>BSBK01002670.1:140000-736072 GCA_027943335.1 Chamaecyparis obtusa
TAATAGTTGTGCATGTAATTTTAATTTTTAATGTTGTTGTACATTTCAAGTAGATTTTATATTTAAAACATGCACTTCCTAATGTAACATGTATGCAAATTCAATACATACACACATTCATATTCCAAAGTAAGAGTACTTCATATTCAGGTAGATAATTAATATATCATATCCACTTGTAAGACATAAATTTTAGATCTATATTCTTAATTTTTAATTTAATTCAAGCTCCATTCACTATGGGCACCAATAGGAAAAATGGAGCTAAGAAAAAACTCTGGTCTCGCTCGTGAAAAAATTAGTTGAAATCATATTTCATGCGTGATTTAGTCCACATCAAGTGGTTCATCTCTCTCTCAAATAACATTTAATATTCTCTCATGGTTATCAGTATCAAGTTACGAAAATTCTCCATAAATGTTGCAACAGGTATCTCATCTTCTACATATTCCAACCTTGTTTATTCTTTCCTGACTTTTGTTTCAGACTTTATGTACTTGTATATCTTACATTTTATCATCCTTGTCATGTTAGTATCTTCAAGCCTCAAAGGAAATTTAGCCAAATCTCCACATGTTTGACAAGTTCCTCTTATGCAATCTATTTCAAGTATTTCATGATCAATTGATTTGTTACATAAGATTGATGTTATGAATTGGCTTGGATGTTTACGAAAATCATTTTGAGAACCACCACTTTCTTCTATCATCTTTCTAAACCCTTGGTAGTAGAGATTGAATTCAATATGATATCAACAACAAGTTTCAAAAGATTTATTTATCTTTACAAAAAATAGCTTTAATCTTTCAAACATTGTTTGTCTGATCTTAATGTCAGGATTTGAGTTACAAAATGAGAGATACAATTCATGTTGTGTGGTGTCCAACCAATGTTTTTTGTGCTAGAAATATTCCTTAGGCCCAGTCCTCTTCTTGATAATGTCTCTTGTATTTGGTGAAGGATGAGTATGATCAGTCCAAAATGATGTAACTAAGTTCCTAACTATTTCATTAATTCTATCAGACTAAGGAGCTCTACACATTAGTGCCCAATTACCTTCCAATGTAGTATCATCCAAATTGATTCTTCTTTTCAAATAGTGTGTCATTGTCTTCCTACTGTACCTGATCTGAGATGAAAGTGACAAAATTTGTCTTCTTTGGGACATGTTTTTATTTGAAATAGATGTCAGTATCACTCTTCTTGAAATGGACCTATCTGTAGATCTAGTTGTTTTTCCAATGGAATGAAAACCTTCCTTAACACTTTCAACAATATTTTTTTGTACGTTACTTGATTTTAAATTTTTCAAACTTTCATCTACACCCAAAAATTTTAATGGCTCTTTTAACTCATCTTTAAGAAGTGTAATTGAGAATAGTTGAGGTTTTTCAAGTGTACCAAGTTTCTCAAATTGTTTGATTATTTGGTTAGAATTTTTATTCAATGCCCTCTTCGTAATATTTATGGGTTGTTTAGCACAATCTCTCAATTTTTCCACATCCATTTCAATTAAATGATATATGGTTTTACGATTAATTTTTCTCTTCAACTGTTGGAGTAGACTATCATTCAAATATGTTTCTTGCACTTCTACTGTAAATAAAATAAAATAAATATCTTAATATCTCATCTTAAGAGGACCTTCATGAAATAAGTATTTACAAGCTCTTGAACATGCCAAACCTATAATAATTTATACACTAATGAGAGAAACACATACTTGTTTGACCTTGG
This sequence comes from Chamaecyparis obtusa, assembly GCA_027943335.1. NCBI lineage: Eukaryota > Viridiplantae > Streptophyta > Pinopsida > Cupressales > Cupressaceae > Chamaecyparis > Chamaecyparis obtusa. The sequence continues at coordinate 141,738 of BSBK01002670.1, forward strand.
GTTGATTAAACTTGGGATGCGCCTTGTCCAAAATTTTCATCATCAAAGGTTGCATGTACACAACAAAAAAAATAACCTCTTAAGGGGAAAGACCCAAAATGTATATTCACCAATAAGAGACTAAATCAAGAGAGAGATATGTGTACCTATTTGATATTCCGAGAGTTGTTCTTGTTGAGCTTGCGATGACCATTCTTGAACTCCTGAAGGTTGGGCTTTTTGAGCTTGTGATGACCCTTCTCCAACTTCTGAAGGTTGGACATCTTGTTGAGCTTGTGATTCTTGAGCATTTCCTACATGTATGAAGTATAAATTATTAAACAAAAACTTTTGAACATGAAGTAAGGTCTAACAGGTTTAGTTGGGTCGAATTGGGTCTAATTGGTCCTAATTGAGTCTAATTGGGTCTAATTGGGTCTAATTAGGTATAAATGAGTCTAATTGATCCTAATTGATCCTAATTGGTCCTAATTGAGTCTAATTGTTCCTAATTGGTCTTAATTGAGTCTAATTAGGTCTAATTGAGTATAATTGATCCTAATTGATCAACATTAGTCTTAAAATTTGTCTTGATTGGGTCTAATTGGTCCTAATTGAGTCTAATTGGTCATAATTGGTCCTAATTAAGTCTAATTGGTCCTAATTAGTCCCAATTGGATCTAATTGAGTCTAATTGGATCTAATTGAGTCTAATTGGGTCTAATTAGTCCTAATGAGTCATAATTGGTCCTAATTAGTGTAATACCCCAAAATTGGCACCTATTAATTTCAATCAATTTTGGTGCATTCTTCAATTTTTTGCATCTTCAAAGTCTTACTTTGCTAGGCAATTTTCTCTCTCCTACCCAACTTTATTTGACTTAATGTCAATTGCAAAAACTCTAAATTGCATAAATCAAACACTAAATTAATTCCTAAGTCTTTGACTTTATTAGCTAATTAATCTGTATGATAAATTAATTTAATTCTAAAGTCCTAAGTGCTTTAAATTAAATTAAAACCTACCCCCTTTAGCTAATACCCATAAAAAGGAATTAATATTACTTGTTATTTGAATGGACACCTTTATTTGAATTAATAATTCAAATTATTTGAACGGTCACCCTCATGTGGCAATAAACATTCTTTTAATTAAGTAATGTGCTTTTTTGTCTCAATTGGGAATGAAGAGTCAGGAGTTTCAAATCAAGAACCTCTTCATTCTCTCCCCGGGCTTGTCTATTTAACGAGCTTCTTTTTTTCATTTGAAAGAGAGCAATTTGGAGAGTAACTAAACTATAGCATTTTTTTATCTCAATCAATTCAAAGCTTTTTATTGCATATTAGTGTAATTTCTCATTTTAACATAATAGCATGTCCATATTAACTAGTTTGCTTATATGTTTGTAGATTAATCTTCATTTACAAGCTCTTAGATTTAATCTACAATTTCATTCTTAGCGTACATCTTGCATCTCCATATTTCTTTCAAAAGCATTTTAGACTAAGTTGCACTCATTTCTAGATTAATTTCATTATTGCTCATCTCTTCATAGCTTTCAAAATTCTCCATTGTAGTACTAGTCTAATGGTTGTTGGGCTCTCATTTTTAGAGTGATTAAACACCCCCTCTACATAGGAGGCAATAGGTCACTTCAACAATAAATTTCAAATTGAGTAATTCATAATCTCTCTCATAATTTGATTGTGAGTAATGACTATGTTGTGTGTGTAGTTGGATTAGAGGTCCACATTCAACAACATACATTTTGGGGCCCATCGTGGGGCAGAAAAATTAATTTCTGGCCTCATCAATCTAAAACTTTTTTTTTGAATTTTGCAATTTGTCATACGTATGTACTTCTCTATGTATGGAAGTTCACATGAGATTTATGAGCATACCACATGAAGTTTTTCTCCTTGTAGCACTCTCTCACACAAAATTGTACTATCTCACCCCAAACCCTACACTTTCTCATGCACAACACTCTACTTCCTCTCGCGAGACCTGGTCTCAGTTTTAAAATTTTTTTCCAATTCTGTGAAATTTCCTACATTGTTTCTGACATTACTTTCTGCTGTTGATTTCATATTTCTGGTTTTCTATCACAGCGTAACATTTTTCTATAGGACATTTTTCGAAGAACTTAAAATGTACTAATGGTTTGATTGCAAGACAATAGTCGAAGGCTTGTTAAAACACTGTGTTTATTTCTTGCTTTCATTCACATAGTCTAAATAGGGCTTCATTAAAATTTCTTGAGAATTTTGATAGTGCGTAAGGAATTTGGCTCTTCATTACATGGAGGTGATGACCATGAATGAACCCAAAAACCTAATGATCCTACTAATATGAAAAATTCTTGGGGAAGCGGAGAAAGGTAGTGAATCTTTACACTTCTACTTGCTAGGGGATTATGCTCTTCTCTCGTTGAGAGAACCAAAAACCCAAAAGCTTGTAGATGTGGTGAAGTGAAGCTAACTCGGTGATGAATCTTTTTTTGCATGTTTGGGTGAAGTGATGAGGTAGAGAAGTATGCTCTTCTATCTTTGTGAGAAACAAAAAATCAAACCCTCAAATCTAAGCCAAGTTGAGTCACCTTTAGAGGGTCTATTAGAAGTTGAACCTCAAGGAATGACCCAAGTGAGTACGCATCTTTCACCGGTGATTCCACCTCACTATAATAAAGAATGTTTTGTTGAGTCTAAAGACTCCAAAACCATGTTAACTTCCTTCTCATGATTTTGACTATCATCTTGAGGAGGCCTTATCTATTGTACTGAGCGGTGCCGCTCCTAGCCCTACTTGCGGTGTATGACTTTCAAGTGTTGGTGTGGTTGTGAGGCCTCAACCCTGTATTGGGGGCACCAAAGGTTAGTGTGAACGGAAGCCCACTAAGAACTCTCCCTAGTTAGTTTCCTACCCGGTTCACCTCTGAAAGGAGTCATAATCTTTGCATAGGGAGGGGGAAGAATCTCTCCCATAGGTTCCCATCATAGGCATACACATGGAGGCTTGAAGGTGGTTGCAACACTAGCCCCTACCACAAGGGTAACCTTTGAATGTACACCATTGAGTCCTTGGAAATACCAAAAAAATGGGCGCCCTCTAGGGGGTGACACGGTTGTGTGAAGTGCATGTATGTGCATAAGAAATGGGTCAAAGGTTTTGTCTTCTCACCATTTTTTGGTAGGGATAAGCTATGTGTTTGCTATCGAGTCTTAAACATTGTCCAATCATTATCAAAGACTCCCCTGATGCTATCAAGTTGCTTTGTCCTTGATAGGTTTATTAATGACTACTTCTTGTATCACAACTGCTTGATTTAAACAATTATGTCTTTAAATGAAGCTTGAATTCCTCAAAATGAGCTTGTTGATTAAACTATTCTATAAACCTGTCAAGAAACTAGATTTTCTGTCAGACATCAATTCAGGCTATATCTCAAAATTCAACTTTAACCTCAAAAACTATGTCGAATTGTCAGATTTTGGATTTTTCCTGCCTGAAGTTTCACTTTTCAGAGCACTTTCTCACGTAAGACTTTTTTCTTTCACATCAAGATTGGTGTTTTCTCATGCAATCTGGTACTTTCTCACACGAACCTATAGCCCAATTTTCAAAATAGAGAGTAAATTCCCACTGACTGGTCCAAATTTTTCCTGATCTGCTTTTTATCTGAGGTCTATTTTTCTATTTTCCTATCGTTCATTGTCAGAAACTGAGTGTATCAAACTGAGAATTGATTGATTATTTCTTTGACTCATGTTGTCTCTCATCTATTTTCCTTATCTCTTTATGCTCTTGTACCTCGCATTGTGATAGTCTTATCTCAACTATTCTAGCCACCTCTTTTGATGATTTGTATCAGGTTCATCTCGCATCTTAGCTATTCTAGCCATTTATCTCCTTTTCATTATCTTAGAGATGTTAGAAATAGGAAATACTAAGAGGGGGGGGTGAATCAGTATTTCAAAAACTTTTTCTTTTGCCCACTTATGGATATAACAGATTACTTTAGTGCATACAAAGATTATCAAGCTGATTAACAAACATAGTAGTAAATAGAAAGAACTCATAACACATGATATGTTCTCGAGGAAACCCTGGCCAAGGGAAAACCCCGGTGGGGATGGTACCCACAAAGATCACTAATCAAAAGTATCTTGTTAGGGATATTGGACCCTGTTAGGAGTCAATTTACAATATATAGTAGATCTATCCTGGTTAAAGGACTTTAGGCCTTGTTAGAAGCCTTAATCCTGTTAGGAGTTAGATTACAAAACCTAATCACTAGCTGAGCTCACTACCCAAATAGGTAATACAAAAATATTTCTGACTATAGTATGGTACTGCTTACAACTTTTCATCAATAGCCTTTGCTGCTATCACAATATACAACTATCACAAGTTATCTTTTCTTTCTTTTTACACATCACATTATTCATACACTTTTTTCATTACATTTCAAGTATGCCTAATATATGAGTTATTAGAGCTAATAACTTTATATTTTCAGCTTCCAAAATCTTTATCCAAGAGTAAACATATAGGATGTCATCCCTTCATAATGTTAAGTCATTATTTTGACAAGAAAAAATAATCCCTTAACTCTTTTGCTAATACTGTCTCCAAAACTGTTATGTCTGCAAAAACTATCTTTGGTAAACTTTGAATAACTTTGTCCGTACTACTCCAAACTTTATGCGCATTGAGATGGGGTATCCTCATACTCTATAGAATATTTAGTTTACTACGCAAACAAAAATATTGCTCCAATGGATGTCGCCAACTAAATCTTCATCGGGTGCTCTGTCAGGATCACTGTATCCATACTTAGACAATTTCTTCCTTCAACTTGCCATACTTGCATTCTAGATTTTGTGCTCTCAATAGAGATCATATGTTGCCATAATGACAACATCTATGCATCCACATTAGCCAAATTTCCAACAAGAGATAGAGTTTTTAGCATTATCCCGATTCTCCTCTCATCACATCTCTGTCTATGACTGTCATGACTCAAAGTGGAAAGACTTATCCCATTTAGAATATTGGTCAAGGTAGAAGTGAACCTCCTAATCAAGAGATAGATCATCCTAAATCCATCACAAAATCTAAACTTTGTGAGAAATCCTCAAGCTCTTCATTGAATAATTTGAAAGATAGTCCTTCTCAACCATCACCTCTAGTGTTTCAAGAGTGCTTTAATCCTTTGTTTGAATTGCAATCTGGTTTTTCATTCCAAGAAGAAGACAACTCATTCTTTCAAGACAATTCATTGTTCAATGACTTTGGAAGACCATTCCCTTGGATTGATCCTATTATTGAAACCATTGATCCTGCTAAAAAATAGTGATTCATTTGAAACTATTGATCCTTTTGATCATGTTCATGCACCAAAAGTCACCTTAGTTGTGCCTCATCGATGTCATTCATATCACTTCACTGAAGCTTCAATTGCTACAGGAACTTATGCTAAAAAGATGGGATGACCCTTTGACTTCCAATCAAGTCAATATGACCAAGCTCATAAACAATCTTAGAGCAACGTGTACCATGGTCAAACTTCTAATGAGCAACATTATGGTCAATCTCAACATGACCAAAATCAGACCCATAATGATGATCAATCTTGAAATAGAACTCAAGGGGATCAGCAAGCACACTTCTATCTCCCTCCCCCATTTGATCAAAACCAAGATGATCAACAACAAGATCAAATTCCTAGTATTTATGAGATCCTTGGTAATGAAAATGATGTGATAACCCAGCATGACATAGATGTTGCTAAGGCTAACAAAAGCCTTATCAAAATGATGGAGATCCTCCTTTTAGAAGAGAAGGAGAACTTCTTTCTTGAGTTAGCTCAACAAGGGGCCAAGCTACCCCCAAACTTTAAATTTGAAACACTTGTAGCTAAAGAGGAAGAAACTAAAACCACTAAGCTACAAAAGATGATCCAAAGAATGCAAGAGTAGATTACCCAACTGGAAAAAGAAAAGGATAAACCCACACAACAATTCACATTGGATAGTATATGTCCTTTTCCTTTTGACAAAAGTATTCGCATGCCTCCTTTTCCAAGAGGAGTAGAGCTACCTAAATATGATAAGTACATGGGAACTATGGATCCTCAAGATCATCTGAGGGAGTTTGATGCTTTGTGCATGGATTTTATACATGATCATACATATCTCATGAGACTTTTCCCTCATAGCTTGGGTGGGCCTGCTATGGAGTGGTTTTGCAGATTACCTCTTGGAATCAAATCCTTTGATGAGATTGCTAATCTTTTCCTTTAGCATTATTCTCACAACATTCAGCACCCTATCAACATCCATGACTTGTGTAACTTGAAGCAATAATAGGGGTAGTCTTTCTTTTCTTTTCTCCAAAGGTGGAGACAGCTTTGCACAAAGTATCCACGCAAGTTACCAGAATCTAAGAAACTTGACATCTTTTTGGACAATCTTGTCATAGACTTTGGATACCAAGTGCAATTGTAAGGTCTGTTGATCTTTGAAAACATGATCAAATAAGCTGTGAGGATAGAGGCCTTTATGGTTAAAAAGGGGGAGTTATCTTTGAATAAGGACAATAAACAAGGATTTTCCATGAACAAGGATGAAGGAAAAGTTGTCAACAAGAACAAAGACATGGTAAATGATGGAGTGGTTGATAATGTCACCACAAAGCCTTCAAAGCCTATTTTTAATGTCACTTTGAGTATACAAGTGGCTAAGGCTATTGAAAAGACCACCACTGATAATTAGAAAACTTCAATATTTTCTAAGAACAAACCTTGGGCCTCTCAACCCAAGCGTGACTTTACTCCTTTGGGAGAACCTCTTGATGTGGTCTATAAAACTCTTATATAGAATCAGGTTCTCACTCCTTTGGAAAAGTATCCTTATGAACCACAACCATGACCTCATTGGTGGAATGACAATGCATATTGCGATTATCATCAAAACATTGGTCATAAGACATCCACTTGTCTTCAGCTAAAACATAAAGTCCAAGATTTGATTGATAGTGGTGACATTGTTGTGGATGGCCATAATAAGAATTTTGATCATCAGGCATTTAAGGATCCTTTCCCTCTTCATGAGAAAGGTGATTCTTCCATAGCTAAGAATAACAATGCCAAGGTCAATTATACATACACTGCTACTGATAATGTCATCAACATGATTGAACCTATTGCAGTGGAGTATTGTGATGTGATCACTTCCAAGGGGAGCGATGATGCTCCCAAACCTAGGACTCCTTTCATCTTGCATATTTCCACACCTCACTAGTTTGAATCTGAACAAACTCAAGATTGTGCTAATGTTGTTACTCAATCATGTGGAAAAGTTGTTTTAAAAGGTACCGATCCTTCGAAGCAAACTATGGATAAGGATTCTTCGAAACAAATTGTAGACAAGGCTGCTCGAAAACAAACTGCGGATAAGACTGCTGTTGGTCATACCAACAAAGCCTTGAAATTGACTCTTGTGCCTAGCACCGCTAATTATAGCATTTTAGATTAGCTCTAGTGAACCAATGCTCAGATTACCATTTTTGAGTTGTTTAAAATCTCACCTGCTCATAGGCAAATTTTGGATAAAGCCCTCACTGAGGCAAACGTTCCCAAAGATCTTGATCTCAATCAGTTCCAATCTATGGTGGGTCATTTAACCTCACCGCATTATTTTTCCTTATCTAAGGAAGATGATCACTCTTTGAGCCACCTGCATAATGCTCACTTGCACATAGAGGTCATGATAGGTCCCAAACATGTCCGTTCTGTACTTATTGATAATGGTGTTGGTCTTAACATCTATTTTGCTAAGTTTCTCACCCAGCTAGGTTATGATGAGGATTGCATAGGCTCCTACAAAAATATTATCATCAAAGCTTATGATGAAGAAGAATGTAGGCTTAGTTTTGCTACCTATCCGTGTAGGACCTGTTGAGAGAGATGTTACTTTTAAAGTCCTTGATATTCCTCTCACCTACAATATCTTATTGGGTAGGCCATGGATTCATGAGATGTAGGCATTTCCCTCTACATACCACTAGTGCATCAAGTTTCCTTTCCATGGTGTAGAAGTCACTTTTCTTGCTAATACCAATTATTCTTGCAACACCCTTGCACAATCTGCTGATAGTTTGGTTCCAACAAATAGAGAATGCACTGAGTTCTATGATGCTAAGCTGAGAGAAATGGAACAAACTTTTAGGCTTGAGGATAAAGGAATGGGAGAATACCAAATTGAACCTATGCTATCTCTAGCTGCTTTGCCTCCATCTTGATTTTCTTATGGGAGACCTTCTGAGAATAACAAATCTACCACTAGCTCTCCTCAGATAGTTTATGATCATGCATTTGTCAAGGATACAACACCTTTAGAGGATGAAGAAGAAGAATGGGCTATCACAACTTGGATCTACAAAGGGAAAGAAATATCTGAAATGACTACTCCTCCAAATTTAGAACAAGAGCCCTATAGTGAAGGCTTCAAAATCATGAAGCACTTCAGATACAAGGGGAGTGGTCCTATAGGGATGAATGACAAAGGTTTTCTGAAGCCCATTGAAGCTACAGGTCATCTCTCAAAAGACACTACTGGCTTAGGCTTTAAAAAGACTCCCTTCCATTTAGGGACAAAGAAATTTATGTCCATGCCTAAACCTGAACCTGAACCTGAGTCAGAATCTGAAGATACTATACCAAAGGTAAATCTAGAGGCTAGCTCTAATGGAGACATCTTTGCTTATCCCATACCTCTAAATCTTTTCGCATTATTCGAAGAACCTGATGAGCCTATCATACATGCCCATATGGTAGAGACTGATACTAATAATTATTCTGAGGCTGATTTTGATAAAACCTCTTCAGTGCATCAATTTACATATGAATAATGAAAAGCAATGCTGAATGAGGATCCCAATTTTTTAGGTGAACAATATAGACCACCACATTTTCAAAAGTGGTATGAACAAGAAAAACTTCAGCAAGTTGTTAGTACCACAAGAGATGGTAATGAGTCTAATGGTGATGCTAGTGCTAATGGAATTCCCACGTCAAGTACTGAATCAAATGAATATGAGTTTGACTCTTTGTTTGCTACTACTTTTGGTGTAGACATAGATACTATTCATGTATATGAAAGACTTCTCAAAGTAGGTGAAGGGTCTAGCACTAGGATGCATGAATTAGACACCATAGGTGTTAACATGTCCTCTACTTCTGACATAGGGTCTCATAGGGATTCAAATGCTCCTTTGGACAAAATCTCTCTAGGTCTTGACTTACTCGTCAGTGATTTTGTTGGTTATACCGTGAACACAATTGAACTAGCCACTACCTCCCTTTCACTCTATCATCCCAATCTCATAAACTGGAACTCTCCTCTCACATCCAATGAAGTCCTAATGTTCTAGAATGATTATGATCTATCTTGTTACCTCCATGCTATTGAACCTGTAATGTCCTCCACCAATGAAAGTAATGTCAGCATGATAGAGGCAGATATCAAGTATCTTAGTCAAAAAATTAAAAGAAGAAAAAATAGAAGCTCTGATGGTGAAAACCACTTTGTGGTAGTATCAGAGCCAAAAATAGTAAAAATAAAAGACATATCCAAGGGTGAAAACCTCTCTGAGGCACCCAAGGATGAGATACTTGATACTCTACCAAGTCATTTTCAAGAGAGATCATCAGTTTTGATTGAGCTAACATAGCCAATGAATCTAGGTACAGAGGTTGCTCCACAGATTATACATCTAGCACAGTCATTGTCTACACAAGAAAAAGAAGAGTTCACTAGCTTCTTTCAAAGAAAGAAAATAAACTTTGCATGGACCTATTCTAATATGCCTAGATTGGATCTCAATCTGATCATGCATCATCTGTCCATTACACCAGGTGTCAAGCTTGTTAAGCGAAAGCTTTGAAAGATGCACCCTCATGTGGCACTTTTGGTTAAAGTTGAACTAGAGAAGCTCCTTAAAGCTAGTTTCATAAGAGCAATTGATTATGCCAAATGGATTTCAAACATTGTTCCAGTCACCAAACATGATAAGTCCATTTGTGTGTGCACAGACTTTAGGGATCTCAATAAGGCATGTCCAAAAGATGACTTCCCATTACCAAACATTGACATGATAGTTGACATGACAATAGGTTATGAGATGTATTCACTAATGGGTGGCTTCTCTGGCTATAATCAAATCAAAATTGCACTACAGGATCAAGAAAAAATTACTTTCACTTGTGCCTAGGGCACTTTCTACTAGAATGTCATGCCTTTTTGGATTAAAAACACTAGAGCAACATATCAGTGAGATGTCACTACCATTTTCCATGATATGATGCATAAAACAATGGAGGACTATGTGGATGATTCTCTAGCCAAAACTATGTAGTGAAGAACTCACCATGAAGATTTGGGTCCCATTCTTGACTGCATGGAATAATTTAGTCTCAGACTTAATCCCAAGAAATGTGCATTCGATGTCACTTCTGAAAAACTCTTGGGTTACATTATTTTAGCTAAAGGCATTGAGGTTGATCTAGAGAAAGTGCAAGCTATTATGGAAATGCCTCCACCTAAAAATATCAATCAGATGAGAGGTCTTCAGGGAGGTCTATAATCTATTCAGTGGTTCATTTCATAGTTGGCTGACAAATCACAACCATTCACTAAAACTCTACATAAAGGTGTGACCTATGAATGGAATGAAGAATGTGACAAGGGACTCACTTAGATAAAATAGTATCTTGCTAATCCACCAATTTTGATGCCTCCTATTCATGGGAAGCCACTTATACTATACATCTCAGCCATGAGCACATCTTTGGGTGCTCTCCTAGCTCAAGAGGATCAGAACAATAAAGAGAGAGCTATTTATTATATCAGTAGAACATTGGTCTCTTATGAGATGAATTATTCAGTTATTGAAAAGGCTTGTCTAGCGGTGGTGTTTGCTTCATAGAAACTATAATATTATATGTTGGCTCACACTACAAGGATTATTGCAAAAATTGATCCATTGAAGTACTTACTAAGCAAGGCTGCCCTTGCAGGTAGATTAGATAAATGGGTCGTGATACTCAATGAATTTGACATTGAGTATGTGGAAAGAAAAGCTATTAAAGGACATGCAATTGCTGATCAGTTGGCGGAAGCTCCTCTGAAAGATCACCAGCCTCTAAACATTGAATTTCTAGATGAATCCATCATGCTTCTCACACATCAATCTTGGAGCATGTTCTTTGATGGATCATTCACTCAGCAAGGGTTAGGTGCAGGCATTCTATTAATAACACCTCAAAGATATTCATTGCCTAAGGCTTACAAAATGATGTTTCCCTACATAAACAACATAGCTGAATATGAAGCTCTCATCAATGGTATGAAGATAGCCCTTGAATGGCATGTGGATGAGCTCAAGGTCTTTGGAGACTCTCAGTTGATCATCAACCAAGTTAATGATGTCTATCAAACAAAGGATGACAAGCTAGTGCCTTACAAAAGAATGGTGGATGATCTCAAACAGTACTTTGCACACATTTCTTTCCCAAAAATTCCAAGAGTAGACAATAAAGTAGCTAATGCTATGGCCACTCTTGCCTCGATGCTTCAAATGCTAGAAAATGACTTCAAACATGAATTCCTAGTGGAGACATTATGCTACCCTACCTATGACATTCCTGAATCTAGGATGATCTATTTAGTCATTGGACATGACTCATCCCACTAATGCCATATCTTTTCCTACCTCCATGACCAAATCATTCCAGACACCTATACCCAGAATGAGAAACATCACCTCATTCGTACTACTTCATGGTATGTCCTCATAGAAAATGCATTGTATAGACAAGGTCTAGACAATACTCTTCTTAGGTATCTAGAACCCAATGAGTCCAAACGTGCATTAGCTGAGGTACATGAAGGTATCTGTGGCTCTCATTCAAGTAGTCTGATGTTAGCTCGAAAACTTATTAAAGCAGGATACTACTAGCTAGATATGGAGAAAGAAGTTGTTCAATATGCCAAGACTTGCAAGTAGTGCCAATATCATGGGAATCTAATCCACCCTTCTACTATAGAGCTTATTCCTTTTATCAATTTCTAGCTATTTCCGCAATGGGCCTTTGACTTGGTTGGTCAGATACATCCATCTTCTTCCAAAGGGCACAAATTCATAATCACTACTACAAACTACTTTACCAAATGGGTTAAGGTAGTTCCTTTGACTATAGCTAATGGAAACACTATTGCTATGTTTATACTAAACTATATTATTTGTAGATATGGTATACCCCTATCCATTATCACTAAGAATGGGGGACAATTCAAGAATAAGGACCTAAAAAACTTATGCACCAAATTTAGGATCATCCAGCATTGGTCATCTATCTATTAGCCCTAGGGTAATGGACAAGCAAAAGCTTCTAATAAGATAAGTCTCAAAATCTTGCACATAACAGTTCATAAATCTGGTAGAGACTGGCATCTTCAAATAAATCTAGCTTTATGGGCCTATAGAACAAGCATTCAAACACCAACTAGGGCCACACCCTTTGCCTTGATCTATGGGGCAGATGCAGTATTGCCTATTGAGGTTGAGATTCCTACATTGTGAGTCTCCCTGAGGGGCCTCATTACTAATGAAGAAAACAAAATATCCCGACTACAAGAGCTAGAGTTGCTGGATGAACATCGCAAGGTGGCATTTGATCATCTTCAAGCATACCAAAAGAGAATGTCAAAAGCCTACAATAAGAAAGTCATACAAAGAGAATTCCAAGTGGGTGATCTCATCCTGAGAGAAAACCCCAAGAATCAGTAGCAACAGATCCAGAAAGGGAAATTTGAACCAAACTGGCTTGGTCCATACATTGTTACTGCAATATTTGGGTTTGGTGCTTATTGACTCTCCACTACTGAAGGAGAGCAACTCAAAGAGCCAATCAACACTCTTCATCTGAGGAAGTTCTATAGCTGACATTCTCTACATGATCATGTACATACTTATTGATATTGAAAAAATCCTAAAAATGATATATTCTCAAAAATCTTAAAAATTGCAAAATGTCCTAAAAAAATGATTATCTTAGTGAAAACCTGGTAAACAAGTGCTTTGATGTATCTATTATCCTGGTGAAAACCTAGTAAACAAGCACCTTGATAATACTAAAAAAAAATAGAAAATTTGAAAAAATAAAAAAATATTTAAAAAATCAAAAATATAAAAAAAATGATATATTCAAAAATACAAAAAAATCAAAAAAGAGAAAAGTACAAAATAAAATTGAAAAAGAAGAAAAATGTGCCATTGGTGAAAACCTGGTAAATAGGCGTCATGGAAACAAAAATAGAATCTCTACCAAGATGGTGAAAACCTGGTAAATAGGTGCCTCTTATTCCTTGAAGTAATATCTCATCTCAGCGTCGCTTGGCTCTTCAGTTTCCTACTTTAGTTTGTTTTTCCTTCTTTGGTTTGCTAGCTCATGCATTCACTTTTGCCTATCTTCAAGATTTTGATCAACTCTTCATAGATTGGAACTGGTTCATGCTTGGGGGAACCTGCCTAGTCTAGGGGGCATTGTCCTATCACTCTCAGAGACTCTTTTGTGCATCAGTCACCATCATTTTCTGTTGCGTCTACCTGCTAATGCCTAGCTACTTTTGAGATCTCTCTCCTTGAGGATCTCTCTTGTATCAATTGCAAGTGGTTCTCACTATGCCTGCCTACTAATACTTAGCTCTCATTTGACCTCTCTCTTTTGGGATCCCTCCCTTACATTAGTCACCAGTGGTTCTCACTGCGTCTGCCTGCTGATGTTTCACTAGTATCTCTGAGAGTTCTCACCTTGAGGATCTCTCTTGTATCGGTTGCCAGTGTTTCCCACTGCGTCTACCTGTTGATACTTCATTTAGCACTCCAATATCTTCTTGAGACTTCATCTCTCATGATGGTCACCAGTGGTTTTCACTACATCTACCTACTATCGCTATCATGTCAAGACTTTGAATGTTGTTCGCTTCTGATTCAACTTCAATCCGCTTGAACACAAACTTAAACTAAACTGAAAACTAAATTTGTGTTCCTTTGAAGCATGCTGAGCTTTTGCTTTTCTTGTTTATTTGTTTTCATTATCATTTCCCCTTGAGAAAATCTAAGATGTCTTTCTTGACTGAGAAACACAAAGACTGGGGGCATGATCTTTTCTTGGCTTTCTGCTTCTTGGTTTAGTTCCAATGATCCATTGAATTCACATAAGAGGGGTGTCTATCTGTAAGAGCCTTCATCTTATATTGGATGGCCATGCATACCTTGACTCCTTTTATATGGATTCTTTGGTGAGGTTGGTTCTTCTCCTTGTCTTTTGGGTGACTTCTTTCTACTACAAGTGAAATTGCAAACGCTCGTCCTACTAAGTGAATGTAAGGGTCACTGCGAGCACCATTGAAATGCTTATCTTTCACCTAGCAAAAGAAGGAAGTCTCTCATGTCTGGTGTGTTTGTTTGCAAGCAATATTGAGGTCATTCTAGCAATAGCACTTTGATGCTTATGTTAACTTGCTAAATCAAAAGGAATAGGTGTTTAGGTCATTTTGGCTTCTTATGCCTTAATGCTTACACCTCATTCTGACAAATTTAAGACTTATGTCATATTCATATTCTCATGATTGTAATGTTAGTGAGGATTGTATGGCATTTTGAAATCATCTCATGCCTAAATGAGCTCTATGATGATAAATATGGTGAGTCCAACAACCAAGTCCTAGGGTTTGCATTTTCATTATAGGCTTGCATTTTAGCTTAAGCTTGCATTTTCATGATAAGCTTGCATTTGAGATGATATCTTGGTACACTCTTAATTGCTTTCTATTCATCGAAGGTTCTCATCTTTTGTCCTAGTTTCATCTTGGCTACAAAAGTGTCTGGTCCTCGCTCTCGATCTTCAAACATATCTTTTTGATTAGTACCTATCATATATTGCTACAATCCTGCATGACATTATTAGTACCATATACATTATATATCCATTGCATTTTCATTTCATTTCCATTTGCATTCATAAAGTCATTTTGCCTCTACATATACAGATGCATCCACTATAAGCATAACTCAAAATCATACATTACACTTTGCATTTCATTTCATCCACATATGCATACATTCTAGTATTCTACCATTGCATTCATTGCATATTCATAAAAGAAAGCATGTGCATCTTATATCTAATCCATACATCTAAGAATCTAAGAAACATCTCATAAACATCAATATATTAAAGCAATATAAAAACAAGTACAATGATATTAAAACTTGATCTCATAAATATATATCCGTCAGATCAATGTCATGTACAAATATGGTGCTACTCGAGCACAGTATCAAAAATGGGCTACAAAAATAATGTATATATCAAGATCTGCTACCACCTGGAGGGAGTGGAGGTGGAGGAGCCTATATTGGTTTCTGTGGTGGAGGCATAGGTCTCTGTGGTGGAGGCATAGGTCTTTGAGGAGGTTCCTGTGGTGGTGCCTGCTGTGCTGGTGTCTGCTATGCCGGTGCCTGTTGTGCTGGTGCCTGCGATAGTGGTGTTTGTGGAGCTCCTACGTACTCAAAAAATGATGACACCTACTCTGATAAATCTAGAATGACCCCATAGTAAGCTACATAATAATAAGCTTCCTAAGAAGCCTCAAATCTCATCTTGATCCTCAACCGTGCTAGCTCCTCTCGTAGTTTCCTGATCTTAGCATGTATATCAACTACGCAGGTCTCCTCTCTGATGACTTGGGTATGGTAGTCATCCTGCTCCCGTTGGACCTACCTCACTCTCTCACATCTCTTCCTAAGAGCCTCCTATAGCTTTGGTGTCCCTACTCCTTCTGAAATATGAGGCATATTAGTATCATCATTTGGAGGAGCCTACTGTGATGAATCACCTATTCGCTACCTAGTAGACCTCTACTAGGCCCTACTGCTCCCTGCTCCTACATCTAAGCCCATGGTCCTAGCTGGGATACTAATCTCTCTAGATCTAGGCCTCAATTCTCTTTGCCCAAGTCTCTATGGTGGTACCTTCTACTATATAGGCACCTACTACTATGGTCCCTACTGTGTACCCTTCTACTATATAGGCTATTGTACCTATTGCTACTCCTCTGTAGGCTAATGTGCTCTTTGTCCCATGCCTATGGGATCTATGTACCTCAGGAATGGATGTGCTAGAATGTGATCTTGGTATGCAAGCATCATCCCTGCATTGGTGATATCCACCATATAATCCCATCGTGCAGATGGTATGCATGCCTCTATCGCACATTGCCCCAAATTTAGTCTAGGGTGCCACCCCTTCTTCTCCTCATCGGTGAAGCAGGCATAGGGGTAGTAGTCCTATGAAATGTCCTACTACCTACCAAACTAGCACATGACACATGTAAGTATAAAGCACTCAATGATAGTGACACTACACCCGACCAATGGATGTAAAACAAACATAAAATAAAGCACCTGATGAGCATCATCCCATGGCTTTGTAGCACTCCATGGCCTCCAGACAATCACTACCATGTCATCAATCTATCCATGCCACTACTCTGTCTTACCCAAAAAAGGTTGATTCATCAAACCTGTGTACCTATAAATATAAGGCTCTAGCACTTGTCATGTATCATGGAATATAAGCCTACAAATGGGAAGGTGCTCCCAGGCCCAGATCTAAAGAACAAAAACACTTGCCGCCATCATCTTCACATTTTGATATGTGATCTCATGAAGCTTGTGGTACATTTGTGTGAGCATGCACTCACCCCACCTAAATCTAACTGTTGGTTTGGCCAACATCCTTTGTAGCATTGAACCCCAACCGCACTCCAATCCATAATGTCCTTTGTCTGAAACAAGATAGTAGCTCAAGAACATGGCTAGAACCATAGGGAATGGATGAGCACCACCATACCTACTAATCAAATCATCCTAGGAGATGGCCCAGCCCATCACTAGACCATCTTGAAAGATCATCCTCAAGGCTACTATACCCTACCTTGGCTGTGTATCGTACTCTACTCGAGTACCATGAATGGGTATCTGTAAAATCCTGTATACATCCTTAGGAGTCACAGTCTTCTCTCCCATGGGAAAATGAAAAGTGTTCTTCTCTGAATGGAAATGCTCTACCAAGGCACCCAAAAGATCATGATTTACCTAAATGTCAAGTATATCACGTAAGTATGTCAATCCTAGAGCATCAATGTGAGCACTCTCTACATCTGTAAGTCTCTGAACAAGTGTGGTAATGATGGGATGGTGTGATTAGAATGCAATATTAGGAAGGTCAACCTACAAAGCAAGAGATGAAATTGGATTAGTATCTTAATATGGTGTTTTCTCAAAGTAATAATAGCAAATACAGTAAGGCATCTATCATAGACATGGCTCTACAACGCTCTACTTGGCTGATTTCATGCAAATTTGGCATATTTTGACAAAGATTTCTCAAAATTGCAATAGATTATCGTGCGAGGAAACTGTTCCCTCATGCGAGAGAGGATCTCTTCTTGTGCGACAAGTTGAAAGTTTGCGCGATGCTGACTTGCGCTTCGTGCGAGACTCCAAGCAGAGCCTGGGTGAAGGAACCCTAATTGATGTGAGGAAGCCACTTGCTCACATGAAAGGAGATCTAGGCCAGCATGAGGAAACTACTTCCTCATGCAAGACTTAAAGAACATGGCCCTAATATGCTGAGATCTTCCTAAATTGACCTACAAAAGTAGTATAAATTGAAATGCAAGGAAGATTATCGACTACTCACAGGTGGGTCATACTCCAGTGGTCAGGCATGTCGTCGGGAGCACTCAAAATGATGTGTGTACATAGGGACTCCTTCCATCTTACTCAGAGCTCTCAAATTAGTAAGAAGACAAAAGTGATTAATGAATTGAAAATGACCCCTCTGGGCCTTATATAGCTTTTGACCTAATTTTCAAAAGTGCTCTATTTTGCACAAAAATTACGCCCTTGGCTAAATCAACCATTCTAAATCCATTTTCAGGATCAAAATCAAAATCTAACATATCTAGATAGCTTGAAATTATTTTTTAAATTCTGGAATCCTTTAGGATCGGATGCTTGTGCAGTTAGCCTATTGGTGTGATTTTCCTGCCAGACCCTCATCTTTGCATCATGTTCTCAAGATCTTTGCTCTTTTCATCAGAGTCAACTCTAGTCAAATTTGGTCAACCATGGTCAACCATGGTCAAACTTGTTCAACAGGCCCTCTGCATTGCTTTGATTTTCTTTTGCATCTTCTCAATGTTCCTTTAATCTGCTTTGATTTCTTCTGGATCTTTGATCTTATCTTTATCTGCAACCACTTGTTGTCAATCATCTTCTAATTTGTCATCTTTTGATTTTGCTCCCGAGGGGGTAGGATGATTTCATCATTGAATCTGATCGAATCAATTCTTGAATCAGTCTGATCTGGATCATTAGTTCTCATTGCTAGGGGCATCTCGGTGCCTTGCATCTAGTAATCTTATCATCTATCTTGTAGGTATCTGAGCAATCTAACTGAGATCCTCAGGAATCAAGCTTCATTTTGGAGATGGTTCTCAAAATCTATTAGGTATTGGGGCAATCTAACCTAGGTCTCAGAGGGCTAAGCTTTGTATTGGGGCAATCTAACCCTGATTCTAGAGACAGTCCTAAGTCTGCATCTTCATCAATTGGTATTGGGGAAATCTAACCCTGATTCTGGTTCTCTTTTTGTTTGGTGTCTTGGCAACCTAACCTAGACTTCTGAAATTCTTGTCATCTGTCACTTTAGACTATTCTTTGAATCAATGTGATGTTTGCACATCAATTCAAAGAGGGGAAAATGTAATACCCCAAAATTGGCACCTATTAATTTCAATCAATTTTGGTGCATTCTTTGAATTTCTGCATCTTCAAAGTCCTACTTTGCAAGGAAATTTTCTCTCTCCTACCTAACTTTATTTGACTTAATGTCAATTGCAAAAACCCTAAATTGCATAAATCAAACACTAAATTAATTCTTAAGTCTTTGACTTTATTAGCTAATTAATCCCTATGATAAATTAATTTAATTCTAAAGTCATAAGTGCTTTAATTTAAATTAAAACCTACCCCCTTTAGCTAATACCCATAAAAAGGAATTAATATTACTTGTTATTTGAATGGACACCTTTATTTGAATTAATAATTCAAATTATTCAAATAGTCACCCTCATGTGGCAATAAACATTCTTTTAATTAAGTAATTTGTTCTTTTTTGTCTCAATTGGTAATGAAGAGTCAGGAGTTTCAAATCAAGAACCTCTTCATTCTCTCCCCTGGCTTGTCTATTTAATGAGACTCTTTTTTCATTTGAAAGAGAGCAATTTGGACAGTAACTAAACTATAGCATTTTTTTATCTCAATCAATTCAAAGCTTTTTATTGCATATTAGTGTAATTTCTCATTTTAGCATAAAAGCATTTCCATATTAACTAGTTTTCTTATATGTTTTTAGATTAATCTTCATTTCCAAGCTCTTAGATTAAATCTTCAATTTCATTCATAGCTTACATCTTGCATCTCCATATTTCTTTCAAAAGCATTTTAGACTAAGTTGCACTCATTTCTAGATTAATTTCATTATTGTTCATCTCTTCATAGCTTTCAAAATCCTCCATCGTAGTATTGGTCTAAGGGTTGTTGGGCTCTCATTTTGAGAGTAAGTAAACACTTCGTCTACATAGGAGGCAACAGGTCACTTCAATAATGAATTTTGAATTGAGTAATTCATACTCTCTCTCGTAATTCGATTGTGAGTAATGACTATGTTGTGTGTTTAGTTGGATTAGAGGTCCACATTCAACAACATACAATTAGTCCTAATTGGGTCTAATTAAGTGCTAATTTGTTCTAATTGAGTTTAATTGGGTTCTACTAGGTCATATTAGGTCCTAATTGATTCTAATTAGTCCTAATTGGGTCTAACTGGGTTCTAATAGGTCATATTAGGTCCTAATTGGTCCTAATTGGTCCTTATTGAGTCTAATTGGTCTTAATTGAGACTAATTGGCCCTAATTGGTCCTAATTGGTCATATTAGGTCCTAATTGGTCCTAATTGGTCCTTATTGAGTCTAATTGGTCCTAATTGGTCCTAATTGAGTCTAATTGGTCCTAATTAGTCCTAATTGGGGGTAATTGAGTCTAATGGGGTCTAATTACTCCTAATGAGTCATAATTGGTCCTAATTAGTCCTAATTGCATCTAATTAAGTGCTAATGTGTTCTAATAAGTCATATTAGGTCCTAATTGGTTCTAATTAGTCCTAATTGGGTCTAATTGGTCCTAATTGGTCCTAATTGAGTATAATTAGGTGCTAATTTATTCTAATTGAGTCTAATTGGGTTCTAATAGGTCATATTAGGTCCTAATTAGTCCTAATTGAGTCTAATTAGGTGCTAATTGATTGTAATTAGTTCTAATTGGTCCTAATTGAGTCTACTTGGGTCTAATTAGGTCTAATTGAGTCTAATTGTTCCTAATTGATCCACATTGGTCCTAATTTGTCCTAATTGGATCTAATTGTGTCTAATTGGGTCTACTTAGTCCTAATGAGTCATAATTGGTCCTAATTAGTCCTAATTGGGTCTAATTAAGTGCTAATTTGTTCTAATTGAGTTCTAATAGGTCATATTAGGTCCTAATTGGTTCTAATTGAGTCTAATTGGTCCTAATTAGTTCTAATTGAGTCTAATTGGGTCTAATTGAGTCTAATGGGTTCTAATTAGTCCTAATGAGTCATAATTGGATCAATTAGACCCAATTAGGACTAATTAGGACCTATTATCTTCCAATTAGACCCAAATAGGTCCGATTAGGTAGATAATAGGATATAATTGAGTCTAATTGGATCTAATGTTAGAAATAGGGAATACTAAGAGGGGGGGTGAATCAATATTCCACAAACTTTAACTTTTGCCCAATTATGGATATAACAGATTATCTTTACACATGCATAACATAAGAAGCTAAACAACATGCATAGCAATAAAACTAAAGAACTCATAACACATGATTTTTTCTCGAGGAAACCCTAGCCAAGGGAAAACCCTAGTGGGGATGGTAGCCACAAAGATCCACTAATCAAAAGTATCTTGTTAAGGATGTTGACCCTGTTAGGAGTCTATTACAATCATATAGTGTATTAGTCCTGATTAAAGGACTATAGGCCTTGTTAGAAGCCTCAACCTTGTTAGGAGTTTGTAGTACAAAATGTGATTACCAGCTGAGCCCACTGCCCAAACAAGTAATGTACAATATACACTGATTAAAAAATGAGGTCAAGGTACATAACCTTATACTTCTTGCATTTATATCACTTCATTGCTATCATAATTTTCATCATATCATTACAATAGTTACAATTCTCTACTTCTTCACAATTACATTTATACAAGTTATTAAGGCTAATAACTTTACATGGTCGGATGCCATGTTACAAAATAAATTTATCTAAGGGTAAACATCTAGGATTTCATCCCTTTATATTGTTAAGTCATTATTTTGATAAACAAAATAATCCCTTAACTCTTTACCAATTCTATCTTCATATTCTGGCCTGTCAGCTTAACACTGTCTTCAGTAAAACCGCCATAACTATTTCTATACATGCCATACTGACTTGCACTTTGAGATGGGTCATCATTAGTCACCATAGATTCTATGTTCAAGTGCACAATAATTGAACTTATTCCAGTCAACATCGCAAACAAAAACTATGTCCAGGTGCACTGGTGAAAACACTGTCTTACACTTAGACAAATTTGCAATGCACTCTACTATACTTGCTCTCTGACCTTTACACTCCTCATGAGGATCATATGTTTCCATAATGACAACATCTATGAACTCAACTCAGCCAAATTGCCAACAATCTCCCCCTTTGTCATTGGTGGCAACATATGAGAAAATTGGCTATGTGTACAACTTCAAAATCTCAAAATTGTGGCCATAGAATAAGATACATATACTATCCTTATAACTCCTCAAAAATTTTATTTCTAATACAATATTCCCCCTAAGAGTATTAATCCTTATGTATATACTATCAATTTTCTACTATATCTCTACCCCTTTGACAACAATGACAAAATAAAGTAGGGAGGACTACAAAACTGTATCTCAAAAAGATTATACCTAAATTTCATTATTGCAAAGCTGGTAGGCTTGCAACACAATCTAAAAAATCAATCTTCATAGCTTCTCTCTCTTTCTCCCATGATTTCTTAATGGAATCTACCACATTGAGTAGTGTGCTCAGTCCATAAGCTACTATCTAGCATGCTTGAAGGTTTTCAAAGTTAAACTTCTGAAAAGATGTCTTCGCTGAAAGACATTCTTCCAACTACTCTTCAATAATGCTTAACTTCGTAAAAGTGTGCTCTCTCAAAATAGTTAGTCTCCTCATTTTTATATTCCTCTCATCTTGCAAAACTCTTATTTTATCATAAAGCTTCTGAAATTTCTTCTCAATATCACAAACCTTCACATTAGGGCTAGAAAGAAGGTTATATTCATTATGAATCTCTACTTCCTTCAACTTGATCTTCTAATTTTATTTTGTTGTCAAGTCTCTAATTTTGTACACTGTATGTACAAATATTTTCCCATTCCCAAATTCTTCCTCAAGTCCTTGATACAAATATCAAGACTATTAATATCATTTTTGATATTCTGACTGATGTTCAAAAGCATTTCTACTTCATAAGTTGTCTGTGCTTTAACCTTTGCAATCTCATATAAGTTAGTGAACTCATCATCAAAAGTGCACATCACTTTCTTAGCTTTCTCTAGAGGGTCTGCTTCAAAAATTTGTGTAGTTACAATGCTTTGTAAATTCTCAGTTAATTCCTTCAGACTCCCTTCAAGATTCTTTACTTTCTTATTCTTGCTAATGATTTTATTCGGGGATGTGATCAATTCCAACTGATCGTCATCATCAACTCCTCCTAAATCTTCAAACAAAGATCCAATTTCCTTCTTCTTTCTAGTCTTAGGAGTAAGAATGATGTCTTCTTTGGTAGGAAGGGGTGCTTGAATCTCAATCTCTGTCTCTTTAGGTTCTTCACTGATAGTTTGGGTCTGCTCTGCTTCTATATCCAGTTCATCAAGAGCCGAATTGTCAACAATGTTCTCTAAATTATTGAATACATTATCATCAGCATCCAAGGTGACCTTTTTTCCTTCAATATCCATGGTTTCATCTTCAATGTTAATAGCTAGAGGAGAGGGAATATCCTCTTGTTCTACTTCACCAGCTTGCTTTGCTACAACTGATGGCTCTCCAACAATTTTTTTCATAACCTTGATTATTGTCTGCTCTATATCAAAATTAACTTCTTCATATCTGCCTCCCATAATTAGAATGGTTCTCCTTTTGGTTCTCAGATGGGTGCTTAAGGCCTTTAATATCTACTTCAGGTGTACATCATCTCTCACATCACAAAGCTTTCTTACAAGATTCTCTTTGATAGTAGTGTCTTCTTCAATTGCTCTCTATTTCCTTTTTACAAGTTTGTTGTACAAATCATCAAGTATCTGACCTTGAATAGTATCAAACTTCTTATCTACCAAAATCATATGCTTCACAATAGCATTTTCCAGATTAATTTTGTTTGAATAGTCATAAAGATTGTAGTACTTATTCATTCTTGTAAAGTCTCCATCTTTTATAATATCTTCATTCACTCTCTCAACTCTAGGTTTCCTTGCTTTCTTCTTAACCAAAGTAGTGTCATCATCTTTAATTACTACAACTTTTCTAGGAACTGGTGGCACCAAAGTTTTCTACCTCTTACTAGGTCCAGTAACAATTTATTTCATTCTCTTGCTAGGTATGGAGGAAGTAGACCTAGTAGGCCTACTTGCTTCTTGTTCCATCTCTGGTTCCTCTACCTTCACCTTGACTTGAGTAGCTTCTTGTTTTATTACACTTGATGACAAGGGTGGTATAGACAAGACCTCTTTCTATCCTATATCTTTGATTGCTACTACTATCTTCTTTGCTATCTCAAACTCATGTTTTGTCAATCTTGAATCTTTCAATATTCTCTTAATAGTGTTGTCAACTCTTTTCTTAGACTGCTTCTCTTCAATTATAGCTTTTGCAGAGTTGAAATTCTCTTCAAAAGTTCCAAATTTGTTACAATGAGTGTCCAAATTACACTTAAGTAACTCAATTCTAGGCTCCACTGCTTCAATATAGGTAAAGTCAGTGTCAACGATGAAACAAATGTCATTTTTATACTTCTTCACAAGTGACTATGGAATCCTTGATTTTCTAGTTACCAAGTTCTGAAATGTCTTCAATACCAACATAGCACTCTCATTCACTTTGTTAATAACATGTCTCATATATACTTTATTGATTCTTTTAATTGTTTTTTGTCCATCATTCCAATCATTTTCAATAGTGTAAGGAAATCTTCTCAATAAGTGGAAAAACATGTATGTGATTAAGGATGAGAACCTAAACTGTGCATACTTAGTTTTCTTGATCTTTTCCAGGTTTTCAAACAACTGTATTCTCAAAATTTCACACATATCAACTGGTACCTTGTCAACACACATTAAATAGGCTATGTGTACCATTCATGCTGCCATGTCATCCCTTCTTGAATTAGCACAAAACTTAGTGGTTAGAAACTTGCATAAGTATCTCACATCATCTCGTTTGATCTTACTAATTACAATTCCTCTTCCATTATAGGTTGAACCTATGTTATGCATGACTATTTTCCTCATATTCTTCTCATTTAAAGGAATAGCACCAACTTTAGATAATCCAGTGACTTCATGAATCAAGTCAGTTGTAATGTCTATTACTCTATCCTCTAGCCAAAACTTTCCATTATGTATTCTGCTCAAGATAATCTTAGTGCATTCTTCATTGTCAAACTCATATTGCAATGCATACTTAACAATCTCATTATCTTTCAAATGATCATAACCTTGTTTCAGTGACATATCCTAGTTGTAAATCTTCTGATACTCATTGGTGAAATAACTATCACTGATGGTTTCTAACTTGCATCCTAGATAACTTCTCACATTTTCCAAATCCAAAACTCCATTTGGTACGTATGATAATGCCAACCTAGGGTCATCTTCTTTCAAGGGTTTTACTGGTTCCCTCTTCATTCTAGGTCTATTTTTGTCTCTGACATTGTGAATTAAAGATACATCCATGATTGCTTCTAATCCCTTATACTGATTCAAAGATCTATCAAGAAAAATACCTCAAATTCATGATTTTAGGGCTTACGTAGATTCGGTGCTCAAATCTTTCACCAAATCATTGCAAAATACTTCCGATCACTACTCTTAGATCTCCTTAACACTTCAATTTGCATTGATGATCAAATAATACCAATTATAACCTTTTATTACTTCAATCTCACTTAGATCTGACATCGCATTCAATTCTTTTGCCACTTCTTTCCAAAAAGTTGTTTCTGCTAACCTACAAAACTCAAAACTTCTTGCGATCTCGCAAAACAAAATATTTTTCTTTGCACTCTTAACCATAGCATCATTACATCATAAACTACCTTGCATTAACTATGCAAGACTTAATTCATCATAAATCTACTTCTACACTAATCTCAGTTCCTAATCTACTGTAATTTTCATAAATTAAGTGCTTCTAGATAGGTTAGGTAAGCATTCATTCTTACCACTAGATACTTCACCTCTCTGATTATCTTCAGTGTTGAATATGTCTCCTTGATCTGTGCTTCTAAAAAACTTCACTTCATCTGCATTACTATAGCAACCTTTCTATCTGTTTCCTGCATGTTCATTTCTTCTTTCATGATTTCTAGGGTTAGGATTAGGATGAAAAACTCCATTGTTCATTCTGCAAATTCTTGTTGTATGTCCAATCTTGTTGCATATCTGACAAACAATTCCATTGTTCCCACAACTTGGTCCAGGTGGATTAATCTATGATCTGCAGTTTCTAGCAATGTGTCTAATTTTGTTGCATCTATAACATATTACTCCATTTCTTCTGTTCATATCATCAGTAGGCTTCTTATCTACATTGTTAGTATTCTTAAACATTCTACTATTATTGTTATTCTCAATAAATTTAGGTTTTTTACATTCAATAGGTCTATGTCCAAATCCATGAAAATTATAACAATAACCATTAAGAGGTTTATATTGCTTACCTATGCAATCTCTCTTCATATGACCAATAGTGTTACAAGCAAAACATCTACCTTTGAATTCTCTTTGCATATCTTTGGGTGATTCTTCTTGCTTAGATGGTTCTTCTCCTTTAGGTGTCTCGTCACATTTGTTGATCTCATCAGACTTATTCTCATCTATGCTTTCAGATGCTTTCAAATCTGGTTCCTTGCTTTCATCATTTTTTTTAAGAGTGTTAAATCCAAGACAAGTCTTATCATATAATGGTTTCTGAAAAGATGTGTGTTCATCAATCTTCTCACTAGTTGAATATAGCCTTTCAAGTTGTTGCTTGGATTGAGTCAATTGACCTTTCACAATCTTGTTGTACTTCTCAAGTTCAGCATACTAAAAATTGACTTTCTCAAGTTTAGATGTTACATTTCAAAGTTTAGATTTTAGTCCTTCATTTTCAATCTTCAATCTTTCATTCTCAGATCTCAGATTTTCATCATTCTTGCTATTTCCATCTTTCAAAGTAAGCTTCAAATTTTCTATCTTTAGTTCATGCTTAAGGATCTCATTTTCTTTTTCTAATGTCATCACAATCTTCAATAAGAATTTCAAATTCCTTTTTAGATTTCAGATCTTCCAACTTCTTTTTTAGTTTCTCAATGAGGTTCTTTGCATCATCATATTTCCTTTTTAGAGTATCTCTTTCATCAGTAAGCATATCAATCTATTCAAGAGCTTCTTCAAGATTCTTCTCTAGCTGATCCATATCCATAGAGATCTTACTCAAGCTGCTAGGCTTTCCTTGGATGATTCTTCTTTGAGTAACTAAGCTCTGATACCAATTGTTAGAAATAGGGAATACTGAGAGGGGGGGTGAATCAGTATTCCACAAACTTTAACTTTTTCCCAATTATTGATATAACAGATTATCTTTACTTATGCATAACATAAGAAGCTAAACAACATGCATAGCAATAAAACTAAAGAACTCATAACACATGATTTGTTCTCAAGGAAACCCTGGCCAAGGGAAAACCCCGATGGGGATGGTACCCAAAAAGATCCACTAATCAAAAGTATCTTGTTAAGTATGTTGACCCTGTTAGGAGTCTATTACAATCATATAGTGTATCAGTCCTGATTAAAGGACTATAGGCCTTGTGAGAAGCCTCAATCCTGTTAGGAGATGGTAGTACAAAATGTGATTACCAACTGAGCCCACTACCCAAACAAGTAATGTACAATATACACTAATTACAAAATGAGGTCAAGGTACATAACCTTATACTTATTGCATCAATATCACTTCACTGCTATCATACTTTGCATCATATCATTACAATAGTTACAATTCTCTACTTCTTCACAATTACATTTATACAAGTTATTAAGGCTAATAACTTTACATGGTCAGCTGCCATATTACAAAATAAATTTATCTAAGTGTAAACATATAGGATGTCATCCCTTTATATTATTAAGTCATTATTTTGATAAAAAAAAATCCCTTAACTCTTTACCAATTTTGTCTTCATATTCTATCCTGTCAGCTTAACACTGTCTTTGATAAAACTACCATAACTATTTCCATACATGCCGTATTGACTTGCACTTTGAGATGGGTCATCATTAGTCACCATAGAGTCTATGTTCAAGTGCACAAGCAATAAAATTATTCTAGTCAATGTCGCAAACAAAAATTGTGTCCAGGTGCACTAGTGAAAACACTGTCTTACACTTAGACAAATTTGCAATGTGCTCTGCTATACTTACTCTTTGACCTTTGCGCTCTTCATGAGGATCATATAATTCCATAATGACAACATCTATGAACTCAACTCAGCCAAATTACCAACATCTAATTGAGTCTAATTGGATCTAATTAAGTCTAATTGGATCTAATTGAGTCTATTTGGTCCTAATAAGGTCTAACTGGGTTCTAATAGGTCATCTTAGGTCCTAATTGGTTCTAATTAGTCCTCATTGGGTCTAACTGGGTTCTAATAGGTCATATTAGGTCCTAATTGGTCCTAATTGAGTCTAATTGGTCATAATTGGTCCTAATTGAGTCTAATTAGTCCTAATTGGTCCTAAATGAGTCAAATTGGGTCTAATTAGGTCTAATTGATCCACATTGGTCGTAATTTCAAGTCCTAATTAGTCCTAATTGAGTCTAATGGGTCCTAATTAGTCTAATTGGTCCTAATTGAGTCTAATTTGGTTCTAATAGGTCTTAATTGAGTCTAATTGGATCTAATTGAGTATATTTGGTCCTAATTGAGTATATTTGGTCCTAATTGAGTCTAATTAGGTGATAATTTATTCTAATTGAGTCTAATTGGGTTTTAATAGGTCACATTAGGTCCTAATTGGATCTAATAGGTCATATAAGGTCCTCATTGGATCTAATAGGTCCTAATTGGTTCTAATAGGTCATATTAGGTCCTAACTGGATCTAATTGGTTCTAATTGAGTGTAATTAGGTCCTAATTAGTTAGATAATTGAGTCTAATTAGGTCCTAATTGGTTCTAATAATTCATATTGAGTGTAATTAGGTCCTAATTAGTTCTAATTGAGTCTAATTAGGTCCTAATTGGATCTAATAGGTTCTAATTGGTTCAAATAGGTCATATTAGGTCCTAATTGGATCTAATTGGTTCTAATTGAGTGTAATTAGGTCCTAATTCATTCTAATTGAGTCTAATTAGGTCCTAATTTGTTCTAATTGGTTCTAATTGAGTCTAATAGGATCTAATTGAGTCTACTTGGATCTATTTGGTTCTAATTGAGTCTAATTAGGTCCTAATTGGTTCTAATTGAGTCTAATTAGGTCATAGTTGGTCCTAATAGGTCATATTGGTCCTAATTAGTCCTAATTGGTTCTAATTGGTTCTAATTAGTTCTAATTGGTCCTAATTGGTCCTAATTATTTAGGTAATTAGATCTAATTGGATACTATTGGTCCTAATAGGTCATATTGGTCCTAATTAGTGACAATTTATTCTAATTGATTCTAATTGGGTTTTAATAGGTCATATTAGGTCCTAATTGGATCTAATAGGTCATATTAGGTCCTAATTGGATACCTATTAGGTCCTAGTTAGTTCTAATAAGATCTAATTGAGTCTAATTGGATCTAATTGGTTCGAATTGAGTCTAATTAGGTCCTAATTGGTTCTAATAGGTCATATTAGGTCCTAATTGGATACCTATTAGGTCCTAATTAGTTCTAATAAGATCTAATTGACTCTAATTGGATCTAATTGGTTCTAATTGAGTCTAATTAGGTCCTAATTGGTTCTAATAGGTCATATTAGGTCATAATTGGTTCTAATTGGTTCTAATTGAGTCTAATTGGTCTGAATTGAGTCTAAATAGGTTCTAATTCATTCTAATTAGTTCTAATTAGGTGCTAATTTATTGTAATTTAGTCTAATTAGGTTCTAATAGGTCGTGTTAGGTCCTCTAAATTGGTTCTAATTGAGTCTAATTAGGTATGGTTCTAATTGAATCTAATTGCATGGACTAATAGGTCCTATTAGTCCTAATTAGTCCTAATAGGTCATAATTAGTCCTAATTAGTCCTAATAGGTCTTAATAGGTCCTATTAGGTCCTAATTAGTCCTAATAGGTCCTAATAGGTGATATTAGGCCCTAATTAGTCCTAATAGGTCCTAGTTAGTCCAAATAGGTCTACAGTTAGGTCTAGTTAAGTCTAATAGGTACAATATCACATTTACATGAATATTAAGACAATTATTGACCATCAACTTAAAATATGTAGAGAGAAACATCTTAGACATACCCTATTTCCGTCGATGATATCTTTTTCATGATTCTTCACATATTTTTTATTTAGTCTCTTCTGAATAATGTCCTATGCTTTTGTTTAGCCTTCTATTTTATTTCCCATCACAATTTAGAAAATTATTTCATGCCAAAATGTCTTCCTTCTCCTAAATGCAAATTATTTTACAACTTCCAAATTTATGAAATGAAAAAAATATACATTTATTTATACCTAATCCTTATTAACCAAAAATGACACTAGAAAGGCTGACATGGGTTTCTATTGAAATTCAAAGTTAACTTTCGATAGAAACTAACTAACTTTCTATCAAAAGTAATTTAGTAATGACTAGAAATTGCTTTTTTTGGGAAAGTACTTTCGATCGAAAGTACTTTCTATCAAAAGTGCCTGGTTTAGGCCATGGCTAGAAATTTTAAAGAAATTCTAAGAATTTCATGGCTTCAGGCCTCAAGCGTGCTGATCAAATGGAAGAATAAGAAGACATCCTTTTGCATACAACAAGTACTTAGAACTAGCTTTCTAATGATTATATATTTTATTATTTTTTAATTTATTATGTGTATGGTTTTTTATGTTAAACGAATGTAGGTTTTTTATCAAATATAAACCTTTGAGTTTGACGTTCAATGAAAAATAGTAAAAAAGGGAAAAAAATTTTGAAAAATAATAGTGCCCTCTATATTTGAGTCTACTTTCTATTAAAAAAAAAAATTGAAATTTTATAAATACACAATAAGTTATAAGCTATGTAGTCAAGGTATGTCAAAATTATGGTTTACTCAACTTCAAATGTTAATAAAATATGCAATAATAGTGATAATATCATCAAACCAATTGCATGCCCTCTGTATGGATGTTACAAAACTAAATTTGAAAGAATCACATTCATATCTATTTTACAAAAAAAGTTATGCTCTATGAAAACATTGTTACTAGATTTGAAAATGACATTTTCAGCACCATACCAGTTTTCATGGGAGAAAGAAAAAAGCATTCAAATAAATTATATATATATATATATATATAGACAGAAAATCCTAAAAGACTCTAATTTAATTTATCCTCTGATTTTGAATAGTTTAATGATAATATGCATCTGAATCTAAAAGTTTTTCTCAAAATGTAGAGTTCAATGTCTATTCAGGCAAAAATGTGTAACGCACTATTGTGGGATTAGCCACTGATGATGTTTTTCCATAATTGTTGAGTTGACAGTTGTCACCGAGATGGAAATAGGTCAATGATTAATGATAATTTTTTTAAGCAAGAATTCGAGAAAGGCTATAAATAGACATAAGATTTAGTTCATTCTTCACAAGGTGATTTTGAAGAGAAAATTTTTTCCATAGAGTGAATTTGAGCTAAGAGTTTTCAGAAGCATTCAAGTCAGTTTCAAATCGAACTGAGCCTGTCTTTGATCATTTCCAAGTAAGTACAGCTTCTATTGAGAACATTCAATGTATTTTCCAAAACCCTAAATTGGTTATAATGGCATCCTCGTCCAAGGCAACAAAATCTAAGCTAGTACAAGAGGAAGTGAATCTAATTGTGTCAGCTAACTATGATGAACCCAAGTACAAAATTCATCCCAATGTTGCTTCTAATATTGATTCAGTAGGAGCTTTCTCAAGCATCCCACCTAGGGGTTTTTTAGTTGAAGATGTCAAATTGTATATCCACTGCAAAATAGGTGAAATCATATATTTCGAGATGTATGCAAGATATCAGAGGTTTTGCAATGATGATGGAAAATTGAAACCAGCATTTAAACAGGTTGAAAGGATTGGACTTACCAATGCCCTAAGTTTCCCAAAAACTTTTAAGAATGAATGGATTAGTGTTGTATTCAATTAGTTTCATGATGGAATACTTTGGTTGGATGAACTGGTCAAAATCAAAAAGAATATGATTCACAAAGTCATCGGGTATCCAACAACTGATAAGTCCAAGGATTTTCATAGTGCATCGAGAACTAACATTGAAAAGAATACCAGAGATGCATGGGATAACCGAGCACTAAAAATTGGTACAATTCAAGACCCAAAGGTTAAGTTTGTAGCTCATGTCATTGATTACAAGATCTATTAGTTGAGCAGACTGAACATTGTGCCATGTGGAACCATTGACATTGCATACAAAATGGTAAAGAGGAGTTTCCAATTAAACCTTTTCAAGCTTCTTCTGAGGTAGATTTAAGAAAATATAAAAACCATCTGATTGACAAAGTCAAATACTTGTAAGTTTGGGTCGCTTCTAGTTTGTATATTCTTCTATATACAACAATTTTTCCATTCAGTCAGTAATGTAGAGTGGTCTACCAACAAGCCAAACATTGTACAAATTTCTGATATGATTAATGACTTGAGAAACAATATGAACAATGTTCTTGATAATTATTTTGAGCAATTTAAGATTAGAATGAAATCTCAAAGTAGAATTCCCAGCAAATTGGTTGAAGAATATCAGATGGATATTTGTTTTCTTGTGGACACCAACCATACACTAATAAAGGCTTTGGATCCTAGGATTAAATGGCTAGCCCCCATGGGTTATGAAATGGATATTGATTTTACTTCAAAATCAATTAAGGCTCTGCTAGCTACTCCAAAAGAAAAAAATGCAGAGAGGTTTGGAACATTCAAGGAGGCCAAGACAAGAAAAAAAATAGGCCTGGTCATTAGTAAGATAACAAAGAAATCAAGAAAGATGATGAAAACTTTATTTGAGAAATTTGGAGATGATTCTGGATCATCTAACGGTTCACCAGTTGAAGTTGCAACCAAAGGTTAGTTAATGATAACTGGTAAACCTCATGATAGTGAAGAAACTAAGTTGGATAAAGGTAGAGACTCTATACCAGTTTCCCCTTCATCAACTCAAAATAAGAGGTAGTTAAAAGTGAAATCAAGGGCATGAACAAGGTCAACAACTATAGCTTCACCAACATTGAAAAAGGGAGTTGTGAAGTTCACCAAACCTAAGGCAACATCACCTACAAAAACATACATAAAGAGAGGAACAAAATCTACTACAGAGGCATCGAGAAAAAGAAGAAAAATGATAAGAGGTAAGGAAGACTTAGAAGATGAGGAAAATGATAATAATCAATTCAAAGTGGTTAGCAATAAAGATAGAACAATTGGTGAAGTTGCTAAGGATATCATTGAGAATGGTGAACTCACTGATCATGAAATCAATCAGTTTGAGCGCATGTCAACCAAGGATAAGAACAAAATAGAAGAGGTAATCATCCATATGATGATTTGATTTAAGAGAGTTCCACTTGAATTTGCAAAGAATTTACCGAAGGCATTACATGAAAGAATAAATAAAAAATGGTCCTATTCCTTAGACACTAAAAAGAAAATGAGGGAACAATCCGTAGTTTTGGCAATTCCTAACTTATCTACTTCCGAAATTGAAGAATACATGACAACATACTCTAGGAGATTGAGAGTAAAAAGCTAGGCAATGCAGATACTAGATGAGAATCTAGCAGACATAGATGAGTCTAGTCAACTCATCTGGACCTCAATAGTTAAAGCCTGAGAGAAAGGTGAAAAGATGCCATTTGCCAAATCATCTAAGAAGAGGCTGAAATCAAAAGGTAAAGGAATTCATATTGAAGATGTGGACCTAGCACTGAATAAAGAACATATAGATATATCAAATATAGAGGTACCTAATACCACAGATGCCACCAAAGACTTAATTATTTCACAGGATGCACCAGATCAGGTTGAGATCCAAATTTTAGATAACAATGCATTAGATGTATTCATTGAGGACATCACAAATGGTGATCCTGATGACCGAGATGATGATGAGGATGTGAACGTTGTTGGAGGTACAACACAAGAAGGTAATTTTAATGAGCTTGGAATCACATCGTTACTTGGTGAACTTCCTATCTTGATGGAAGCTATTGAAATTATAACCAAGGAACAACACGAAGCCTCAAACCCCAAGAAACTAATGGAAACATTAGGGGAACAAGGATTTGGAACACCAACAAAAATAAATAAGTTTGAAGCAAAAGATATGGTAGAGGAAGATACAAAGGGCCAAGATGACCCCAAAGAAACTGAGGCTACACCACCCTACACAACATCAAAGAATTTTTCTTAGTCAACCAACACACAAGTTACTGAGGAGAAAGAAAAGGAGGATACTGTGTCAACTGAGAAAGAGACATGAAATGTTGAGGAGAAAGCAATAGTACCATTTGTAAAGAGCTCACCTCAAGAGCCAAAGAAGAAGAAGAAGAAGAAGAAGAAACAAGGAAAAGGGCCTGCCATACTAGATGAAATCATAGTTATACCTAATTGTGACCCAAGGAACCTAAGCCCCAAAGAACTCAAAAAATATGGGGAGTTATGTAAAAGAAAAGTACCACAAGAAAAGCTAAGAATGGAATGGAAGAGAAAGGAGATATTGGAAAATGTAAGATATATCTTACAACAGGTCGTACCTGAGGTATAGATTAATGAGGACACACATATAATGGACCAACTTGCTACCCTTGTAGAAGAAATCAATGCCCCTAACATTGAAGCTGAGAAAATAATTGAAGAAAGGGTAGAATCAAAGATACAATACAAACTTGTAGAGAAAATCAACTAGTAAGTGGAAATAAACAAGGTGAAATTATCTGAGGTAATAACCAACATACAAGATATTACTCAATTAATTAGTTAGATATTGATTAAGATTTTCATTGTGGAGATCATCACTGCTGAGATTAATGAGAAAACTAAAAAGCTAGACATCAAAATCCAAGCCAGTGCACAAGCAGCCTTAACCAAGCCAGATGCTTTTGCTAATCATATACTAAAGGTTAAAGAACATAGGCGATTAAGAGAAAATCCAAGGAAGCGGGAAGAAAGGATAAGTGATGAGGTCACAGAGCTACAAACTGAGTTGCTTCCTTACTTGAAATTTTTTGAGAAACACATTGTCAAAGTCCAAACACTTGTTGCAACACCAGAGATTTATGTGTTGGAGAATATCTTTGACATGCATGCACAAGTCGGTCTTGAGTAGATTGTTCTAACCAAATTGAAAGAGGAATGGGAAATCCTCTTGGATTCTTTGATGAAAACCCATCAACATATTTTTGATAACCTGTAAGTATATAGTTTGGTATTTGACATTACTATCAAAAAGGGGGAAAACTAATGTATATGCCAATTTATATAAATAAATGATAAGTGTACTACATACTACTAGGAGCATCCACCAAGGGGGAAAATTTTCTAAAATTTTGTTAAGTTATGGTATTTATGTATATATGGCGAAGTTAGAACAATTTTTGAGACATCAGGTCTATATAAATTAAAAGTTTTGATACTAATGCCAAAGGGGGAGATTGTTATCCCTATTTGAGCATTAAAGATTGTCCTTGGTATCAAAGATGATCAATCAGTTACCTATGCTATCTAGTTGGTAAAAGGAAGTACTACAAGCTATACATGCTAGTCGGTCAACTACATAAGCCTTCACACTGAGTTATCTCAAGGCAATACTAAGAACAAAAAGATAATAGTTCTACTCAAGCACCAAAGTCGCTTTACCAAGCATCGATATATATTGATACCAAGCGTTAGTAAACACCGAGTAGACTGGACACCTAGCACCAGTGTAATTACCGAGCAGTATTGATAGTGTTTACCGAGAAATCTACGAAATGACATAGTAAATAGTTTTGGCACATCTATTTATGCAGATGATCACAACAGAATCATAAAACATTTTACCAAGATCGAGGATCATTTATTGTAGATGTAATCATTAACTGTGATAATGATCTCTATGTAATTGCTAGATCTAGGTTATTTTTATACACTGTAGATCCTAGGGTTTCTCCTAAGATATTGTAACCTAATTTTATTAAGTGACAATAAAAGTATGCTATCTAATTATAATTATTGTCACTTTGACATAAGGATGATATTCATGGTATGAACAAGTGAAGGAGATCTTGAAGCAAGAAGCCAACTTCAAGACATCAGTTAATAGACAGAGAAGATAAAAAAATAGAGACATTCAGATTAGATAGAATTAGACAAGGCTACTAAGCAGTTTAGAGATAAGATTTTGACATATCAAGGTGATATCAATTCTATACTTCATAGATTTTTTTTAGACAAGATTAAATTTTCATTTGTAGATACATCTTGTTATTCTCTAATAATTGTAACAGAGTTAGCAAATATCTCTTAATAGAGTAGACCTAACAGTCTTTTGTAAATCTCTTAACTGAGTACATACTCAAGTAGTGTTGTTAAAATGATTTAACTAGGTAGATCTAGCTGATCTAATTGTTACTCCTAATGGGGTAAGATCACCAAAAGTGATCACAACTTTTAGCCCTAACAAGATAACTTTATTATCTATAGTAGTGAATAATTTGTGGGTGTTATCCCCACCACAATTTTTACCTTCTAACAAGGGTTTCTGCATAACCAAAATACTTGTGTTATGTGATTGGTTTATTGTTTGATTTCATGCAATTTACATTTACAATTTAATTGAATGAATGATGCATACAATGGATTCAGTTGATACATGAGTTTACTACTATTTGCTAATTAAGTTTTTGGAGTTAAGGTTTTTGACGAAGCTAATTCACCCCTCCAATCTCAGTACCCTATCTCTCCATTCCAACACACTACATAATGATGAGGGAATCAAATCCTCAATGGTATTATAAACTTCTTGAAGAGCTCTTGTTTTAAATATTCCTTCCTAAATTTAATATCCATTTTATGTTTTTTGTTTAAATTCTCATGTATAAAGTTTTAAAACTTATTGGATAAAGGTAGGGATTTATGGCCTTCCAAACATACCTTTTCCATAAACCTTTTTGACTTCTTCCTCCCTTAATTTTTGCTTCCATATAATTCTACTTGACCACCAGGCCAACCCAAAAGATGGATTTTATTTCTCACCAGTATTACCTAAAGGTCTTCATGTATCCCTTTCTTACCAATAGATTTCAATCCTTCTTATGGTGATATATCAATTCCTCAACCATGGAGAACATAATTTCATGAAATGTATCTCCTATATCCTTCATCTTTAATTGACAGTTATCAAAAACCAATATTGATTGACTACTAAGGGTTTGGTTATATTTCCATCTTTGTCCTCCTCCTCCCTTTTATCTTTCATGAAAAAGGCTTCAATATCACTAATATTCACTTTTTTTATGTACACCCCATGACCTTGTAGGAGAAATCGATCTATTTCTTCAATGATCATAACTTTTATTTGAGGAAAATATTTTGACTAAAATATTCCATTTCCTTAATCAGAAAATGATACCTTGGTACTATTAGCATTATCTACTCTTCTCCCTTTATTCTTGAGTACCTTCCATTATCAAAATCCAATATAACCTTTTCTACTCCAGAGTTCATTTCTTTAAATTCTTTCCAAGCCTAAATTATTGTTAGAGGGGGAATTAACACCTACATCTTTTTAATCCCCTTTCTATACCAAGTAAATAGCTTCTTCTTTTCAAATTCTAGATATCTCAATTCTTCTATTGGAACCCTAAATTCTACAAAATTTGGAGTTCAAAATTCTAGGCTAAGAGGAAAATTTCACTCTACAAATATGTGCTATGCCTATGATCAAGAATTCTCTTACAGTTTCAACTCCCAAAAAATTATCCTGATGTGTGTGTCCAATGGTCAATTTCCATATATGTATGGTCATCATATAATATATCAATGGAGAGATAGGGAACTAAGGAAAGGAACATATCAAAAATACCTAGGCCGATGGTATCAAGCAAGAAAAAGGAAGAAGAATTGATCAACATAACAAATACCAATCAAATCCATCAGTAAGACATGTTAGGAATGGGAACACTGAGAGGGGGAGGGGGGTGAATCAGTGTTCACTATATTTTAACTTTTCACTTTAATCTGAATACTGAATTATAAATTCTTAAGTATTGAATTAAAAATTCACATAAACATGAAACATGAAATCAACACATGACACCAATATGGTTATGGGGAACCCCAAATAGGTAAAAACCCCAGTGGGACTTGATAACCACTAATATTCTACACTAGTGTTTTGTGATCCTTGTTAGAAGATCCTTTACCCTGTTAGGAGTAGCTTTACAATGCTTTAAGTATAGTGACCTTGTTAAGGGTCAGACCCTATTAGGAGTCTTTTACAATGATCCTTGTTAGGGGAGTGGACTCACTATCCTAGACCTCACTGCTCAAATGATGAAGGCTACAACCTTCTGAGATCAGATACACACTATATCTGCAGGTGAACTATTGTTGTGACATTGCTTGTCAGATCAGTTCCTTTGGTGCGATGATGCTTTGACCTCTAGAAAAGCTCTAATAAATCATATGATCACTTCACATACCTCTTCTCTACTTATCAAAGCTCTCATATAACTTTCATAACTTTCATACTGATTACAATGGGCACATCTCATATTTATACACTCATATAAACAAAACAATTAGGTTGGCCCTATAACTAATTACAAACAATGCTTCCAAGTGAATTAGCTTAAGCATGCTTACAATAATACATGTACATATTTTGGCAACCTAAATACAATGGGTACATAGCCTCTACAACATTAAATTATAATCGCAAACCAAAATAGTCACTGGCAGCTACAGGCTTTGTTCTTTGCTAGCACACACTGGCTGTGCAACTTCATTTGACTATAAATTTCACATCTTTGCATATCTACTTATGTGCTCTTAGACTAAGAATAAGTATATACTAACACCCTTAACTTCCAGGGTGCATACCATAATTCATCCGTACACATGTGCGCTAATGCTCTAAGTCTTTGGTGCTCTGTATGTTGTCCAGTCTTCAACACTTAACTGAATTATGATCTTTACACTTAGTGCGCTGACTCCAAACTACTATATGACTTTGTTTCCATAATGAAAACACTATATCTAGTCATATACTTTAGTATAGACAACTTTCCAACAATCTCCCCCTTTTTCATTGATGGAAACAAAGGAATATGGCCAAGTCTCTAACTGTCCCTTTACACAAAACATTTTGTCTTCTATACATCTTTATACATAAACTTATATCTCTCTAAACATATATGTACTCCATATTCTATACAACTCCCCCTTTGACATTAATGACAAAGGTGCATCAAAAACTTTATCTACATACACTTACTAAGGGAAAACATCTGGATATGCAATCTTGAGTTTCTAGATCTCCTTCTTCCAAAAGGTTATCAGATAATTGACTATTTGTAGATGGGTGCATAATGCATATTGAAGCTTCTCCATCTTCTCCAATTCTATGCTTGGACCATGATCATAGGTTATCATAGTCGCATCAATCTCTTTGATGTTCTGACTAAGAATGTCTAGTGAGGGCGCAAGAGTGTTCCTCAATTGAGTTTGTCTAGACCTTATCTTCTCCATTTCTTTCTTTGCCTTCTCAATTATGTCTAACTGAACTTAATAGACATTGTTACACATGTTCACATCACTGGAAGTGTCTAACACTAAATTCTTCACCTTCTCAATCATTGCCTCTGCATTTTTTTTCTTCTTTAGATGGGCATAAGTGAACTTATCTTGATCCATGGATTCTACAATGACTTTCCTTCCTTGATCTGCAAACTCCTTCAATGATGCCTGACTAGACTTAAGAGAGTTCAAGTCTGGTGCAAAATTACTCATTAGTTCATTGATTCTCTTCTTCAAGTATTTCTCCTCTACTACTATGGTCATGGATTCTTCTAGGCTTGTAAAATTAACTTTGAACTATGATATGACTATGCTCACATCATCCACCTAGTGTTAGGTGTGAAACTTGACAACAATGCTGAGGAGGGAGTGATGCGAGTGCTTTCCATCACCTCTTGCTTTACCTTGACCAAAACAACAAAAGATCCATCTTTCTTTTCTACTTCTTTTTCTTCTTCTTTCTCATCAGATATATCTTCTATGATTACTTCTTCTTGCTAAGTGGAAGGGGTATTGGTGCATAATATTTCTACTTCCTTAGTGTTGACAAATGCTTCCTCAAACTTGTCCAAGCCCTTATCAGTAGCCACCATGGCTATTTCCACATTATCTATGATAATTGTGTTGTCTTTGGGTGATCCTATCATGGGTGCAGACTGGTCTGCATCTATTTGAGTTTTTGCTAAGGGCGTTGGGTCCTAAGGACCTATCATTAGTACATTAGTGGGATCTACCACTTTATCTTCCTTAAAGGGTGCATGAGTGATGGGTGCAGGAGGTGGTTTGATCTGTTGTTCCAACAACACTTTCTCAAAAGATTTTTTTGTCTCCTTAGTTATCAGCTCATAGTCCTTGTTCATGATATGCAGAGTTCTCATCTTTGTTCTTAGGTGTGGCTTCACCAGATTCAATATTAGTGCTTCTTCATCTTTAGAACATACAGGCAATGTATCTTCTAATACTTTTTCTCTTATTCTTCGATCTTCCTCATTAGCTTGCCTCTTTGGGTGTTCTAAAATATCCCATACATTATCTAGAATTTCTATTTTCAATTCATGAACTATCTTCTTGAACTTTATCATATGCTTGATAATCATTTCATGAATTTATGACTTATCAATCTCACTATATGATTTATAATGTTTTCCAACTTGATCAATTCTGCCTTCATCAATAATTCTAGAGCTCAAAACTTTAAGGCTAGGCCTAAATCCTACCTTAGGAGGTGCTTGAATATTTCTTCTACTCCTTGTAGCTCACGAGGATGGATGATTAGTGCTAGCTTATTTCTTCCTTTTGACCATTGGTTTATACTCCAGAGGAGTATCTTTGGATGTAGAAGGAGTATTGTCTTTATTATCCTTCTGACTGTCATATTTTTCAATTTTTATCTTTTTCATCTTAGGATCTTTTTTTCTTCTACTATGCTCTTCAATTCTAGGGAAATCTTCTCATCCCTTGCTTTATCAAGGTTTTCTTGTGATACACCATGAATCCTTAGGATCTTTGATGTGACCCTTGCAACCTTTCTTTTTGTTGCAGCACTGTTTAGCTTAGCATCAACTTCTCTAGTCTTCTCTTCATAGGTTCCCCACCTAGGCTCATTGTCATCCTTAGGGGCTGATAGAAGTTCTTGTGCATAAGCTTCAAAAACTTGTTCTTCAACCTCATACCCAAGTGGATGAATCCACTTAGTTTTAGGTTCCACAGCTTCCATACATGTAGTATCAATCTCCACCATGAAGCATATTGAATCCTTGTACTTCTCTACAATTCTCTCAGGAATTTTCTACCTCATCTACATCCTTTCTCTAAAGGTTTTCAATTCCAAAGTTTTGTAATCTCTGAGGGTGCTTTCTGAGCATGCCTTGTTTGATATCTATGGCATAGTAGGAATGGACTTGTCTAGATACAAGTCTGACACTTTACCAACTATATGAAGGTACATATAGATGATTAGGGACCCAAACCTGAATACCTTAGTCTTGTCATGTTTGATAGCTTTGATATTTTCTATCAACTGTGCGTGCAAGATCTCACACAAGTTGAACTCTCCATCTTCTTGCACAAGATGGATGGTTGCTAGAATAGTGCCCACAAACACACTACTCACCCTGCTGGTATGATGAAATTTGTAACCCAATATCATTGATATCAACTTGATGTTTGGTTTCTCTATAGGCTCAATGGTCATGTCACACTTATCACTTCTAGATTTACATAATTGCTCCACCATTTTCCTGACATCCTTACCCATAGGAAGGGTGGCACCTATCTTAGAGAGACCTATCATCTCATGAATCAAGTCTCTTTTGATTCTTACTGGTACATCTCCAATCCAAAACAAATCATCATGGATTCTAATCAACAATAGATTTATCCATTCCTCCTCATAGAACTCAAATTTTGTGGCATATTCAACTATGGGGTGATCATTCCATCTGGTGTATGCATCCATGAACATTTTGTCTAGTTTCAAAATTGTGTCCATATGCACCCTTAACCTATCTAGTCCAACTGGTTCCTTCTTACAATAGATGTAAGCCCTTATGTCTTCTACATGCATGAGGCCCATCGATGTGTAGGAAAATGCTCCCTCTAACATCTAGGGTTGATTTAAATGGGTGCCTCTTGAAAACATACCTCTTCTTCTCAGCAACATCAAAAATAATAGGAGTGGCCATGACTTACTTGATATTTTCTTTCCAAAAGATCTTTGAGATGATCTGACGACTTTCAGATCGATGCAACAAGCTAGGGTTTCTTGTAACCAAACAAATGCACTACAATCACAAATAACTTAATCTCCAAATCTTCACAAGAACTTTTAAGGCTCAATCAAATCTCTAATCACTCTAAGTATGAATGCAATGGGTGAACAAACAACTTTCTATATACTTAAAGTAAGAAATTTTCCATTAATGCAACTCACCTAAACCAGGTTGTCATTTCAATTTTTCAAACTCAAGTTTCGCTAACAATCAGCATGTGTGCACTTGCACAAAGGTTCTAATACACTCCAATAGCTGAAGTCCAAAGGCACATACTCTGAGGATGAGTATACCAGCCACGTAGGGGTCTAGAGCTAAATTAGCTCTCCCTATGACCCTGAGGGGCATTCATGCAGATGTAGAGGGTGTGCCCACTAGGGATGCATCCAATACATTACCATCAACATTGTCCTTGTTTCCATCTGACCAAATCAAGCTCGCATCTTATGATGCCGTCACAAACTTGACTTCTACTTTAGGATCCAAAACTGGTTCTTCAGCCTTTTTAGGGCTTTCTTGACCTTGCGTCCTTGATCTAAAAAACTTTGAGATATATCCAACCTTTTTATAGGTGTGACAAATCATTGGAGGTCTATTATTCCTCGGTGCATTGACATGAGTCACCATTCTACATTGTTTCACTATATGACCATTATAGTTACATATATGACATGTAACATTCTAAGAACTTCTTGTATTGGTCTAATTCTGATTTCTTTGATCATGTTGAATCTTGTTCTTCTTACTAGTATTGAAATTTATTACTTTATGACCAAATCTATTACATGTATAACAATAACCATAAAAAGTCTTTACCTCTATACAGTTCCTTGCAATGTGTTCATGCTTGTTACATGCAAAACAGGTGTATCCTATAGGCTTGCGCTCATTCTTGAGAGGACCACTATTGTATTTGGTTTGATTTTCAGTCTTCTCAGTATTAGTATATTCTTTTTGTGTCTCCTTTCTTGCTCGCATCTTATCAATCTGATTTTGTGCTTCATTGTATCCAATACAGCTAGTGTCTCCTTTGACTCTTCTTGTATACAACTGAGATTCTATCAAATCAGAACTGGTGTGCAATTTTTCAATGTGGTTCTTTGCATCTTTCAATTTAGACTCCAATCTTGCTTTCCAATTCTTCAGATCCAAGATTTCCAAATTTTCTTCCCTTAAATCTTCATTGAGTTGAAGGTTCTCCTTTACTTGTTCATTGTAGACATCTTTATTGTTCATCAATTTGTCATTAAGTTCTTCAAGCTGACTCAACAAGGATGCATTTTCTTCATTCAACTTCTTGACTTTTTCTTCAAGATCACTATTACAGCATCCTTTCAAATCTTTTCTTAGTCTCTTGATAAATAATTGAGCATCATTGATTTTTTCTTTTAGTTCTTCAAGTTCTCTCTCTGAATTGTCCAGGTCTTCAAGAGCTGCTTCAAGATTCTTCTTCAAATGTTTCATATCTTCTTTTTCCATGATCTCCTCAAGTGGTTAAACTTCTTTGGCGAGGACTAGAGCTCTAATACCAATTTTTAGGAATGGGAACACTGAGAGGGGGGGGGGGTGAATCAATGTTCACTATATTTTAACTTTTCACTCTAATCTAAATACTAAATACTAAATGCTTAAGTACTGAATTAAACATTCACATAAA
Source organism: Chamaecyparis obtusa (assembly GCA_027943335.1). NCBI lineage: Eukaryota > Viridiplantae > Streptophyta > Pinopsida > Cupressales > Cupressaceae > Chamaecyparis > Chamaecyparis obtusa. The sequence continues at coordinate 185,694 of BSBK01002670.1, forward strand.
CATGAAACATGAAATCAACACATGACACCAATATGGTTACGGGGAAACCCAAATAGGTAAAAACCCTGGTGGGACTTGATACCCACTAATATTCTACAATAGTGTTTTGTGATCCTTGTTAGAATATCCTTTACCCTATTGGGAGTAGCTTTACAATGCTTTAAGTATAGTAGACCTTGTTAAGGGTCAGACCCTGTTAGGAGTCTTTTACAATGATCCCTATTAGGAGAGTGGACTCACTATCCTAGAGCTCACTGCTCAAATGATGAAGGCTACAACCTTCTGAGATCAAATACACACTATAACTGCAGGTGAATTGTTGCTATGACACTGCTTGTCAGATCAGTTCCTTTGGTGTGCTAATTCTTTGACCTCTAGCAAAGCTCTAATACATCATATGATCACTTTGCATATGTGTTCTCTACTTATCATAGATCTCATATAACTTTCATAACTTCCATACCGATTACAATGGGTGCATCTCATATTTATATGCTCATATAAACAAAACAATTAGGTCAGCCCTATAACTAATTGCAAACAACGCTTCGAAGTGAATTGGCTTAAGTGTGATTACAATTATACATGTACATATGTTGGCAACCTAAATACAATGGGCACATAGCCTCTACAACATTAAATTATAATCGCAAACCAAAATAGTCACTGTCGGCTCCATGCTCTGTTTTGTGCTAGCACACACTGGCTATGCAACTTCATTTGACTGTAACTTTCACATCTTTGCATATCTACTTATGCGCTCTTAGACTAAGCATAAGTATAGACTAACCATCTTAACTTCCATGGTGCATACCATAATTCATCTGTACACATGTACGCTAATGCTCTGAGTCTCTGGTGCTCTGTATGCTATCCAGTCTTCAACACTTAACTAAATTTTGATCTTTACACTTAGTGCGCTGAATCCAAACTGCTATATGACTTTGTTTCCATAATGACAACACTATATCTAGTCATATACTTCAGTATAGACAACTTTCTAACAAGACATACCCTAGCAACAAAGATAAAATATTGTCTTGCCGATAGCCGAAGAGGTTATCGATAAGACTTACTCTGATGGAAACTAGAGAAGAAGGTTCTATCGGTAGAGGCTCTAAAAATGAAAATCATTAGCATGATTTAAATGATTGGGATGATTACTTTTGAATTTTTTTGATACTCAATGAGTACATTGGAAAAACTTATGGGGATATGAGAGGATCAAAGACCATTGCAAAAGGAAAGAAAGGGAGGTGTTATTTCGATGGACTTATCATTATAGCTATACATACCCACAAAGAAGATTTTGAGATACATCGATGTCTGATATGATTATCAAAATGACCTATACTGATAAACATGAGATATAATTGTTAGATAAGGAAGGAAGTTATCACATTGACAGAACATAATAAAGATAAACTATAAGAAGTCATCATATAAGCACATGTCAATGTAGCCAATGCCATTTTGGATGGAGTTACCCCAATAAATTATCATCGGTATAACTATCATCATCAATATTTTATTTCAATAGGTTGGTCGGTTGCCAAAGAAATTTTAGGATGTTATTAATGCTCAAATAGGATTAATAAATATATTGCAAGTGGAAAATTTATCAGAAATATCATTAAAGATTGTAAAAATTAAACACATTCCATATGTTTTATAAGAAATTGGATGTTTTGTGGTTTTAAAATAAGTCCTAAATAGATTAACGATGTCCCCTACTTGATAGAATGGAACTTTTGATAATTATTGGAATGGGGAATGAAGAACTGAGACCTATCCAACAACCTAGTCTAAATAGGGTAGGAGAATATCAATTGGAAATTTTTACTAGCCTCCTCAATACCACCTAGGATTGTATGATAAGTTATTATGCATATCAAAGAGATGTTCTAGAATTAGAAGTAAAGTAGGATAAAGTTGAGTTCCATGAATTTTTCTAAGAAGTCCAAGAAAATGATGGAGGATGGGTCCTAGTCGACTTCCAGGATGGTTTGTTGGAACTAATTGGCCTTCTTCCAATTAATGGTGTCCCTTTCTTCCTATAAAGCCATTTTAATTTATTGTTTATCTTGTAATTAGGTTTTTAGGATTACCATTTTGAAAAACCATTTTTGTAATGGTATGAAGATAATGTTCCATCCTTTCCTTGTTTATAAGAAGGGATACCAAGACTAGGAAGAGGGGAAATCCATCATATATTCTTTTACAATGCATAGTTGATGTTTTCATTAAATCACATGTCTAATTGTATGCAATCATTGTTGGCAAGTTGACTATACTAGTGTATATGACTAAGTTTAGTGTTTTCATTATGGAAAAAAATTCATATGAAGTTTTGGTGTTAGTGCAATAACAGAGCATCAACGCACATGCGTATGATCGAGTTTTGGTATGTGCCCTTGAAGATAATATTTTGAGTATGCTAGTAAGCTATGTCTAAGAACGCATGGTCGGATGTGATAGAATGAAGAAGTTTCAATGAGTTGAAGTGACATAGATAGTGAGCAGCAGAATAGAATAGAGCATGCAACTGACATGAAAGATTTTGATTAGCGAGTATTATTTTGTTTTGTTAAGGCTATGCGCCTATTGTATTTATGTTATAGACATGTTAATATCAATGTATGTAAACACGCTTGAGCCAATTCATTTGGAAGTATTGTATGTAATAGGTTATATGCCAACTTAGTAAATGTTTTTTGTTGTGCCTATATATAAGACATGGGTATGTGCAGGGTCATGGTATACCAAACTAGGCCCTTAAGTGGCAATGAAAATTTAGAAAATTTGGTTTAGGCAAGTTGACATAAAAATTTGTACAGATTATATAAATTTATATAAAAATATGTAAGAAGAGAATCTATAGAAAATTAAATTTAATTTCTAATATACTAGGCCCTTTTTGAAAAACAATTATTCTATATGTTGAAAATTTGAAATTTCAATGTAGTAGTACAAAAATTTTAGGAAAAGAATAAGGAGTAGGTGTATGTCTGACCACCTTAAACACAATCAAATGATAATATTTTTTGACAAGATTCTAATATAAGTAGTAGACTCATGTTTGGATGTGACACATATTTTTTTTAAATTTGTTTCCAAGTAAATAATTAATTATAATTTTTATTCTACAACTTTTCCAGAATATAAAAACTCTTGTGTATGGCCACATTAACTTAGTCTAAACTTTATCAAATTGAAAACTTTTTTTATTTTTCTTGTAGTAGAAAAAGCATAGAATTTAACACATGTTTTGTATTTAAAAAATGTTATAAATTTTGAAAGTTGTATCTATTTTTAAATAAATCTATCAACCAGGACTAGAAAGGTAACAAGTAGCTGTATGTCTGACCATATTAAATAAAATCAAATGATAATATTTTTTTATAAGATTCTAGATAAAAGTAGTAGACTCTTTTTCCAATGTGATGTATGTTTTTTTGTATTTTTTTTCTATATAAATAATTAATTATGATTTTTCTGTTACAAATTTTCTTGAATATTAAAACTCTCGTGTCTAACCACCATAACTTAGTCTAAACTTCATCAAATTGAAATAATTGTTTATTATTATTTTATTAGGTGAAGCATAGAATGTGATGTATATTTCATATTTCAAAATTTTAATATTGTTCGAAAGTTATAGTTGTTTTTCAAAGTGTCTATCAATTAGGACTTCTTTTTCACATCACCACTTTTTGGATTACCATGATCCTGCACATACCCACATGTTCTTTTGTATTAGAGTATGAGGAAGATGGAATAAAAGATAAGAAGTATGTGAAGTATGTGTAAAGAATAATAATAATGATATAGAGCTTTACAAGAGGTTAAAGCATCAACGCACAAAAGGAACTGATCAGACAAGCAGTGTCATAGGAGTAGTTTACCCTTGCAGATAGAGTGTGTATCTGATATCCAGGAGGTTGTAGCCTTCCTCATTAAGCAATGAGCTCTGGAAGTGAGCCTTCCACCCCTAACAGGGTTTTTTACTTCAAGACTCCTAATAGGGTTTGACCTTTGAGTAGGTCATTGTACTAAGCATTGTAAAGACTACTCCTAACAGCTAAAAGGAGCATAAACAGGTTCATAATACAAAGTACAATTATTAGTGGGTATTAATTCCCACCAAGGTTTTTCCTTTGGCCAAGGTTTCCATGTAATCATATCTGTTGTTATGTGTTATGGTTGTTTACTCTCTTTTTTTATCGGTAAAGGCCGAAGCCGAAGGGATTCTATTGATATAATTAAAATTAAAACATAGCATGAGTTTTGAGTTTAAATCTGAAACCAGCTAAGTCTATATCAAATATGATGTACTTTAAAAGAAGAGCAACAAAGCTCAGTACCTCTAAAAACTATTCCAAAAATATGTTGATAAATTAGTTTTTCTTAACTTAAAACTAAAAGAAGCAAGTATGAAAACTATGATGTCTTTAAAAATGAACCAGTGGCTGCAATGTTAGCTAATTTGTCAGCCTTGGCCTCATGAAAGATGTGATTAACCATCATAGATTCAAATTTTTTAGTCATCTTAAGGATGAATTCTAAAGAGGCTAGCAATAACCAATTGGATGTTTCCCTGATCTAACTGCATTAATAATTATCATGGAATCACCTTCGATTTCCAATTTTCTCAATCTTAATTCAAAAGAAAGAGCTAGACCATGTAGTAAAGCTTTAAATTCCTCCATGTTATTAGCATTAGATTCCAATGGTTTGACCAATTTTTCTATGAGTCTACCTTTTGAGTCATGGATAATACAACCCACCCCTGATGGGTCTAGATTCCCTTTTGATGCTCCATCAAAATTAAGCTTAAACCACCTTGGAGAAGGATTCTTCAACACACAAGAAGCCCTTTGAAGATAATTAGCTTGCATCCTCTTCCTATGGTGGTTGGGATGTTAAGGAAACCCATCTTTTGATCATTTGATCATTCCAACTGGTGCAAAACTTATGTTTGGATGATTAAGCTTGAATGCAAGAATTCAAAACCTCTACTATTATTGCTTATATTTTATTAAGGATAGACTCCTTTTCCATTGATTTATCTTGAAATAGTCTCTTGTTGTGCTCTTTCCATATCTCCCATAATAATATGGATGATGATATAATCCATAAGTTTCCACATAAGATTTCTTCAAAGAGCTTAGGGAAAGATAGGAGATGAGCAAGGATATTAAGAGGGAAGGCGGAAAACCAATCTAATTTGGAGCTCAACCAGTTCCAACATTTATAGGTGAAGGGGCATGATAAAAATAGATGATTATTATCCTCTTTCAATTTGTAACATAGAGAGCATCTAGAAAGACCGAAGTGCCCCATTTTAAAAAACCTATCTGCAGATAAGATTTTTCCTTGAGAAGCTTCCCATGTGAATACTCTTGCCTTACGAAGACATACCTTGTTCCAATATAATTGGATTGGGATTGACTCTAATTTTGTTTGAGGAGGCCCAGACAAAATTTTGTAACCATCCTTAGCATTGTAAATACCTGATTTAGCTCCATTCCAAATAATTTCATCACTCCCCTACTTGAGAAAGAACGATTAGTCCTTTAAGAGCCTTTGTAAACTACAAAATTCCCGTGGATCTAAAATGAGGACTGAAACATCTTTCCATTGCTAAGAACTATCCACTAAGGAGGATGAATAAGGAGAGATGTAATCATTTAGTAGGGGACCCAAAACTACCAAGAAAATATGATTGATTTGGTTCTGACCCAAAGCCACATTGATACTTGTAAATCCTCCCCAAGAATCCTCCCAAAATCTAGCTTGGTTACCTTCTCTGATATTCCATGAAATGTTATTGTCTATGATATGTCTTGAATTGGAAATGAAATTCCAAATTCTAGAACCACTCGAGAAGTCCCTTATTCTAAAGACCTCTTCTATTGAACCATTTCCAAGGTATTTTCTGCTAAGAATTCTAACCTATTTGAAATTTTGGGTTTTCATGATTTTCCAGTATAGTTTAGCTCCTAGAGCATGATTTTGCCACAAATGATTTTAATGTTTGTGCCCAATAAAGTTATAGGTTGACAAATCTTATCCCATGATATAAGTTTTAATTTCTTGTTAGAGTCTAATTCCTACCAGAAGAAGTTCCCCAGCTTCTTCACAATATCCATATAGCCACATGTTGATAAGGAGATGCAAGACATTAGGTAGATGGGGATTGCAGCTAGAGTAGCTTTAATCATTATAATTCTACTTGCCTAGGAGAGCCATTTTGTCTTCCAACTATCCATCTTTCGATCCATTCTTTCATTGGGTATGTGCAAGATCATGGTATGCCAAACTAGGCCCAAAAGTGGCAATGAAAATTTAGAAAATTAGGTTTATGTAGGTTGACATAAAAATTTGAACAAGTTATAAATATTATATCAAAAATATGTAACAAGAGAATCTATAGAAAATTGAATTTAGTTTCTAAGATACTAGGCATTTTTTGAAAAATAATTATTCTATATGTTGAAAATTTCAAATTTTAATGTAGTGGTACAAAAATTTCAGGAAAAAAATATTAATTGGGTGTATGTCTGACCACCTTAAACATGATCACATAATTTTTTTTAACAAGATTCTAGATATAAGTAGTAGACTCATGTCTGGATGTGACACATATTTTTTTGTAATTTTTTTCCTAGTAAATTATTAATTATGATTTTTCTTCTACAACTTTTCTAGAATACAAAAATCTTGTGTCTGACCATGTTAACTTAGTCTAAACTTTGTCAAATTGAATTTTTTTTTCTTGTAGTAGGAAAATCATAGAATGTGACAGATATTTTGGATTTCAAAAAATTTATACAATTTGAAAATTATAGCTATTTTTCAATAAGTCTTGTTGGAAATATTCAGGGATTAACCGAGTTACTGAGAGGGGAGGGGTGAATCAGTAACTTCAAATTTTCTTACAATTACAGATGTATTAGCATATAGTTTACTTTTTCCTTATGTATATAGAAAGCATGAAACTTAGAAGCATTCACAACAATGACACATAGATTTGGTTATCCAAAAACCTTCCAAAAAGAAAGTAAAACTGGGGTGGGGATGAAACCCACAAAGCTTTAGTACTGCAGAATAAAGTTGGCCGGTTAAGGCTTACAATTTGATCACTTCTAGTGATCTGCACTGTTAGGAGCAATGAGGATTGCTAAATCCACCTTGTTAAAGGATTTACAAACATACAATGAAGTATGCACTCGGTAAAGAGATTTTACAACAGACTGTTAAGTCTACCTGGTTAAAGGATTTTAGTACTGATTCACCTATTAGAATGAAACAGTAGATCTCTTGCTTTGCAACTAGATTGCTAATTGAGATTCGCTGAATGTACCGATCACCTTCTGTGATGAATTTGTCTTTGCTATTCCCTATACTGTTGTAGCCCTTTGTAATTCGCTTATCTCTGCCTTTTCTTTTTATTCACATTCATACTCATAATTACATCTTGACATCTTTACAACATTGTTTATATACAAGTCTAATTAATTACAATTAAAAAGTCGGCTTGACAAATAAACATAAGTGCCACTAAGTCGGCCCAAGTATGGTTACACGGTTCCTGCAAACTAACTCGGTGACTTTCTGATACTCGGCGTCCACTGCATTACTCGGCATCGTCATGCGCTCGGTAGAAGTGAAGGCACGGTTCATACTAACCACTCGGTAGGTTTTGAACTTGGTAAATACTGGTGACTTGGTAGACACAATGTTACTCAGTTTATACTGTCCTACTCGGTTTGCACTGTTCTGCTCGGTTTGCACTGTTCTGCTCGGTTTGCACTGTTCTGATCGGTTTGCACTATTCTGCTCGGTTTGCACTATTTTGCTCGGTTTGCGCTATTTTGCTCGGTTTGCACTGTTCTGCTCGGTTTGCACTGTTCTGCTCGGTTTGCACTGTTCTGCTCAGTTTGCACTGTTCTGCTCGGTTTGCACTATTCTGCTCGGTTTGCACTATTCTGCTCGGTTTGCACTATTCTGCTCAGTTTGCACTGTTCTACTCAGTTTGCACTATTTTGCTCGATTTGCACTGTTCTACTCGGTTTGCTTTGTTTTGCTCGGTTTGCACTGAGAATGTAAATAAGTGTTGTCACTAGTGGCAATTCTGCTTAATGCCAACAATCTCCCCCTTTGGCATTAGTGACAAAAATACTTATTGCTCAAAACTTATATACACTTATTAATTTTTTTATTTTATTTTTTCATAGGGCTTTATACATTATCTCCCCCTTTCAATGTGCTAACTTTTTCTATATACAAATCTCCTTCTATACATATCTCCTTCTATACATATCTCCCCCTTTTTGATGATAATGCCAAAGGTGTATATACAAGTGATTTACAGAGAGAATCCAAAATTTGATAGAAAGTCAGAATGTACCTTCATGATTAGTGCCAGGGTTCTGTCCTAATTTTCTTGCAGAATCTTGCATGTATGGATTGCAATTTGGACTTCTGCAGAGAGTTCAATCATGTGATCTGCTATAGAGAACTGATTGTCATGAATCAATGTTTTGGAATGTTCAATGTGCTTATACACTGTATTCATGATGGGAAGGATCATGTTCTGGATGTCTAGCAGTGTGGACCGGATCCTTGTGTCTTCTTTTAGTAGATTTGACTGCATATTTGATAGGTATGAGACTTTCATGTGATGAGCAGAGCTTGAACTTGGTTCAAGTTGCAGCTTCTGTATGCTAATCTTCATATCCTCATCCATTTTATTCATTTTATCCTTAACATCCTTTGTGAACTCGGCAATATTGCACAGTCTGGCCAAAAGAGAGGTGATATTTGAATAGGTAGATTCAATATTTGACAAATCTGAAGACAATTCCACTTGATTAATAGCTATGTGCTGAGCAATGTGCTCAAGCACTTTATTGTTGAATCTCTTCTCGGCTCTTTCAACTAACTTTTCTATCCCAGATGAATCCTCATTGTATTTATTTATTGCTTCAGCTAATTGTAGCAAAACATGTTGAGAGGAGTCTACTTTAATACCTAATGCATCAGACAAAATGTCTTTAGCATCCTTAATGATTTGATATTCCTTGTCTCTCTCCTCTTTAAGCTTCTTTTGCTTTGCTTTCCTTTGGAGGATCTCACCTATATTTTGCATTTGGTCCACTGATAGATTTGCAAAATCTAATGTTGGAATCTCTATTTCTTCATCTAGGTCTATATCCTCTACTATATTCTTACCCAAAAATTTTATACTCGGTAGAGCCTTAGGCTTATCTGTACTTAATGCCTTAGTAGTAGTGACAATAGACATAGTTGGACTGGCTATAGAGACTGGCACACTGTCTACTGGAGAACTTAAAATATTTACACTTGTAGAATCAAAAATTGGAATACTTACAGCTGGAAAACTTGATGAAATGGGAGACTGCAACTCGGTAGAAGAAATGGTGGTTGCTTCTGTTGTTGCTATAGGTGATTGGACAAAAGTTGAAGTTGTCACAACCATGCTTGAAGGTGTCTCTGGGCTAGATGTAGAAACTTTTACTGGAGAGGTAGGAAGGGATGCAATGACTTCTGCTGCTATCCTCACAGTATCATCTACCTCAGTGGCTTCTTCTTGCTCATCACTATCATCTTCAATATCTTTTATTATTACTGTTTCAATACTCAGTTGGTGAAGATGGTATATGTTCTTCCATGTAGCATTTGCAGCCTTCACAACCGATTCAATATTGTTGATTAGAATTAAACAAGTATTGAACCTTAGTGTCATCTTATTTTCATTTTCTTTGAATGCCTTCTTTACTTCATCATTTTTCAAGCTTGGCATTAACTGTCTCAGGGTTTGATCAAATATGTCTATCACAGTTTGCTTTGCATTGTTCCACCTCATTTTTATTGGATTTAATAAGACAACTAGAACCTGTGGGGCTATTTCATCAGGAGAGTATTTCCACTGTCCCATCTTTTCAATAACAGCATCTTCTATTTCCTTCTATTCTATTTCTGATCTGGTTTCATATTTAAAAGATTTTATGTTACTTACTCCAGATCCTGATCCGTCTCTAAAAAGTTTGATCCTCTATTGAAAGTTTAGAGGAGGCCTTTTGAATATTATATCTTTATCTGCCTTACCTCTTGCACTTCTCCTTGTAAATACAACAGTGGGAGGCTTAGGTGCCTTAGTGATAAAAACCTTTCCTTTCTTCTTTGCAGGTTCTGGTTCCTCTGTTTTCTCATCCTTTTCCTTTTCTTCTTCATCAATATCTTCTTTGTCCTCGGTTAGCATTTGTATTTTGGCTATCCTCTTCTTTCCTTTGTTTACCACCTGTGGAAGTTTTATGCTTAATTCAATTCTTACCTTTGCTTCATCATATGTTCCAAAATATGGAGCTTTGGGATTAACAGGCTGATTAAGAAGGGCTTCAATGATATTCTTGGTTTCATCAATATTTACCTCATAAGGAAGAGGTTTTACATATACAATCCTCGGTTTAGCTGCTTGAATATATACATTGTCACAGTCTACCATGAAACAAATGTCATCCTTGTAATCCTCCACCAACTTCTGTGGAATCCAAAATCTATCATTCATCTTCTCTTTGAAAGACTCAAAATAACTGTCCATGATGCTTTCAAAATTTTCACCCATTTCTGAGATGTATTCATTTATCTCATAAAGTGCTGGCACATCTTTTCTCCATACAACTTTTCCTTTGGAAGGGAAGAATTTTTGAACATAGAAGAATAAACAGACTAGTAGGGATCCAAACTTACATGGATTGTTTTTGGAAGTTTGAATGCTTTCCATGTTCTTGTTAAACTGTTTTAACAATAAATCTGCAAGGTCAAATGATAAGTTGTTCTTGACCACTTTGTATGCTAGGTCAATAGCTTCACAGGAGACACTATTCTATCGACTAGAACTGTATATCTTATGGGCAATAATGTGTGTACCAAACTTTAGTTCAACATCGGTAATGCTACTAACTTTCATGCCTCTACCGTCCCACTCGGCTAGGGTTTTCTTTTCCAGTTCCAACCGACCTAGGTTTTTGGTAGTTTTTGCTTTGTTCAACATGGGAAGACCGGTGATTTGATGAATCATCTTCTTGGTGATCTCTATGGGTTGCTCAAGCCAAATCTTTCCATCATGTATACGGCTGAGAATGTATCTAACCCATTTATCTCGAAAGTTTCGAGGCAAATGTGTAATGTGAACTAATCCCTTATCTTCCAGATGTTTGTGCTCGGGTTTCAGAATACCATCCACACACAGTTCTTCACGCACAGTATCTAGTTCTAGGTTTCCCATTTCCTGAATTGTACAGTTGAAATGATTGTGAATATCATTAATAAGTAGTACCTTAGGAGGAATCTGAGATTGAGCTCCATTCGGGTCTAGGGCTGCTGCAATTGTGGGCATGATCTTGAAATCTGGTGCTTTCCATTCCCCTTGGACTAACATATCTGATCCTTTCTTCACTGAAGTGCTGGATGATGCCATGGTAGCTCACAGAAAATTCTTTTCATAAAAGGTATTTGAGTTGCTGGATTGCTCTTGAAGTTTTCTGCTCTCAAAGTGCTAAAATTCACGATGAGAAATGAGTTCGATTTCTTGCCTTTTGTTTACAACTCTGTCATTAATGCTCAGTTCAAATTAGGGTATGAATTTTGAGAGACTGTCACCCACTAAGAATTAATTGCTCGGTGAAGACTTCGCAACTCGGTAAACTCAAGAATTCATATTGCTCCGACCTCGCTCAGTAAAGACTAATACCGACCTTGTTCGGTTAAGACTAATACCGACCTTGTTCGGTTAAGACTAATACCGACCTTGTTCAGTAAAGACTAATACCAACCTCCCTGTGATCTTACTGCATCTTGTATGCTGATTTAGATCTTTCTTTTAATTTGGTTCTGGAACTGCTTGGAGTTTGTCTAGGAGAATACAGTTCCAATGCTTTCTTGGAAATTTAGTTTGAGTCGGTAGAGCCACCCATTCCATTACTTGGACTGGTTTGCTTGGTAGATTTAGGAATCCACTTTTGTCTCACCTGTTTCCTGACCTTAGTTGCTTCATTCTTCTTTCCATCTTCAACTTCACTAGCATTCATGCAGTTTCTGGCTATGTGACCGAGTTTAGTGCATTTGAAGCATCTTACGGTAGTATCTCTTTTCCTTAGATGATGTTTTATGCAGTTCATGCCAATGTGTCCATATTCTCCACAGTAATGACATCTACACCAGGTGTTGTAGTCCCATCCAAACATTGCTTTCATAATTTGTTCTACTGGATTGAATGTCTTGGATCTGCACTCGGATGCTTTGTGACCTTGTTTGTTGCACTTGTGACAATTACCTCTGAATCTTGGTTTTTCCCTGCATTCATTTGCTTTGTGACCATGTTGATTGCAGTTGTAGCATTTTCCATTGAATTCTGCTTTTTCATTGTTCCAACATTTATTTGAAGTATGTCCTATTTTACCACAATGATTACAAGTAGGTTTTTGATTTCTTTGAGTACCTTGCTTAGAAGATTCACCTTCTCCTTTGTATCCAAGTCCTGCTTTTCCTTTCTGCCTGTGCAGATTTCGCTCATACAGCTGATTCAAGTCTTCTTGGCTTTTCAGCATTCCTTCATTGATTTGTTTTTCAGTGTTTAGGTCATCCACCAATCTTAGATTGATTTCCTTTTCAAATCTTAGTTCTTCTCTTGTGTTTTCTATTTCTGATCTTAGATTCAGAATTTCCTCATTTGTATGGGAGATCTGATCAATTAGGTTTTCTAGCTGAAGGGTTTTATTTTGAACTTCATTGTTCCTTCCATCTAATTCATCTTTCAACTTGTTTCTTTGTTCTAAAATCTCACAAAATCTTGTTGAGTGTAGCTCTTGTTCTCTTTTTAATTTTCTCACTTCTTCCTGCAGAGACCCATTCTTTTCTAGGATTTCTTTGACAGCATTGTTTGCTTCATCTGAGCTATTAGAGGGAAAAAGATCTTCAACCTTTTCTTCAATGTAATTCTGATCATTCATCTGATTTGCAAGTTCCTTCCTTCTTCTTAGGGATTGAGAAAGATGTTCTTTTTCTTCCTTGAGTTTAGCTATGGCCATTTCCAGATCTAGCTTTTCATTTTCAATCACCTTGTTCAGTTTGAATACCTCCATTGTCCTGGATCTTTGCTCAAGCTAGTTAAGCTTTATCTTGAGAACCAACAATGCTCTGATACCAATTGTTGGAAATATTCAGGGATTAACCGAGTTACTGAGAGGGGAGGGGTGAATCAGTAACTTCAAATTTTCTTACAATTACAGATGTATTAGCATATAGTTTACTTTTTCCTTATGTATATAGAAAGCATGAAACTTAGAAGCATTCACAACAATGACACATAGATTTGGTTACCCAGAAACCTTCCAAAAAGAAAGTAAAACTGGGGTGGGGATGAAACCCACAAAGCTTTAGTACTGCAGAATAAAGTTGGCCGGTTAAGGCTTACAATTTGGCCACTTCTGGTGATCTGCCCTATTAGGAGCAATAAGGATTGCTAAATCCACCTTGTTAAAGGATTTACAAACATACAATGAAGTATGCACTCGGTAAAGAGATTTTACAACAGACTGTTAAGTCTACCTGGTTAAAGGATTTTAGTACTGATTCACCTGTTAGAATGAAACAGTAGATCTCTTGCTTTGCAACTGGATTGCTGATTGAGATTCACTAAATGTACTGATCACCTTCTGTGATGAATTTGTCTTTGCTATTCCCTATACTGCTGTAGCCCTTTGTAATTCGCTTATCTCTGCCTTTTCTTTTTATTCACATTCATACTCATAATTACATCTTGACATCTTTACAACATTGTTTATATACAAGTCTAATTAATTACAATTACAAAGTCGGCTTGACAAATAAACATAAGTGCCACTAAGTCAGCCCAAGTATGGTTACACGGTTCCTGCAAACTAACTCGGTGACTTTCTGATACTCGGTGTCCACTGCATTACTCGGCATCATCATGCGCTCGGTAGAAGTGAAGGCACGGTTCATACTAACCACTCGGTAGGTTTTGAACTCGGTAAATACTGGTGACTCGGTAGACACAATGTTACTCAGTTTATACTATCCTGCTCGGTTTGCACTGTTCAGCTCGGTTTGCACTATTCTGCTCGGTTTGCACTATTTTGCTCGGTTTGCACTGTTCTGCTCGGTTTGCACTGTTCTGCTCGGTTTGCACTGTTTAGCTCAGTTTGCGCTGTTCTACTCGGTTTGCACTGTTCTGCTTGGTTTGCACTGTTCTGCTCAGTTTGCACTATTCTGCTTGGTTTGCACTGTTCTACTTGGTTTGCACTGTTCTGCTCGGTTTGCACTGTTCTGCTCGGTTTGCTCTGTTCTGCTCGATTTGCACTATTCTGCTCGGTTTGCATTGTTCTGCTCGGTTTGCACTGTTCTACTCAGTTTGCTCTATTCTGCTCGGTTTGCTTTGTTCTGCTCGGTTTGCACTGAGAATGCAAATAAGTGTTGTCACTAGTGGCAATTCTGCTTAATGCCAACAATCAATTAGGACTAGAAAGATAACAAGTAGGTGTATGTCTAACCACATTAAACAAAATCAAATGATAATATTTTTTCATAAGATTCTAGATAAGAGTAGTAGACTCATGTCTAGATGTGATGTATATTTTTTTGTATTTTATTTCCAAGTAAATAATTAATTATGATTTTTCTGCTACAATTTTTCCATAATATAAAAACTCTCGTATTTGACCACCTTAACTAAGTCTAAACATCATCAAAATGAAATAATGGTTTATTATTATTGTATAAGGTGAAACATAGAATGTGATGTATATTTCAAATTTAAAAAATGTTATATTGTTTGAAAGTTATGGTTGTTTTTCAAAGAGTCTTTCAATCAGGACTTCTTTTTCACATAGCCACTTTTTGGCATACCATGATCTTGCACGTACCCCATTAATAGGTTTTTAAACCCCTATTGTTCTTAGAGATTTTTCAATGGGGATTTCCAAATAGGAGCATGGAAGGGAATCTAATTTGAAGTCCAAGATTGGTCGAATTTTATGTTGGATTTTCTTTCTTGTATGAAAGAAAAATATTACTGATTTTTCCTTATTCACTACTTGTCCTAAGACCTTAGCATACTTATCAAGGATTGTTCTGATCTTGAGAGCTTCCATGTCGGAGCCTCTACCAAAGAGAAGAATATCATTTTCAAATTGATGATGAGTGACTACCCTTACTAAGGAGGTAATTTCAATGCCTTTGATACTGCCCTAATCTTGAAGACTGATAAAATTATGACCCAATGCTTCTTCCATAATGATGAATAGAAAGGGAGATAAGGGATCTCCTTGCCTAATTCCATTTGAGCCTTCAAAAAAACCTTGAGGAGATCTATTTACAAGAATGGAGAATTTTGGGGAAGATATGAAATCAAAAATCAAATTTATGCATGGCTTGGAGAAGCCAAAACTTTCCATACATTTAGCTAAGAATCTCTTGTTAACTTTATCATAGGCTTTTTTAATGTCTAGTTTGATGATCATGCTAGGTTGTTTGTTACATTGAATGGAATGAATGGCTTCTTGAGCTATGATAATGCCATCGAGGATAGATCTCCTAGGAACAAAGCCAATCTGTTCTTCCCCAATAATCTTGCCAAAAACTAATTTTAATCTATTTGCTAAAGACTTTGAAAAAAACTTGTAAATAGTGTGGCATAAATCAATGGGCTTGAATTCATCCATACAATTGGCCTTTTCTTTTTTAGGAACAAGAGAAATGAAAGTATTGTTGATTTCAGTTAAGAATCAACTTGATGATCTGGCCGATTCCAATGCTGTCATGAGGTCTTTCCTTAACACACTCCAACAATGAAAGAAGAAGCTGGGAGGGAATCCATCTAAACTAGGAGCTTTGTCTAGGGCCATTTGAGAAAGTGTTTGCAAAATTTCTTCTATAGAGAACTCCCTAGTCAACATTTGATTGTCAGCCTCAGTTATGATTTCAGGGATATTAATCAATAAATCCTGATGAATCTTAAGAGGAGAGTGGTATGAATGATTCAATAACTTTGAGTAAAAAATGACTATTTCCTTCTAAATCTCTTTTTGATCTTACAAGAGTATCCCCTCTGAATCAACAATTTGTAGGATCTTGTTGACATTCCTACAATTTTTCATGCTGTAGTGGAAAAATTTAGTGTTTTTATCTCTTGCATCCAACCAATTTTCTCTTGATTTTTGTTTCCAAAATATTTCCTCTTTACTAAGAATATCTTCTATGTCCTTAAGTAAGTCCTTTTCAGTAGCAACAAGGTCTTGATCCATCCCATTTTTCATTCAGTGACTTGACCTTTTGTTTTAATTATTCTTTTGCAAAAAATATATTCTTAAAATAAGTTCTGTTCTAGGTAAGTAAATTTTGTTTATGTATTTTAATTTGGCCACAAAGCAAAAAAGATTGGAACCCTTAAATTTTACTTTTGACCACCAATCTTTTGGTTATATTTTCAAGCTTCTGAGTTTCTCCTTTCCAAGCCCTGGTTTACCTCTTGTTTGCAAATTTTTCCTATGGTCTAAGTGTCTGAAATTCATGTAATTTTTCCCTAATCAGGTTTGAAAATCTCACCCTATGTTTTATCCTTGAAAATATTGTTTCTTAGTATAGATCCTTAAGTTAGCCCTAGTTTCTTATGTTTCATCATTACTTTTTGGTCACTTAAGTGTCTTGACAATGCACGTGCTCATTTCTAATGAGTGTTCATTGAATCGTGTAATCTTTGTTTCATATTAGTAAGTCATTCAGTGAACTGGTGAATGTGTTAAATCTCAGTTATATGTCATGACAGTCTCTAATTCTCTGAGTCATTCAACGATTACCCAAAACCTTTGTGTGAATCAGCAAATGTGTGGTCTCCTGTTCGCTCATCTCCTAGCAGTTTCCTATTAGCATTCAGCAACTCAGTGTGGTAGTTATCTCTGATTCTCCCAATCAAGCGGTTATGTTTTAAAAGACTCAATGAACTGGTGAACACCGTTGATTGTCTTTTCATCTGGTGATTGTGTTTTAATTCATGAAGACTAGATCATACTCAAGTTCATCAAGCGATTCAGTGACTAAGTCATGTTTGATATCCTCTAAATTTGGCAAATTTGGCAACAAATTATGGCAGATGGCTAAGTTTTTACTTGTCATTTAATCTTGAGAAAATGGCAGTGTCTCTAAGTTATGTAACGATTAAGCGAATGTGGTATTCACAAGATCTTAGAGGTTTTAGAGGAGCCCCAAATAATCCAGTGACTTGGTGAATGAAGCAAAGGTTAAAGAGTTTTTTAGTAGTCACTGATTCTCAGAGTGGAAAGGGTTATGGTCAAAGTTCTTAAATGATTCAATGCCAACCGCAGATTATGATAAAGATCAATGACCAACATGTAATCTCAGGATCTAACCTCTGGTTTAAAAGGTATTCAGCAAATTAGAGATGTAGGTCATTCACCCATTCTTGAGGCTTGACTATGGTTAGAATTTTCTTCATGAGAATGTGAGAATACATTGTTTGCTGATTCTCCAGATAAATATTGGGTTAAAGCATGTGTATGAGAACTGGGAAAGTCTTTCATTCACTGAATCTTTGAAGCAGATGGGGCTTAGAATGATTATTAAAAGGGTTGACCGTGAACCGTTGATCATCTTCAGGATCAACGGTGGTAAAAAAATCTTAGAACCGTGACTTACTAAATTATTTTGAGATTAAACAAAGAGGCTTGTCGCATGATCTCTTGGCTCAACCTTGCGTTAGATTTTCTTTCAAAGATTATGAAATCCTTTGCTCGCGTGATCGCTGAATTTTGGCTAGTTGAGTTTTCATGTCATTAATGTTGAAAGCTATTGTGATGTGGAATAAAGTATTGTGCCAAGTTGAAAAGGAGTAGAATGCTGTCTAATCAAGTTTTAACGAGGGTTTACATCAGTTAATAAGCATTTTAATGCAAAAAAAATCCATAATTACAACTCGCGCCTTATTTTTGATTATTTAAATCATTCTGTCAACATCTACGCCATGGCTAGCTCTGATTTGAATGTTGGTAATATGCAGAATTGAATGCCGAGGTGACTCAAGTTGGATTTGTTACAATTTGGTGATTGTATGCACATTAATTTTCAAGTATATAGACAGGGTTGCATAGCTTTTTGTGCTCAAAGTCATTATGGAGATAATTGAGTTTGTGTTGTTGTAGTAGTGAGAAAGTAGTGCAAAGAATTGCAGAGCTAAGAATTATTGTTCTATTAAAAGATGAGTCATCCTCTAGCAAGTGTAGCGTCATCTAGTGGAGCCAAAAAGGAACAAGGTGGAGCCAAAAACAAGCAAAGTGAAGATGAAAGAGGAAAGCCAAATTATTTAGATGAGTTTTTTAGACTAGTTCCTGGCTCAAATCAGAATAAGAAGGCCATAGACACTACTTTCGAAGATATCATGGACAGGTGCAGAGACCCCAATACTTCTGCAGGTTCTATCTTTTCCCTGTTCTCATATTTTTATAATAATAGGAGTAAAGCTATACCTGTATGCAATGCTTGGGTGTTGGGAATGGTGAAATTCATTGTGCCTGATGTGTTTGTAGATGTGGACTTAATCATTGAACTAGCTAGGCTATATGACCCTATTTCTGGGTGTATTAGATGTGCAGACCAGTTAGTGTTTTTCTCTTTAGACAGGGGGTCTTTTATGAGGGCTTTCAATTTTTATGCATCATCCTCTACTGAGATTGATTTGAATAAAGAGAGGGAGAAATATGTGAATCATATAGGGTCGGTAAAGAGCCAGCTAGTCAGGCATATGCCTAAGCATGATAAGTATATAGCCCCTCTCCTGCTAAATATGAATGCCCCTTATTCATTTACATCCCTTAATCATTATGTGAAGCTCTTGTGTCATGGGTTGTGTAGGGTTTTGGGTATAGATGGGGATGATGAAAAGCTTCCTGCCAACCTTCTAATGATAATCCTTGATATTCAAAACACACAGACTAATGTTGACTATGATTATATCCAGTATATAATCGACAGGATGCATGAAGGATTTGTATATGTTAAGGAGAAGAAGAGGCCCATTATGTTCTTGCATTACTCTTTTCTTATGCATCTGATTTTATACCATCATGTCAATGATTTTGATTCTAAGGTGTTGAAGATAAAAACCCATTACAAGGACATTCCTAGCCCAGTGCAGTATTGGGTAAAGATTTGGAATACTACATCCAATGAGTTTGATTTTTTCATTTTTGAGAATTATTTTGTCCACTCGGTGCTAGAAATGTTGGGTAAAAATGTAGTAAGATTACCAACTAGGGTTTTGAGAATTTTAAAGCCATTGCAATTTGAAGACAAGTGGCCAGGGAATCATAATTGGGGAGATTTTTACCTAGGAATCAACTCCACAGTCATCAGAGTTTATGGATGCCCTCAGCCTCCACACCTACTCCCAAGATATGTGCCTCCTAGGGTGGCCATGATGAAATTTATTTGGCAATTGATGTGGACTAACAAGGAGCATCTAGGGCCACACATGAAGGGTACCTTCACACCCCAACAATTTAATTTTGATAGTTTTTTGATGAGTGGAAAATAGCAATGGATCAGTTAGTAATCAGGCATGAGGCTTTCCTCAAGGGTGAAAATGTGTTAGACCTAGATGGATGCAGTGATGTAATTGACAGCTTGTTCAAAGTTGAAGGAGATTGCATATGGTTCATTGTAGAGGTCAAGGCTATAATTGATTCCAAGTGGGACTTGCAAATCAAATCACTTCAAGAGTTTTAGAGTTTCAATTGGCCATCTAAGGATGATGTGGCAGCTTGGGATAAACTGACAAAGAAGAAAAAGAAGAAGCCAACTGTCCAGGTAGTAGAATCAGAGGAAGAAGAGTAGAAAACACATGGCACCTGATCCAGAATTTGAGGGAGAGTAGGTTTCAAACATAGGATGATGTAAGTTAGCCTATATTGGTAGTCATCATTCATATTACAAATCAAAGTAACTGCTCTGAAGATATTTCCAGACAAAGGTGCCACCTATGAAGTTCTTAGTAGTTGCAAACTACTTTTGTTGATGTAATCCTAGTCATCCAAAGCTGGTTGCATCCTTTTGAGGATTCCAAGATGGCTAGAAGTATATAGCAAGTTTTTCTCTTTTGTAAGGGGGGTGGAAGTTTTTGAAAAGCAGACTAAATATAGATTCTGACTTTTTTCAAGTTTTTCTTGAAAATTTTGTAAGAGATACAGTTGAAAATTAATGAAAAGAGATTGAAGTTTCATTACCAGTTCTGGTTGTCTTTATGTATGGATGTTTTGAATTTTTATGCATCAATTAGTAAGGCTAATTTCATGCATTATTCACAAGGTGAATATAGGGACTGAACTCGAGTTTCTTTCAAGGAGAGAATAAAATCTTAAGGGAGGTTTCTGGGATTTAAAATTTTGTACATGGATTTGATGGTGGGGTTGGTAATTGAGAGAGTAGATTGCTAGGCATTTTGTTTAAATTTCAGTATCGTTACATTAATGGGATGTTGTAGATCTTCTATTTTTTACTCTAACCCAATGAATAGGGCACTGGTTTAGTTTGATTTACATTTGTTCACCATCATTTGATCAAAAAACTATATCCATTTACTTTACTTTTATGTTTATGAATTGTATTGGCTATGTCAAGTCCATAGATCAGATTTGTAATGCTTTAAAGAAGCACTTAGAAAAGGTTATCCTTCCTTGGGTGTAAACTCATAAAAAGAATAGGGATGGATATCCTTATACCATTATTTCATGTTCTTTCATTCATAATTCTCATTGTAGTATTATGCATCAGGATAATTTGGTCCATATTAAGAGTTGTGATGTCTGACTGAGTTAATTTTGAATTGAAAAACACAACAATGAATTAGTTGATTCCTATTTTGAAGCTCAACTTAGATTTTCTAAGAGTAATTAATTTTCAAAGGTAAACCCACCTGAGTTTCATACTCAAAGTGAAGAAGGCACAAGGCCTTAATACCTTAGCATTTGAATTCTACTAGATGCAGCTATTAGGATTGCATGAGTCATAAGTTTAGTATATTTCTAAATATTTTAATCATCTACAAGTTTAAGTGCAAAAAAAATGGTGACTCTAATGGGAAATATTTAATGAGAATACACAATAGATCTATGTAATATTGTCTTTTGTGTTCTTCAAACCAGTATATTATTTAGATTCCCACTTTTTTGTGGGTGGCGACTCTAAAAATCTATATTACCAGTTGCTGGTATTTGTAAAATCTTGCTATATCTTGTCATGATACACCATGAGTCGACCAAGATTCACTAGGTCTTACTTCAGGGATCAGCCAGAAGATAATGTGGGTGATGAGCTCCATACACCTAGTAGAAAGCAATGGTTTAGGAGAGGTCACAGTAATGCTAGCTCCCAAGGACCTTCTAGAGAAAGACTTCATGCCCTACTTCCTCATGAAGCTTCCTCCTCTTTTGATGACCCCAAAAATGTCAAGAAAGTCACACCAAATATTCATTTTCAGGAAGAAGTGGTCATAGAAGTTGGTTTCTTCCCTGCGAGAGAAATCCTAGAATAACCAGGACAAACTTCTATTGTAGAAACTGTTTCTTCTGACTCAGAAAAACTTAGAGAGGAAGTGATAGCTTTAAGGAAAAAGGAGAATGAACAATTGGAAGAAATTGCTAATGAAGGAAGGTGAGGGAACAACAAATTTATGAATTGATTTTGGAGAGGCAAGAACTTATCAGAAAGACCAAGAGGAATGAAATTCAGGTTAGGGATCTAAGCCAAGATGTTCAGGGTTTAGAAAAAGAATTGTTTGGTGACATGGAGGTTTTGAGGAATCAAGGCCAATATGGTAAACCTAAACAAAGTGAATTTGAGGGAATAGGCCATGTTCTAAAGCAACTTCATCCCTCTGAAATCTAGAGGAATGAGGATATTAAAAATGCCACAAAAGAAATCCCTAATAAGGGAAAACAAAAAGTGGTAAGTGTGAGTATTAATGAGCCTAAGAAAATTGATGCTACATCTAGTATACCTTCCCAGGCAAGCCTAGATTTAGAGAAGGCCAAAAAATCTAAAGAAGATTTAGCTCTTCAGCTAGGGAGATTAGAATTGGAAGCTGTTGTAGATGAAATGAAAAGGAAGATTGCTTTCTTGCATGCTAATATAAACACATTTTCTAGTAGCTCTATCCCTGTCATTTTAGGAATGATCCCACCTAATCAACCTAGCAACTCACTTCCAAATCCTCAAGCCTTTCATCCTGGAAAAAATGTACTTGGATCAAATTTGAATACTAGTCAAGTTCCCCTTATAGTTGGTGGTCTGATGGGGACTGTACCTTGTCAAAATACTACAGCAACCCCTCCAAACCAACCAAATTTCCAAAGGAGACCAATCCATTTGGATAGATATCAGCCTTTATTCTTTGATGGTATTCTTGGTCAACCCACTGCTATCCCTAATGAGATTAGAAAGAAGATCCCATTATTTACTGGAAACAATGTTATTACTTGTGAAGAGCACCTAAAATTTTTCATAGATAAAATTAATGACTATGAAATTGAGCATGAAGATGTTATAATGAAGCTTTTTGTCTAGTCATTAATTGAAGATGTCAGGGATTGGTATAGAGGCTTGCCAAAGAATAGTATTGCATCTTGGGATCACTTTGTCAAATGTTTCAAGGAGCAATATGCAGAAGATGTGAATTCAAGCTACATGCTCAATGAGTTTAACAATATCAAGAAGCATTACAATGAGAGAATGTCAGAGTTTAATAGCAAATTCCAAAAGGCTGTGTATAAATTATTCCAAGTATTGAGATTAGATGATGCAGTCTACCTAACTACATACTTTAATTATATGGATGGTAAAATGCCCTATCTCTTGAGAGATAAGAACACACGTACTCTAAGGGATGCCTTTAAATCATCCATAAACATTGAAAGTAATTGAAAGGCATCTGGCCAAATGTATAAGAGGGATGAGGGTAGATTGTGGAAGGAAACCAGGCCATAGCCTGCAAGGCCATCCAAAGAAGATGATAAAATGGACAAGGGATTTGGTGTTGCCAAAGACTTCCTAGGAAAGTTTGACAAGGATGGTAGAAATTTTCAAGATACAAGACCACCTTATCAGAGGTAGGATAGAGCCCCTAACTTATGAGATATGCCTTACAAAAAAAATTGGAAAGATGGGAGGCCTGTTCCTGACAATAATGAACCCCAAAAGGGAAGAGATACACTAGATCCCTTGAAGAAAAACATAGCACATAATGTGGAAAATGTGCCTTGGTGTGTGGCTTGTAATATGCCTCATTCACCATTCCAATGTGTTGTGGCTCAGGCCTTGGGGGAAGAGGCTAATAATGCATATGCAAGAGATTATGAAGAATCTGAAAAGCCTACTATTAACATGTTTACTACCGAGATAATGGGGGATTTTTTTATCCTCAGAGGATGAAGGAATTTGTTCTGATGTAGATCATAAAAGGAGGCTATTCTCAGATTATGAACAACAAGTATTTTCTCATTCTAATCATGATGAGTCTAACCATGAAAATTGTAAAGATAATATGGTGGAATTAGGGTCAAATGAAAAATAGTGGAGAAAGCCTAGTGATGAAGAAATTAGAACCCTAATTGTGGCTGTCATAACTCAAGCCAAATCCTCATACAATTTGAGGAATAGAAAGGTGGGTAATGATTAGGGAGTCCCTAGGTCTGTATTTGTTAAGGATAACCTTCAAAATAAGGACTCCCCTAAGCCTAATGTTGTAAATAGTGAGAAAGGCTTGTGAATGAAAAGAAGAAGAGAGAGGAGGTTACTTCTGACAAGGTTAAAAGGAAAGTTGGTAGGCCAAGGGATCACCCTAATTTTTCTACTGATCCCCCTACCTTTGATATGAGGCATGCTTTGTCCCAAATGAAAGTTTCCATCCCTCTGCTTGAAATGTTGAAAATTAAGGAGCATAAGATAGGAGCCTTGGCCCTCATAAGTGAACAAGGAGTGGTCCCTGATTTGGTAGGAAAAGGGATTTCAATAGAAGAGCCCATTTCAATTGATAACATCTCTAATGTATGTGTTGGAAACATTGTAACACAGGAATCTTCTTCTATTGATCCATTTTATGTTACATTAATAGTGAACAACTTATTGCTAAAAAACTACATGATTGATTCTGATGCTGCCACAACTGTAATGCCCTATCATGTAATGAAAGAGCTAGGATTGCAAGTTGATACATCTAATGGAAGATGTTATGCTATGGATAATAGGTCAATATCTATTTTAGGAACTCTGATTGGAATTGAATTAAAGATTGTTGCATTCCCAGAGGCCACATACAAAATGGATGTGGTTGTTGTTGATACAAAGCCCCATTATGGCATGCTATTGTCAAGACAATGGGCTGTAGCAGTTGGTGGAAAGTTACAATTGGATCTCTCATATGCTACTATCCCAATCAATGGGACTAAGGTAAAATTGTTCAAGGAGAACTGTTCTTCATTCATGATTGAAATGGTTGCACCTGAAGACTTGAATTGTTTTATGGATATTGACATGAATAATTTCATGATTGAAGAAATAGTGCCTCAGATGAAAAATACAGATCCAATTGTAGATGAGTTACTATTGCAGAAGGATGGACTTTGGAAAATGTTCTTTGATGGTGGGTGCTCCAAGGAAGGATCAGGAGTTGGAGTAGTGTTCATTTACCCATCAAGTATCACATTTAAGTACTCTTTCTTGTTGACTTTTGAATGCACCAATAATACTATTGAGTATGAGGCTCTAATATTGGGATTAGATGTTGCTATAAAACATGGTATTAAATGTTTAAAAGTCCATGGTGATTCCTAATTAATCATAGCTCAAGTGAGGTCTAGTTATGCTGCCAGGGATGAGAGATCAAAGTTATAAAAACATGTTGTCTGGGACAGACTAGAGTTTTTTGAGGCTTTCAATCTCATTTGGGTGGAAAGGTCTAATAATATCATGGAAATTTTTTTAGCTAATGTTTCCCTCAAAAACAATGTTATTACCCTCATCGGTGTGTCCATGTTGGAAATAAAAAGTAGGCCTGTAGTGCCTAACAATGTATATAATTGGCAAGTTTTTGAGGATGATTGTGATATCCTTAGGTTTCTGCAAGGCCTAGATCAATATGATGGGTAATAGATAGACTTCAGTGAAACATAACAATGTGCTGAGGGCAAAGAGTGCATTATGGGAAATGAAATTGTGCAATTATCATCAAATCATATACCAAAGGGGTTAATAGAGTTAGAAGGAATGTTTAAAATCAGTGATGGTTATTAATCTCAAAAGTCTAACACTAAAGTGGAAGACTTAGAAGAAATAAACCTAGGATTTGAGACCTCCCCCAGATGGTGTACATTGGAAGAAAATTGAGCAGAGAAGTCAGAGGAAATTTTATAAGACTTCTGAAAAGATACAAGCATGTTTTTTCTTGCTCCTATGATGATCTTAAGGCATATAGAGCTGACTTGTTCCAACATGAGATCCCTCTAAAAGAGGATATCAAGCCATTCAGACAAAAATAGAGACCTATTAACCCTCTATTAACAACAAAGATGCAAGCTAAATTGACAAAATTGAGAGATGTGGGTATCATTGAGCCTATTAGGCATTCATCTTGGGTCTCTAACCTAGTACCAGTAAGAAAAAAGAATGGTGACATTAGACTCTGTGTTGATTTCAAGATTTGAATGTTGCATCATTGAAGGATAACTATCGACTGCCAAACATGGAAGCCATGTTGCATAGAGTAACTAGCTATGAGTTGTTATCTATGTTGGATGGGTTTTTAGGGTACAACCAAGTCTTGGTTAAGGAGTCTGAGAAATTTAAAACAACATTCACTACTCCTTGGGGAACTTATGTCTATGTTCGTATGCCTTTTGGCCTAAAAAATGCTAGAGCAACATTTCAAAGAGAAATGGATGTTGCATTTAAAGAATTGGTTAATGTCTTAATGGTGGTGTATCAAGATGACTTGAGTGCTTATTCTAGGAAAGCTAAGGACCATTGTAAACATTTGGAAAAGGTCATTGTCAAGGCTCTAGAGTTTGGCATTTCACTAAATCCTAGGAAATGCCAATTTACTGTAACTGAGGGAAAACTGCTCGGTCACATAGTGTCCAAAGAAGGCGTAAGGATTGATCAGGAAAGAAAGAAAGCCATCAGCAAGGTTTCTCCCCCAAAAAATGTCAAAGGTGTGCAATCTTTTCTTGGATAGATTAATTTTGTCAAAAGATTTATTGCCAATTTTGCAGAATTGGTTAAACCTATTGTAAAGCTTTTGAAAAAGGATGTCAAGTTTGATTGGAATGGTGAAACTCAGAAAGCCTTTGACAAAATTAAACAAGCTATCCAAGAGGTTCTTATTCTAGTATCCCCTAATCATTCAAAGCCTTTCTCTTTGTTTTCCTTTGCATCCTTTCATACTATTGCAGCTATCCTGTTACAAAAAGATGAAGAAGGGTTTGAGCACCCCATTACCTTTTTCAGTAAGTCATTACAAGCTACTGAGCTTAACTATGAGTTAATGGAAAAGAAAGCATATGCATTAGTTAAGGTGGTTAAAGCTTTTAGGCCTTATTTGGTATGTGCAAAAGTGAATGCATATGTTCCACATGTAGCAGTGAAGGATATCTTGAGTCAAAGTGAAGTTACTAGGAAAAGATGCAAATGGATCAATAGGATTTAGGAATTTGACATTGAACTCCATATAACCAAGCTTGTGAGAGGTCTAGGACTAGCAAAGCTTATGAAAGAAGAAAAAAAGAAACCTAGTGCAGGTGAACAATGTAACCATTGGTGAGGAAACCATGACAAGTATAGAAATGCAACCATGGTATGCCAATATTGTTCATTTTCTCAAAAATGTTGCTTGTCCGCAAGACTTAAATGACAATCAAAAGAGGAGTTTGAGATTGCAAGCTCAAAGATATGTTTTAATACAGGGTGACTTATTCTGGAAAGATAATGATGGACAATTTCTCTTTTTCTTAGACAAATATCAATCTGAGAAGGTGTTGAAAGAAATGTACTTTGGGATGTGTGGAGGGAATCATTCAGCCAAGTCCACAACTCATAAAATTTTGAGAGCTAGATACTATTGGCCAATCCTATTTAAGGATACCAACTCATATGTCAGAAAGTGTGAATCATACCAAAGGTTTTTAAAGAAACTAAAGTTTTCAGGTGCTTTGTTGTTAAATCCTATGGTTGCAGAGGCCCCTTTTGCTATGTGGGGCATGGATTTTATTGGGGAGTTCTCAGAGAAGTCTAGTGGAGGACATAGTCACATTCTGGTAGCCACTAATTATTTCACTAAGTCGATAGAGGCTATCCCAACAAAAAAAGCAACCAGTACAGCGGTGATTGAATTTCTGATGAATAACATTATTACCAGGTTTGGTGTTCCAATAAAATTAGTGATGGATAATGCTATGAGCTTTAGGTCACAAGAATTCACTAATTTTTGTGCTGAAATGGGAATAGTTATGTCTTATTCATCCCCATACCATCCACAAGCAAATGGGCAAGCAAAATCTAGTAACAAGAGTATTCTGCAGATTCTAAAGAAGACCTTGGAAAGTAATAAAAGAATGTGGCATTTGAAACTAAAATTGGCGCTATGGGCTAATAGAATTATTGAAAAAAAGGCAACATGCAAGTCTCCTTTTGAGATGGTGTATGGTTTAAGGTCCAGACTCCCTATAAACAATTTCTTACCAATTTACAAATTCATGCAAGAAGAAGGCATGGAAATACGTGATCCATTACAAGATAGAGTGATTCAGTTGGTGGAACTAGATGAAATCAAAAGGGAAGGACAAAAGGAAAATGTGAAGTTGCAACAAAAAATGAAATATCTTTTTGATAAAAGGGAAACTTTGAGAAAATTCTAGTCTAGTGATATGGTTCTTCAATGGAATGCCAGGGCTAAAGATAAAGGTAAACACAAGAAATTTGAGTCTTTGTGGATGGGACCTTTTGTTGTTCATCAAACTCATGGCAAGGATTCATATTTTCTACAAAATTTGGATGGTGAAGAGAAGGAATTACCAGTGCATGGATAGTTCCTAAAATTCTTCTTCAATTAATTCTTTTTCCATGCACAGTAGATATGTATATATGTATAGGAGTGTTTGTTTTTGTTGTGTGTTGTTTCCTACTTTAGGTTAGGGTTTTGTGGTCTGCCTCCCAGAGATTCATGGTTTCTTGCTATGAACTTGCATTTAAGCATCCTCAGATAGAGCCACTATTGGTTATATTTTTAGGCTTCTGAGTTTCTCCTTTCCAAGTCCTGGTTTACCTCTTGTTTGCAAATTTTTCCTATGGTCTAGGTGTCTAAAATTCATGTAATTTTACCCTAATCAGGTTTGAAAAACTCGCCCTATGTTTTATCCTTGAAAATCTTGTTTCTTAGTATAGAACCTTGAGTTAGCCCTAGTTTCTTATGTTTCATCGTTACTTTTTGGTCACTTAAGTGTCTTGACAATGCACGTCCTCATTTCTATCGAGTGTTCACTAAATCATGTAATCTTTGTTTCATATTAGTAAGTCATTCAGTGAACCGGTGAATGTGTTAAATCCTAATTATATGTCATGATAGTCACTAAGTCTCTGAGTCATTCAGTGGTTACCCAAAACCTTTGCGCGAATCAGAAAATGTGTGGTCTCCTATTCACTCATCTCCTCGTGGTTTCTTGTTAGCATTCAATGACTTAGTGTGGCAATTATCTCTGATTCTCCCAATCAAGTGGTTATGTTTTAAAAAACTCAGTGAACTAGTGAACATCGTTGATTATCTTTTCATCCAGTGAATGTGTTTTAATCTCGTGAAGACTGGGTCCTACTCAAGTTCATCAAGTGATTCAGTGACTAAGTCATGTTTGATATCCTCTAAATTTGGCAGATTTGGCAATGAATTCTGGTGGATGGCTTAGTTTTCACTTGTCGTTTAATCTCAAGAAAATGGTAGTGTCTCTAATTTATGTAGCGATTAAGTGAATGTGGTATTCGCAAGATCTCATAGGTTTTAGAGGAGCCCCAAATAATCTAGTGACTCGACGAATGAAGCAAAGGTTAAATAGTTTTTTAGTAGTCACTGATTCTTGGAGTGGAAAGGGTTATGGTCAAAGTTCTTAAATGATTCAATGCCAACCATAGATTATGATGAAGATCAACAGCTAGCATGTAATCTCGAGATCTAACCTCTGGTTTAAAAGGTATTCAGCGAATTAGAGATGCAGGTCATTCACCCATTCTTGAGGCTTGACTATGGTTAGAATTTTCTTCATGAGAATGTGAGAATACTTTGTTCACTAATTCTCCAGATAAATATTGGGTTAAAGCATGTGTCTGAGAACTAGCAAAGTCTTTTAGTCGCTGAATCTCTGAAGTAGATGGGGCTTAGCATGATTATTAAAAGGGTTTCCCATGAACCATTGATCATCTTTGGGATCAATGGTGGTCATGAAGTCTCGAGATAGAACCATGAGTTACTAAATTCTTTTGAGATTAAGCGAAGAGGCTTGTCACGTGATCTCGTGACTCAACCTTGGGTTAGATTTTCTTTCAGAGGTTATGAAATCCTTTGCTCGTGTGATCATTGAATTTTGGCTAGTTGAGTTTTCATGTCATTAATGTTGAAAGCTATTGTGACGTGGAATAAACTACTGTGCCAAGTTAAAAAGGAGTAGAAAGCCATCCAATCAGGTTTTAACGAGGGTTTACATTAGTTAATAAGGGTTTTAATGCAAAAAAAAGCCACAATTATAGCTCACGTCTCTTTTTTGATTATTTAAATCATTCTATCAACATCCACACCATGACTAGCTCTGATTTGAATGTTGGTAATATGCAGAATTGAATGCCGAGGTGACTCAGGTTGGATTTGCCATGATTTGGTGATCATATGCACATGAATTTTCAAGTATATAGATAGGGTTGCATAGCTTTTTGTGCTCAAAGTCATTCTGGAGATAATTGAGTTTGTGCTGTTGTAGCAGTGAGCAAGTAGTGCAAAGAATTGTAGAGCTGAGAATTCTTGTTCTATTAAAAGATGAGTCATCCTGTAGCAAGTGCAGCGTCATCTAGTGGAGTCAAAAAGGAACAAGGCAGAGCCAAAAAAGAGCAAAGTGGAGATGACAGAGGGAAGCCAAATTATTAAGATGAGTTTGTTAGAATGCTCCCCAGCTCAAATCAGATTAAGAAGGCCATAGACACTGCTTTCAAAGATCTCATGCACAGGTGCAGAGACCCTAATACTTCTACAGGTTTTGGCTTTTCCCTGTTCTTGTATTTTTATAATAATAGGAG
Organism: Chamaecyparis obtusa; assembly: GCA_027943335.1. Lineage (NCBI taxonomy): Eukaryota > Viridiplantae > Streptophyta > Pinopsida > Cupressales > Cupressaceae > Chamaecyparis > Chamaecyparis obtusa. Next base: position 216,132 of record BSBK01002670.1, read on the forward strand.
TAAAGCTATACCTGTATGCAATGCCTGGGTGTTGGGAATGGTGAAATTCATTGTGCCTGATGTTTTTGTAGATGTGGACTTCATCATTAAACTGAATAGGCTATATGACCCTATTTCTAGGTGTATTAGATGTGCAGACCAGCCAGTGTTTCTCTCTTTAGACAGGAGGTTCTTTTATGAGGGCTTTCAATTTTTATGCATCATCCTCTACTAAGATTGATTTGAATAAAGAGAGGGAGAAATATGTGAATCATATAGGGTCAGTAAAGAGCTAGCTAGTTAGGCATATGCCTAAGCATGATAAGTATATAGCCCTTCTCCTGCCAAATATGAATGCCCCTTATTCATTTACATCCCTTAATCATTATGTGAAGCTCTTGTGTCATGGGTTGTGTAGGGTTTTGGGTATAGATGGGGATGATGACAAGCTACTTGTCGACCTTCTAATGATAATCCTTGATATTCAGAACACACAGACTAATACTGACTATGATTATATCTAGCATATAATCAACAAGATGCATGAAGGATTTGTATCTGTTAAGGAGAAGAAGAGGCACATTAAGTTCTTGCATTACTCTTTTCTTATGCATCTGATTCTATACCATCATGTCAATGATTTTGATTCTAAGGTGTTGAAGATAAAAACCCATTACAAGGACATTCCTAGTCCAGTGGAATATTGGGTAAAGATTTGGAATACTACATCCAATGAATGTGATTTTACCATTTTTAAGAATTATTTTGTCCACCTGATGCTAGAAATGTTGGGTACAAATGTAGTAAGATTATGAACTAGGGTTTTGAGAATTTTAAGGCTATTGCAATTTAGACAAGTGGCCAGGGAATCATAATTGGTGAGATTTTTACCTAGGAAACAACTCCATAGTCATCAGAGTTTATTGATGCCCTTAGCCTCCACACCTACTCCCAAGATATGTGCCTCCTAAGGTGGCCACGATGGAATTTATTTGGCAATTGATGTGGGCTGACAAGGACCATCTAGGGCCACATAGGAAGGGTACCTTCACACCCCAGCAATTTAAGTTTCATATTTTTTTGATGAGTGGAAAACAGTAATGGATCAGTTAGTAATTAGGCATGAGGTTTTCCTCAAGGGTGAAAATGTGTTAGACCTAGATGGATGCAATGATGTAATTGATAGCTTGTTCAAAGTTGAAGGAGATTGCATATGGTTCATTGCAGAGGTCAAGGCTATAACTGATTCCAATTGGGACCTACAAATAAAATCACTTTAGGAGTTGCAGAGTTTCAATTGGCCATCTGAGGATGATGTGGTAGCTTGGGATAAATTGGCAAAGAAGAAAAAGAAGAAGCCAGCTGTCCAGGCAGCAAAATCAGAGGAAGAAGACTAGAAAACACATGGCACCTGATCCAGAATTTGTGGGAGAGCATGTTTTAAACATAGGATGATGTAAGTTAGCCTATATTGGCGTTCATCATTCATATTACAAATCAAAGTAACTACTCTAAAAATATTTCTAAACAAAGGTGCCACCTGTGAAGTTGTTAGTAGTTGCAAACTACTTTTGTTGATGTAATCATTGCTTTTGGTTTATGCTTTTTGTCTTTTAGTGCAAGTCTTTTTCCTAGCCATCCAAAGCTGGCTGCATCCTTTTGAGGATTCCAAGATGGCTAGAAGTATATAGCAAGTTTTTCTCTTTTGTAAGGGGGGTGGAAGTTTTTGAAAAGCAGACTAAATATAGATTCTGACTTTTTTCAAGTTTTTCTTGAAAATTTTGTAAGAGATACAGTTGAAAATTAATGAAAAGAGACTGAAGTTTCATTACCAGTTCTGGTTGTCTTTATGTATGGATGTTTTGAATTTTTATGCATCAATTAGTAAGGCTAATTTCATGCATTATTCACAAGGTGAATATAGGGGCTAAACTCGAGTTTCTTTCAAGGAGAGAATAAAATCTTCAGGGAGGTTTCTGGGATTTAAAATTATGTACATGGATTTGATGGCAGGGTTGGGAATTGAGAGAGTAGATTGCTAGGCAGTTTATTTAAATTTCAGTATCATTACATTAATGGGATACTGTAGATCTTCAATTTTTTACTCTAACCCAATGAATAGGGCACTGGTTTAGTTTGATTTACATTTGTTCACCATAATTTGATCAAAAAACTATATCCATTTACTTTACTTGTACGTTTATGAATTGTATTGGCTATGTCAAGTGCATAGATCAGATTTGTAATGCTTTAAAGAAGCACTTGGAAAAGGTTATCCTTCCTTGGGTGTAAACTCATAAAAAGAAGAGGGATGAATATCCTTATACCATTGTTTCATGTTCTTTCATTCATAATTTTTGTTGCAGTATTATGCATCAAGATAATTTGGGCCATATTAAGAGTTGTGATGTCTTACTGAGTTAATTTTGAATTGAAAAACATAACAGTGAAGAAGTTGATTCATATTTTGAAGCTCAACTTAGATTGTCTAAGAGTAATTAATTATCAAAGGCAAACCCGTCTGAGTTTCATACTCAAAGTGAAGAAGGCACAAGGCCTTAATACCTTAGCATTTGAATTCTGCTAGATGCAGCTATTGGGATTGCATGAGTCATAAGTTCAGCATATTTTTGAATATTTCAATCATTTGCTAGTTTAAGTGCTAACATATTTTTGAAGATTGGAACCCTTAACTTTTACTTTTGACCACCAATCTACTATCATATCAGTGAAATTCTCCTCTTTGAGCCACGTATTTTCAAATTTAAATGGGCAACGGTGGGGTTTGTCTTAATCTAGAATGTTTGATTGAATGCGAAAGTGATTAGAGCCTGAAGAGGGAGAAATGGAAGCTTTTAAATCAAAGGAAAATTTTATAAGGTCTCCCCTAAAGAGGAATCTATCTAGTTTTTCTGATATGTTATTGTACCCCAACCTTCTATTAGTCCATGTAAAGGATCCATTTTCAGGCTCAATTTATATTAAATTTTCTCTTTGAAGCCATTTTGAGAAGTCTATTTGGCTTTGTGAGACTCTGACAGAACCACCCCTTTTTTTTCAAAGTGTGAATAATAGCATTAAAGTCACCTCCAAGTATGAAATTGTCTTCCGGCCAGGAAGTAAAGCATCTACTGATCTCCTCCCAAATCTCCACTTTTGTCCTTCTCAAAATAGGACCATAAACATTCACATTTATATCTTTAGATTATATTGAGTAAATGAAATCTTTCACCTATCAAATTCAAAATGTTATCTAATTGAGAGAAAGAAGAAAAATTGGTATTCCATAAAATGGCCAAACCCCCAGAAGATCATGTTGCCTCAAATCCTATAGCTTTCCAATCCCCAAGTGACAAAAGGAAAAATTTTAACTGATCTTTGGTCATTTTAGTTTCTTGAATTAGGATCACCTCTTCTTTTGATGTTATAATACAATGTTTCACTATCCACTGCTTGTTAGGGGCATTGAGTTTGCTAACATTTCATTATAGAATCTTCATTGGACCTCAAGAAGGAACTTCCCCTTCCCTACATTTAGGTAAGCTATAATTTTGGTTTGATCATGTTCTTCCCCATCTTCCTCTCTAAGATTAGCTAAAGACTTTCTACCCCTTCATTTTTTTCTTAACCAAACCACAATCTAATGTACTTTTATGAGCTAATTTCTGAAAGCCTAGATTGTTGATATTTTGATTTAGTGTTTTACTTAAAGAATGTTCAAATCCATTTTCAAGGACAGGAACCATAGAATTTTTCTCTCTACTTTCCAAAATTTTTGAAGAATCTATTATGTCAAATAATCTCTCTTCTTCCTCCACATAGTCTTCTTCTATCGGTCTTTCAATAAAGGAAGACAAAAAAGAATTCTCTAAAGGAAGATCATTTGTTGAACAACCAAAAAGATCATAGGCTACCTATAATCTTGGGGAGATGGGAGAATCTAGAGTTACTTGTGAAGGTTTTTGAATTTCTTTCTGAGAACTATCCAAATTCCTCTCGTAAGCTGTGTGTTTTAATGGTTTAAGCGGGATTATGCCCCCTTTCATTTTATTTCTATTTATATAATGCCCTTGATCTAGAGGAGAAGACTTGAGGATGTCTTTTTTTTCCTTGTTTCTTATCGTAGAAGACTTCCTACACCCTGAGCTTAGCTGAGAGGGATGAGACTCTAACATTTTAGAATTTAGAGAGGAAGGTAGTGGATAAGGAGAACTTTGACTTTACTCACTTTAATATTTAGTTTAATAATTGATTAATTGGTCTAAGTTTTAGGAAGTAGAAAAATATTAATAATATAGAACACTGATTCACCCCCCCCCCCCCCTTTGTTAGTGTTCCCATTCCTAAAAATTGGTATCAAAGATTTGGTCCTTTGCAGATAAGTTTAACCACTTGAGGAGATCATGGTTTCAAAAGAAGTGAAACATCTAAAGAAGAATCTTGAAGAAACTCTTAAAGACCTTGACAGATCTAAAAAGGAAATTGAAGAACTAAAATTGAAGGTCAATGGCACACAAGTATTCATCAAGAAACTAAGAAAAGATTTGAAAGATTGTTCAAACAATGATTTGGGAAAATTGGTCAAAAAGATAAATGAAGAAAACACATCTTTGAAAGATCAGATTGAAGAGTTAGATGAAAAGCTAACTTATAATCAAGAAGCCTATGAAGAATAGATCAAAGAAAACAAACAGTTGGATGAAGAATTGGGGAAAGAAAACATGAAAATCTTGGAGTTAGAAAACATCAAGAAAAAGGTGGAATCTAAATTTACTATTCAACAAAGAATCATATTGACAAATTACACAAAAGTAAGGATCTAATAGAGTCACAATTATATGCATAAAATATTAAAGGAGATACCACTGGTATTGCATTCAATGAAGCACAAAATCAAATCAATGATATGCAAGAAAGAATGAAATCACCAAAAGAATCTACAGAAGCTAAGAAGACTAAAAATCATACTGAAGCTAAAGTTGAACCATCTAAAGATGTACACAAGCTAGTAAATTGAACTTGTTATGCCTGTAACAAGCATGGAGATATAGCAAGAGATTGTAAAGAGATAAGACCTTTCAATAGTTATTGTTATTCATGCAATAAGTTTGGTCATAGAGCTATGAATTGTGGATCAAATCAAAGAAGTCAAACTCGACAAAATTAAAGAAATCAACCACAACAAAATGTTAGAAATCCTCAGAACATTACATGTCAGATATGCAATTATAATGGTCGTGACACAACTAGACAATGCAATATGGTAACTCACATCAATGCGCCAAGGAATATATGGCCTCTAGTCATTTGTCACTCTTGTAACAAGGTTGGACACATCTCAATTTTTTTCAGATCACAAGCACAAAGACAAGAAAGACCTGATAAGTCTCAAGGATAAATTTTAGATGAATATGGAGAAGTCAAGTTTTTGAAAGTTATAGAAGATGCGAGAAAGATTTGGATTGAAGTAAAGAAAGATAATGTTAGTGACACAGTAGTTGATGCATCCTTAGTGGACGCACCTTCTACTTTTGGATGAATGACCCTCATGGTCATAGGGGGAGCTAGATTAGCTGTAGACCCGTGTACGACTGGTATACTCACCCTCAGAGTATGCACCTTTGGTTATATTTGTTTGGATACTAGTTGAAGTAGTGTGCAAGATCGTACAGCCTAATCATCAGCATGAATGAAGATTGGAATTCATTGTTGCAATCCATATTATGGTGGCAAGCATTAATTATAGAAATTTGTTTTAATAGCCACCAGAGATCTATTATCCTCATATTTGCATTCGAGATCAAGTATTTGGAGAGCACAAGAGATCATAGCAGTGAGTTTTGAAAGATTGAAGTTGTTTTATTAGCGAAGAAGTGTGAAAATTATTATGGAACCCTAGTTTGGTTGCGACAGTTTAGAAACCCTTGGAACCCTTCTTAAGCATAGAAACAAGTAAGTAATGGTCACTCCAGTTGTATTTGATGTTACATAAAGGAAGAGATACATATTCAAGAAACATACTTTTAAGTCATTCCTAGATGACCTAGAAGGAGAATTTTCTAGAACTCTGATGGGAGTTATGCATGTTGAAGATATACATGCCTACATATATTGCAAGAAGGAACCTATAGGATTTGATAGAATAAGGTCACTCATTGGAACAATGGTAAATCCTGACATGACATTCAATAATGAGTTCACACACTTAGAAAACAACCATATCATAGAGTATGCAACACCATATGAGTTCTATTAATCTAAATGGATTAAGATATTTCTTAGAAAAATACATGATGACTTGTTTTGGATTGGAGAAATCCCTGTTTAGATAACTACTGATCTCAATCATGAGATGACCAGACTTTCCAAGACTGACGCCATTCTTCCCACTAGTAAGAATGTTAGAAAATAAGTAGAGTAAGCTTGTAAGTCTCGGAGTGATAAGTGCAGGATGAAAATTGAGCCTATTGAAGAGAAGGACATAAAAATTATGTTGCTGATACTTGGATACAAGTTTCAACATGCTAACAGAGTGAATAGTGTGTCAACAACAACTATTCTGGCGGCCATAAGTATAGTGAAGGAAAATGGAGAGTTTAACCTTTGTGAAATCTTGCACATACAGTTGTTGGATAATATAAGGGCTATCAAGCATGATAAGAAAAAAACATTCAGGTTTGGGTCATTGAGCATCTATATGTACCTTCATATAGTTGGTAAAGTCTCTGATTTATACGTTGATAAGAGTTTACCTACATTGCCACAAATTTCATTTAAGGAAACATCAAAGAGTACCTTGAAGGATTTCATGGATCTTGAAATCAAAACATTCAGAATCAGAATGTAGAGAAGGTACAAGATACATGAGATTATTGTGGAAAAGTATAGGATAGAATATGTTTCATGGTGGAAACTGATATCACATGCATGGAAGCAATGGAGCCTAGGACTAAGTGGGTTCATCTACTTGGTTATGAAGTGGAGGAACACATTTTGGAAGCTTATGCATAGGTCCTCTTATTAGCGCCTAAGGATCCCAATGAACCAAGATGGGGTACTTATGAAGAGAAGACAAGACAAGTAGACTCTGTCTTATACAATGCAACAACAAAGAGAAAAGCATCCAAGGTAACTTTAGACATTCTGAAAATTCATGGTGTTACACAAGAAGACTTGGATAAAGTTAGGAAAGCCAAGATTGCAATGAAACTTGAGAGTGCACCCTCTTCTAATGTCAAAATAGAGAAATCTGATGATCCTAAGGAAAAGAAGAAAAAGATATAATAAAACATCTCTATGCCTACACCTACTATTGATTTGGAGTCCACTCCACCTCCTGAGCCTAGTAAGATGCCTAAAAGGAAGAAGTAGACTGGTGCAAGCCACCCTTCATCAAGAACAACAATAAGTAAATGTAGAAACACTCAAGCACCTCCTTAGGTAGGATTCACACCGAATCTATAATTATTGATAACTAGAGTAGTAGATGAAGGAAGGATAGATCAAATAGGAAAGTTCTATGATAAGTATCATGAGATTGATAAATCTAAAATCCAATCAATGATAATCAAACACATGATTAAGTTCAAAAGGATAGTCTTGGAACTTAAGATAGTCATTTTGGATAATGTATGGAACATTTTGGATTCTTTGAAGAGATAAACCATAGAAGAGGATTTCAAGATAAGGGAAAATACATTGGATGACCACCTCCCTATTTGTTCATTTGAAGATAAAACCTTATTGCTGGATTTGGTGAAGCCTCGCCTAAGAACTAAACTCAGAAATCTACAAATAATGAATAAAGACAATGAGTTGGTTGTGAAGGAGACTAAGAAGGCATTTGAGAAGATATTTTTGGAAAGACACATGCATCCTCCTATTGCACCTGCAACCCAAGTCCCCTCTGAGTAAGAAAAATCAGTTGAGATTCCTAATGCACCAATGATAGGTCCACATGATTTTGTGCCCACAGTGACAACACCTACTAAAGTAATGGAGTTTGCACCTATGCTTGAAGCTAAGGATGACACTAGATCATGATTGATAATTTTGAAATATCAATGGCAGCAATAGATAAAGACCTAGACAAGTTTGTAGAAGCCTTTGTAAGTACTGAAGAGGCTGAGATCTTATATGGAGAAGTGTCACTTAAGCAGCAAGAAGAAGTCCAAGTTGAAGACTTGATTGGACAAGAAAGTGACAAGGAAGATGAACCTGTAAGTGAAAAGGAAGATGAACATAAAGAAGAACCTTCAGTTGAGATTCCAATAAAGGTAAACATTGAGATTATGGAATTAAGCCAAAGCTCACTCCTTACCCCTAAGCCATCAGTTTCATTGTTGTCAAGTTTGACCCCTGATACAACAAATCTAGATTGTTAGGGAGAAGAAGATTTAATAAAGATAAGTGTATTAAAGCCATGGAGAAATCAAAAAAGAAACAAGTTATGCGAAATCCCTTGTTTGCAAAATCAGTCAACATACTTAAAAATCTACTGCCAAAGGATGAAAGTAATAAGTGTTCATTTAGTTGATGATGTTAGCAGCATCCAAGAAAGATTCAAAGAAAATTTCTCAAGTCTTGAAGAATCAACATCCAAGATTGTAGAAGAGAAATACAACAAGAAAAGGCTGGATGAGTTAATAAGTAACTTCACACTTGACCTTAATTATCTTAAGGTTGGTCAAGCTATGTTGAAGGAGTTAGTAGCAAAAGGAAGGAAAGTAATTGCTAACTGTATGAATAAAGACAAACTTACTTCAAACCTTTCAAAGAAGATTGAGGAAGTTGAATCTATGATGGCAGCTATGAGAAAATTAGTAGAAGATCCCACTCAAGATATAAACATGTGCAATAATGTCTATCAAGGATAGTTGGACAAAATTGAGAAGGCAGAAAAGAAGATTGCCAAGATAAGGGCTAGACAAGCACATTTGAGACATGCACTAGTGCCCTCTCTAAATGTGTTGAATCAGAACATCAAGGAGATAGATGCCATGATTGTGACATATGATCAAGGTCTGTGTACATATTTGGAAAATATGGAGAAGCTAACCTATGCATTACGCACCCATCTATAGACAGTAGATGCACTCAAGGCATTTTGGCAGCAAGATATCCAAAACCTTAAGATTGCATACCCAGATGTACTATCTCTGTAAGTACTTGAAGATTCATTTTTTGAGCACCTTTGTCATTAATGTCAAAGGGGGGTTAGATTAATATGGAGTAGTAGATTAATATGGTATAAGGGAGATATAATATAGATAGTATATGATGTACAACATATAGGAAAAGATAATAGTATAATATAGAAAGTTTTTGTGTAAAGATGCAGTTTAGCAACTTCTCCATATTCCTTTGTTGTCATTAATAAAAAAGGGGGAGATTTTTGGAAAGTTGAATATACTAGTGTATATGACTAAGTTTAGTGTTTTCATTATGGCAACAAATTCATATGAAGTTTTGGTGTGAGCGCAATAACATAGAAGATCAAAATTTGGCTAAGCATGGAAGATAGAGGAGATAGTGAAGTACCTGATGAATAGAGCATCAACACATGTGTGTATGATCAAGTTTTGGTATGCGACCATAAAGATAATCTTTTGAGTATGTTAGTAAGCTATGTCTTAGAACGCATGGTCAGATGTGATGCCATGAAGAAGTTATAGCAAGTTGAAGTGACACAGATAGTGAGCGGCATAACATAATAGAGCATGCAGCCAACAGGAAATATTTTCATTAGTGAGTGTTATTTTGTTTTGTTAAGTCTATGTACCTATTGTATTTATGTTATAGACATGTTAATATCAATGTATGTAAACACAATTGAGCCAATTCATTTGGAAGTGTTGTATGTAATAGGCTATAGGATGACTTAGTAAATAGTTTTGGTTGTGCCTATATATGAGACATGCGCTTTTATATTAGAGTATGAGATGGATATAAAAGATGGAATAGAAGAGAAGAAGTATGCGAAGTATGTGTTAAGAACAGTAAGAATGATATAGAGCTTTACAAGGGGTTAAAGCATTAGTGCACAAAAGAAACTGATCAGACAAGAAGTGTCATGGCAATAGTTCACCCTTGCAGATATAGTGTGTATCTAATATCTAGGAGGTTGTAGCCTTCCTCATTGAGCTGTGAGCTCTAGTAGTGATCCTTCCACCCCTAACAGGGTTTGTTACTTCAAAACTCCTAATAGGGTCGGACCTTTGACCAGGTCATTGTACTAAGTATTGTAAACACTGCTCCTAACAGGGTAAAGGAACATTAATAGGTTCATAATACAAAGTACAATTATTAGTGGGTATTAATTCCCACCGGGGATTTTCCTTTGCCCAAGATTTCCCCGTAATCATATCTAGTGTTATATGTTATGGTTGTTTACTTTACTTTCTTTAATATTTAGTTTAGTAATTGATTAATGGCCTAAGTTTTAGGAAGAAGAAAAACATTAATAATATAGAACATTGATTCACCCCCCCCCCCCCCTCTCTCACTATTCCCATTCCTAGCAATCATATTTTTAAGTTTAATACAAATCAAGATTCCTTCTTTCAAAGGTGTGATTTTTTTTCTTACTGATTAATTCCTTATGCTATTTTTTTCATTGCAAATAGATGCTCCAATGTGCTATCTTATGATATGGAAATTTCAAATAGTATTAGTTTGATTATCAGTTTGAAGATTGGTTTCGAAGACTTCATTCTATCTTATTGGTCTTTTATAAGGAAGTTAAAATCTAAAAGACTAACTATGACAGTACATTTAAATTATTTTTCACATATAGATGCCTTTCAAGTGATAGTCTTTCTAAAGAAGGAAGTTATTACAACTATCTTGTAATGTTATACATAGACTGATAAAGATACAACTTCATTGCATGAGAAGGAGAAGGCACTAGTCAATTGTTAATCTTTGGAATTTAGTGTGCATTTTCATTTATAAACCATTCATCTAAATATTCATTCTTTTACAAGAAATATATTATTATAAAGTATTCTTTCAAAAGAAATTTTATTAAAACATCCAAACAATATTAAATTTTTCAATAATTGTGATATTCACAATTTGATCTATCTTAAGAATTCACTTGGTCTCTTGAGAGATCACCTAATTAGTTTCATATACATTTCTATCTTCTATAAAAATCCTTGACCCTGAAGATTAGGTTAAGGTATAGGCTCACCCACCTTGCCTCTATAGAGCTTAAAGTGTAGGGGTGGACCCAATCATCATCGATCACTCCAATTTGGTGTGCCAAGTCAGTTGGAAAATCCCAAAATTGAGTAGGCAAGCCCATATTATTTCCAATCTATTAATTTTAGAACCAAGAGATTGGCGACTCCACTAGGGAAAGTTCTACAAAAAGTTTTCAGAATCTTTGGTTTTAGGTACAACTTGCTAGAAGGAAGAACCCAAAAGACTAGAAAATATTTTTTTCCTCAAAGAGATATGGTGACTCTATTATTTAAAAAATATTTCATTCATTGACTCTACTAAGGGAGAAGATCAAGAAGGAAATGAAATTTTTTCTTTTTGAAAGAGATAACAATTTTATTTCAAAATGTATTAAAAATAAAAAGTTGTTTTAGAGAAAGTCATTTATTACTAGTGGCATCAGGCCATTGGATCTTAGAAGATTTCAATGCATCCCTAGTAATCTATTCCCAGAGTCCTCAGAGCTTGTACCAAAATTTCAAGGAGAATAATATGAATCAACATTTGAGCATTTGGATGTATTCTACACATTGATCTAGAGGATAATCAAATTTGTGCGGAAGATACAATGATGAAGCTATTTGTTGCTACATTGAAAGATAATGCAAGAGAAACATATGAATCATTACCTACACAATGTATCTCATATTGGAGATATTTTGAGTAGTGGTTTATTGATATGTTTCATGATACAAGTGAGGAGGAAGAAAATATTACTAATTTACACCAAATAAAATATGATTTATGCCAAATAAAATACATCTAAATGCATCCTTAAATTCCCAATCTAAATAACCATATTAGGTTACTAATAGAAAAAAAGAAAGATGAAATAAATCGAGTGCTATGGAGATCACAATAAAGAGAAATCATATCAAGAACAATTAACCATAAGAAATGTCTCACCCCTATCTTGGGTAATGAATCTTATGAATGGTCGATATACAATTTAAAATTTTGGAAAATCCAAAGGAGCACAAACATCTCCAGATTTGCAAACATATTTTAATTCAATGTTGACAATGTCCTTGGTACCAAGTGAAACAAAATGGTTGAAAAGAGTCTCTCTAGAGAAGAGAAGTTGTACTAATATTTTCTAGTTGGGAAATATATGTCACATCATTATACTCCATCCCTAAAGTAGGGATTCAAAAACTAAGAATAAATTCGATTTCCATTAATACCAACTTGTCATCTGGAATAGTTTTGTATAAACATTTTAAGTAAAAAAGGAAGCATTAATGCTTGAAATAATACCTTGAGCTAACCAAAATAATCATTTCAAAAAAATATGCCTAGAAAAGAGGGTGGACAAAGATAAGTGTCCTCCCTAACCTTAAACATTATACTTGTATTTAAGAAAACTACCATCAAGGATGCCAATATTCAAATTTGAAAAATAAGTGTTAAATATGAAACAATTCTAAGGACCAAGAACTGAAAAAATCTTGGAGCTTAAAAGGAAGGCATGGACAGTTAACTAATTTTCTTGACCAACCAAACTAACTGAAGAAAATGTGGATCACCCAAAAAGAAAAAGAATGGACAAAAATAGGAGTAGGCATGTACTTGAGAAGGAAAAGAAATCACATCTAGGGGAAAAGGAAACCTATGAGAAAAAAAGATTCTCTCAAGATACTGTATAAACCAAACCCAAAAGGAGAATGAGGCGGGAAGTATAATGCAACCATACTTGTAGGAACTTGAATGAGGAAAAACATCAATACTGAAGGAAGGGAGATCCTAAATTCATTTTAAATAAGATTTTAAGACCCTATAATTATTTCATGGAGTTGTTTCATTCCAAAGGTTTATTATGCTGCCAATCAACAATTGAATTGGCTTCCTTGAAACAAAGGAAAATTTCATAAGTAATAAAGTTTTGTGGATTAAACAAAATTGGACCGAGAAATAATTGATGTACAATGAAGAACATTTTTTTTAGATGCAACATTATACACTAGTATTGAATCTCCCTCTATTACTAAGTCATGCGAGCTAATTTTAAGAACCTGATGAAGACCAAGGTCTAGTTCTTCCAGTTCACCTTTTTTATTGGTAACATTAGAGAGATTTTCACATATGGATGCGAAAAAACTCCCTTTATGTTTTGAATGATAGCACCAATGCCAAAAGGACTTGTCTTTTCCTTAGAGGACAAGTCAAAGTTGATTCTATATCTATTAGTAGGAGTGAGCATCCATTTGCCAATTAGGAGAAGAAATAATAAAAAAATAAGAAATAATAAGCGAATTATAACCTTTCATAATAGTATAATTTGGAAATTTGGACTTAGTCCAAATTTTTCCTATCTCTTGATTTGAGTAAAAAATATTATTTCTTAAATTTCCAATCTATAAGCTATTTTGAGATCACGAGAAATTGGGAAAAATTAATTGACTTTGATTTGATTTGAAAGTATTCCTCTACATAATTTATTCACAAGGACTTTAAAGAATCGCTAATGCAAACCAATTTTTTATTTAATTTGATGGTTTGTGTCTATTACACCAATCATCTCAAAATTTAGTTCTGGAACCATTATGAATAAGCCAAGGGATGTGGGGAATAATAATATCTTTACAAGAAGGAAGATATTAAATTCCATATCATTGAAGCCTTGGGAAGGGAAACAATAGTTAATATCCTCTTAGGTAAGCCCTTATTTCAATACTTTTTATTATTTTATTATTTCTCCATGTTCCTTCTCTTAGCCATGTAACATTCTATTTGCAATAGCCATGTAGCATAGTATTTGCAAACAGGAAGATTTGTTCTTCATAAATTAGTGGGTATGATTGTTTAGAGCCCTCTTAAAAGAATACAATAGTGAATACAATAGTGCATGGGTTCTAAATATGTGATAAGATCACAAAATTAAATTGTAGAGATCTTTTTCTAATGAGAAAATATTTGTAAAAGAAATAATATTTATTTTCAATAGAATATTCCTCCTTTTTAAATATAATCCTCAAGGGACACCAAATTGAAATGTAGAAATTTTGATGAAATAACTATACTATTATTTAACCCAATAACAAAATATTTGAAGAAAAACACATTACTCATAGAATGCTTTTAACTTTTCATTTATTTGTAGATACACTAGTTAATAGCCCTCTTTCACAAATACAATAGTATTAGATAATAAAATTGTTAATAAAATAAAATAAAATATTGATGGACACCAAATTAAAAGGCAAGATCTTATTCCTACCTATTTTATTTTAGTAAAATAAATATTTACAAACTAAAAGTTATTTCTCCATATTTTATTTTTTTCATTTATTAAGGGATGCAATTGTTAATAGCTTTTTTAAATTAATATAGTAATTTCAAACACTAAAAGATATCAGGGTTATATATAATTGTAAGGGAGACCAAATTAAAATGCATAAATGTTTCCCTTGGAGACATGTAATCTAACTATGCTAATTTTTATATGATCTATTTTAATGTATATTTTCTCGAAGTCGGCTTCTCTAAACAATGGTTAATCTAAGTACTTCATCTCAAACCCCTATAAAAGAGAGTAACCATGAAATAAATGTATACTTAATTCAACGTTTGAAGAATACATGCTATGAATAGATTCGGCATCTTTGGAGCTGACAGGAAAGCAGGAGAATCAAAAGAAATGGAGCCAGAGTATGGTAGAGGAGTTGAATGAGACAAAAAGAAGTTTGGTATTTCTAAGCTGGCTCAAGAAATGAAGGAATTGGTATTCACAAAGCTTCCATTTCAATCAATCTGTAGCTCTCACATAGTCTGTAAAGAATGGAATTTTATTTTACCTTCCGACAGCTTTTTATCTTCACTGCCCATCCGAAATCCATGGCATTTTATTATCAGTGAAGAAACAGAAGAAATGGGTGAAGAAAGTGAAGAAAGTGAAGAAATAGAAGAAAAGGGAGGATGGTACATAAATACCCACCAATATATTAATGCCTATTGTTTTTCGGCACAAAAATGGATGACCTTCCCTCTTTCTTTTCTTCCAAATCAGGAGAGAATATCAGATATTTATCAAAAATAGGGCAAGAGTTACTGCTCTTTCGAGATACTGTCACTTCACACTTATTTGTCTGTAATCCTCTTTTGAGATCTTATATAGAGATAAAAATAGATTTGACTAACAAATTTTTCAATATTGTTCAGGGAGGAAACAAAGAGCTGTATTTAATAGTGTGGTCCAAGTCTATTTGTCCATCCTTCGAAATCTACAACTATTTTGAAAATTTGTGGAAAATAAATTGTCAATTTACAATGAAAATTGGAAGAGATTACCGACTTTACCGTGAAGAAATGGTTGATTGTAATGGCGTTCTTTTTTGGAAGAATTCATTTCCTGCGACTTTTGAAGGTTTTAAAATCGAAGAATTAGGTCTAATTAGCCCTGTTACAGTAGATCCATTGCCCACTCAACTAGTTGAAGATTATGACGAGGGATATCTTCTATGTATGAGTTCATATGGTTCCTCTGTTCTTGTGGTGTTGTTCGTTGACAATGTCATGATGCTAGACAAAAATGATATTGCTATCTGGGAGTTGTTTCAAGATGGGGAAAATAAACAGGTTTGGAAGTGGAAAGAATTTGCAAGAATATCTGAAATACCTTCAGAGTTGCTTCAGTGGTTCGACTATTTAGGAATTTATTTAGAAGCTGATTATAAGCAGTTAGACTGTAATTGTGTAGGAGATTATCTGTGCTTCAGCAATCTAACAAAACCTGAAAGCGCAGATGTGATTTCATATAATCTAAAGGAAGGGTTTTGGCAACACCTTCCTCAACTTAAAGGTTATTCTTTGGGACGGATGGCTGTACAATGGCTATAGCGTTCGAATGGAATTAGAAGCATTATGAATTTATTGGGAAAATCAAGAGAATAAGGGTTTAGTAATAATCAATCATAGAATAACAAGTCAAGCTTGCATGGTTTGGGTTCCAGTGTTCGTCGAGGATCTTGTAGAAGAGAAGAGTCTTCACAAAAAGAAAGCTCTAAATAAATTTAGGCTCTCTTTGAATTAAGGCTTTATTTAAATGACATTCTCATAATGCCAACATTTAATCAGTCATATTATCACTTTACATTACTAAATCCTTAGAATTTATCCTCGTGTTTCCTAGATCAAAACACACTCAAGACATCTCATTACCCCAAACATTTAATAATTTTGCAAAGATCATAGAAATAAGAAAGAATGAACTTTGAAAATGGCAACACATTCACCTCTCACTAGTTGAGCCTCTTAGTGTCAACAACAATTCCACACAATATGTCATATAGCACAAAACCTCTAATATGAGTGGAATATTGAAAAGAATGTGTTTCAATTATACAAGATATAAAAGAAATGTGGTAAAAAATTGACTCTAAAAGATGGTATACAATTTACAAATCAAATGCAATTTTCTTCAGATATTAAATTATTGAATATTCTCTTAAAGTAGCCAACATTAATGTGGACACCAAAAATGTCTTTAGGATATCACTGGCCTAGGAGTATAACATGCCACCTTTTTCCATGTTATACAACATTCTCTTGTTATTTTTGTTAATTTTTCCAATTTTATGTTTCAGAGGTTGAGAACAGTAATTGGCCTACCGCCTACATTTCCCAGAGTTAATTAATTTAAGGATTTTGATGGTGTGAATGCAACAGGTTCCATATCAATGTGTTGCATTTGTTGAAATTCAATGTTTTGCATAAACAAAAGCTAATCCAGATTCCAAAATTTTCTGTTGTATTTTTTCAGTATTAATAAAATTATTGTGGAAGCTTCTTATAGGTACAATTTTGGCAAACTGAACCATGGCCTTAGTTTGACCCAGAGCAGGGAAGGACAATATTACGTGGGCTCTGTTCATCATGTTGATGTCTATGACCAGACAAACAGAACAACTTAAACTGTGAAGAAGTATATGACGTATTGAGGCTGGTGTTTCATGCTGAAAATCATTATTGATATTCAATCAACTGATTTGCTTCTCATTCTAACCTATTTTCTCCGTCCTTCAAAAGGTGGTAAGACTATGAGCTTCGTCTGAAGGGAATGGAAGCAACAAGGTTTGAATATATGACCAGACAAGAAGCACTCAGGAACAACATTTTTAGACTTTATAGGAGGCTGCACAATGTTATGAAAAATATGTTTGCAAGTCAAAGCGGCGCCCAGCGCGTTGTGATATTTAAAAATAAAATAAAGATAATTTGCAATTTAAAAGTATAGTGCAGGGGTTTCTAGAGAAAGGGTTCCAAAAATAGGCATTGCAAAGAGAATTATTGGCTGTAACTACGTATGTCAACTATTTGACAAAATGCGTTCTCCCGGAAACATCTTGAATACAGGTAAATGTAAAGCCAATTCCACAAACAAGGTGTTGGGACCTTTTAGCATATGTTCTAAATGTATTCCAACGCCTTCGCCAGCGTGTCAAGCGTATACATATTATACGCTCCGTCTATTCAGCGTGAATAGACTATGAGCTCCGTCTATTCATTGTGCTGATGTCTATGACCAGCCAAGCAGCACTCAAGAACAACTTAAGCTGCAAAGAAGTTGGAATAATCAACTGAAATCCTTCCACATCACTCGTAAACAATGCCAAAAGATAAACTGTAGATGGTTCTAAATTGTCTTGTGCCAGGAATGTACTACAGGAAGGAGGCAATCATGCTGACCTGGAATCACACATAGTCACAGAAGCAACCATTTATGCCACTTCGCAATTTCAAGTAGCAATTTTATTTTATTTTTTTAAGCAGTAGAATTAGGTGCAATTCTGTGTAAAAACTGTAACGTGCAAACTGGATCTGCAAATCAGATGGCTATCTGCAAATAGAAAAAAAAGAGGGCAGCAACAAAACTCCCATCAAACTCATTGCACAAATGTGCAAAAAAAAAGTCATGTAAGAATATAGTTCTAATACTGCTGAACAACAATTAGTAATGTTTTTTTTCAAAACTAAGTTCAGAGTATTTTGGTCACTAGTTGCAGATCTATACATGAATTGGGGGTAAATAAATATTCAGACCTTTGAATTTTTTAGTTTGAAGGTCGTACTTACAGTTCATCTGTGAGATGCCAAAGAACTAAACAAATAGTTTTGGCAAGTTTCTTAGTATCATTATAGAATATCTTCAAGCCTGGCAATGTTTATATGTCTAAAAAGTGATCTTGTATTTTGACCTCCAAACGAATTAATGACCTTAAAGTATGCTGCTAAATAATCACCAGTCTTTCCCAAGGTAGGTGGGCATTAAAAATTAATGAAATTAGGGTTGAAACAAAACCCTAAAGGTCTTGGTAGAAAAGTGTCTTAAAATATATGACAACCAGTTTCCTGTAACACACAGAGTGGTGAGGAGAATTCTTCAATGTCGCGCTCCCACTCTCCCGCTGTTCAAATTGATATTCCCACCCAATGCCATGTGGGGGATTGTTCCGCTGTGTCTCAGGTTGCTGGGGCTGGTGCTATGCCGGGTTCTCAATCAGCCTGTGGTATTGGTGGTGGGTTTGCTGGTAGCAATGTGGTGGCAGTGACCTATGCTGTTGCCCTTGGCTCTGATGATGTTGCGGCTTTTGAGGCTGACCTCCATGGGGGTGGTCCTCCTTGATCTTCAGGGTCCTTGTGATCCCGGGTGGTTTCCCCTGTGTCTGTAAGTGGGCCTCTTCAAATACAGCTCAACTCTGTTATTGAAGATAAAATTTATGAGACTGCAGAGATTTTTTCTTTGAATGCTGCAATATTTTGATTTAGGGGGTTTTGGCCTTCTTTGTCTGCTCTTCATTGTTAAATTCAGTAATCCCAAAGATAGGAATTCTATCCTTTGTGAATACAGCTTCTCCTGGGATGATCGTTTCCCCCTTATGGCCAAACCCTGGCATAAGGATTTCAATCAGCTTTCTGAATCTTTCAATAAGATTCTGGTTTGGGTTAGGCTTCCGAATCTGCCCATGCATCTCTGGTTGGATCCGGTCTTGGAGTTTGTGGGGAATGCTCTTGGGGATTTCTAGATTGTGGATTAGGATACCTCTAATATTTTACATTCGACTTTTGCTTGCATCCTTGTTGAGATGGATGTCTCAAAGGGTCTCCTTGAAAAGATTTATTTGGCCTCTTCGTGGGGCTCTTGGATACAGACTTTGAATTATGAGGGTATCCCCTTCCGCTGTAGAATTTGCCACTTGACTAGCCACATGGCTGTCCGGTGTTCGTCCATGAAGGTAAAATCGAAACGATCACCTTCTTGGTGGTCGGGTGTCACTACTGAACATTATACAGTTCATAAATCTGTTGAGGTTTGGGAGCCGACCGCGGGGTCCTCTCAGGAGGTTCTTTCTTCTTTGGGTGTTTCTGCTGGGTCAGATACTGTCCCTACTACTGTTGTCCACTTTGGTGCTGATACTATTGTCCAGTTTGTTGCTGACTGTCCAGATTGCTTCTGTTGTCCAGAATGTTTCTTCTTTGGCATTGGCTGCTGTCCAGACTGATGACCTTGTTGTCCAGTCTGCTGCAGTTGTGGGCTCGCTAGTCCCGGTTTCCCCAAGGGGGAATGTGTTGTTGGGGGGTGAATCTTTGGCCGGCCTTTCTTCTGCCTCTTCTAGGGCTTGGTTGGATGCTGCTGCCAAGTTAGAAGACGGTTGGACAACTATGAAAGGAAAGAAACCAAAGCCTTCCGCTCCTCCCTTGGATATGAATCTTAGGTCTAACAAGGGGGGCTCTAAATCTAAATCGTAAGGTCCCGTGGTGCGGTTCTGTTGGCTGCTGGTGGGGATTCTCTGGTGGTTAATCCCTATGCTATTCTAGTGGTACCCACTGTTGTATCTGAGCCTTTATTGTTTTATCTTTTGAGTTTTTTGTACAAGGTTTCAGGTCCTTTCAAAACCTATTTTTACTTAATCAAAACACACAGAGTGTGAAAGAGTTTATATCATCAATTTCTAAAGCCTTGTAACAATGACCAGTAAAGGAGGATGAGCATTATCCATCCACCTGCAAGGAAATCAACATTTCGAAATGAACTGAGAGCCTTTTGTCATTTTTGTATAAAAAAATTATATCAGTAGGTAACTCTTTCTTGGGTTGCATTATGTGATTGCTGATTCATTTAGACAATTCATTTCTAGGCATAGTTAAGTAGGTAAACGTTAATTTGCATAATGTGATTTAGATAATTAAATGTTGATGTGCATAATATGATTGCTGGATATACATAATGTGATTTATATAATTAGATGTTGATGTACATAATATGATTGTTGGTTCAATTAAATAGATAAAATTAGTGTTGTTATTTAACAATTGTAATTATCAAGCTTTACTATGACTTCTTTTACAGATTGTCTTTTTGTCCTGGCAGCTAAGAGGTTTAATCATAAACGAATGTCAAAGCATGGACAACCTCCAATATATCAAAACCCAAATAATAATATTCCATAGTTGTATAAAATTTGTGGACAAAATTAAAGAGTATTACATTGGAAATGATTGTCTCTTTTAACCTTCTTGTGACTGCTATGAATTTATACATGACCTGGTATATAAATTGCTTTGCTTAATCTTAAAAAAAGAAAAGAAAAATAAAAAATAAAAATAAATTATGAATTTATGAATAAGCTGGTTTATAAACTGCTTTTGCTTGAGATTAAAAAAAAAGCATTACAAAATTCATGGATCACCTACTTTAAAATAATGGGAAATTTTTTAACAACACAATGATATATTTGAATAAACCCCAAACATTTAAAGGGCACAATGAAATATTTTATTAAGCACCCCTCCATGTAAGGGTAGTCTAAAAGATATGTGTTTATGTGCGCGGAGGAAAATTTTAGAATTTGAAAGAGAAATTTTGAAAGTTAAATTTATAAAGAAATATCAGAAAAATGAAATATGTGTAGTCATATGGCACGTTTTTTCCATTAAAATAACCACTTATCCACAGGTGAAAATAACCAAAGAGTGGATGAACTATAGAGATGGGAAAAATGAAATATCTTCAATTCAAACCTGAACTTCTCTGCTTTTTCTTCTGTGCACCGTTCCCTCTGCTTTGTTATTGTATGCGGCTTACCCACTTGTAAAATATACAACAATACACAAGCTATATAACCTTCCAAGTACATCAAAGTTTTGGAGACGTTTTTGCTCTTTTTTCTTTGGTACATAAAATTGAAAACAATTGTCAACAAAATGTTAGACAGTATGTGGAATAGGTAGTTCAGTAATCGCATCACAGTGAGATTGAATGAGACGCCCTTGCACATGCGTTAATTAACTCATCATTAAAGCTGATGTAAATAGTTATATATGAACAAAGAGAAAGCTCTCTAAACTTGACCAATTTTGTGGACGTATTTCAAACCTTTGAGTATTTCAAACGTAGTTCGTATCCTTTAAATTACCTATACAGATCGTTATGTGCGCGAAGAGAAGAGACGACAGAGTTTGCTTAATATTCAAAAACCTATGGATTGCATTAAAGCTTAACTCCCTGACTGATTTAACAATGTCTTTACAAATGCCAGCTTCAATATTAAATGTAAATTAAAATATTTGTACCTGCCAGGACTAGAATTATTAATATTATGAAATGAAAATTGAAAAAATTGTACTCACGCTGATTAGATGTCTTGAATAGACTGCAAACATTAGAAAATCATTTAATAAATTTCAATGCTTATTTTGTTATTGTACCTTCCTTTTTGATCTATCCATTATTTAATTTAAAAAAATGCTTGTATTTCATTGCCTATCAGATGCTTTTTAAATGAAAAATAAAAATCCATAAATGTTCCTAATAGACACATGTAAAAGAACCATGTTAATTTTTAACTATTTTCTTTAAGTCGGCTTCTCTTGTTCTAATATTAATCTAAGGGTAGTGGCTATCCAGTCACGAAAATTATTTTTTTATATAACATTTTGTAAACTTTTGAAAAAAAAAACTAAGTGCTTCCCTTTCGTATGGTTAGCAATTTTCGTGGCTGTATAGCCGTTGCCTTAATCTAAGTACTCCATCTCTAACCCCTATAAAAGGGAGTGAAGATGAAATAAAAGTATACTTAATGCAACTTTTGAAAAATACATGCCATTGATAGATTAGGTATCTTTGGAGCTGAAGGGAAAGGAGGAGAATCGAAAGAAATGGAACCAGAGTATGGTAGAGCAGTTGAAGGAGACAGAGAGAAGCGTGGTATATCTGAGCTGCCTCAAGAAATGAAGGAATTGGTATTTGCAAAGCTTCCATTTCAATCAATCTGTAGCTCTCACGTAGTCTGTAAAGAATGGAATTTTATTTTATCTTCGAACAACTTTTTATCTTCACTGCCCGCCTGAAATCCATCGCTTCTTATCATCAGTCAAGAAAGTAAAGAAATGGAAGGATGGTACAAAAATACCCAGCAATATTATGCCCAGAAATGGAAGGATGGTACAAAAATGGATGACCCTCCCTCTGTCTCTTCTTCTAAATCTGGGAGACAATATCAGATACATATCAAGCTTAGGGCAAGCGTTCCTACTCTTTCGAGAAACTCTCACTTCACAGTCATTTGTTTGTAATCCTCAGATCTTATACAGAGATACGATTAGATTTGACTGACAAATTTATCAATATTGTACAGGGAGGAAACAAAGAGCTGTATATGGTAGTGTCGTCCAACTCTATTTGTTTATCCTTCGAAATTTACAAATATTTTGAAAATTCGTGGGAAACAATTTGGCAATTTACAAGGGAAATTGGAGGAGTTTACCAAGATGATCCTTGTGAAATGGTTGATTGTAATGGCGTTCTTTTTTGGAGAAGAGAATTTCCTTTGTCTTTTGAAGGTTATAAAATCGAAGATGAGGGTTTCATTAACCCTGTTGCAGTAGATTCATTGCCGCCTCAACTAGTTCAAGATGATAACGATGGATTCCCTCTATGTATGTGTTCATACCTGGAAAGAATTTGCAAGAATATCTGAAATACCTGGAGAGCTGCTTCAGTCATTCGCGGTTTGGAAGTGGAAAGATAATGTAAGAACAACTGAAATGCCTTTCGAGGTCATGCTTCAGCTATTCCCGCATTTAGGAAGTTTAGAATGTGATCGTAAGGAGTTGAAGTGTAATTGTGTAGGAGATTATCTGTGCTTCAGCACTCTAATGAAAGGTGAAAGTGTAGATGTGATTGCATATAATCTAAAGGGAGGGTTTTGGCAACGCCTTCCTCAACTTAAAGGTCATTATTTGGAACTGATGGCTGCAGGATCAGGATGGCCATAGGATTGTAAGGGAAGTTCAAGCATTTTCAATTTATAGGGAAAATCTAGAGAATGAGGGATTATGGGCTCGTTTAGACATAGGCATTCGGAATGTCGGATATAGTCAATTTTGGAATATGTTGCAATTCTGAATATCATATCTTCAAAATGATATCCGGAATATGTGTTCGACCCGTTTGGACGCACCTGGAAGATGACTGAGAAGATGTATTTTCCGCGTTTAGGTGCCGCATTTTGGAATTGGAATATGCACTGAATGAGAATTTGTTTTTAATTTCTTTATAACAATTTGTGATTTTTTCAAATGTTATGATGTTTTTCACATTTTGTTCGTGTTTTTGAATATTTATTTTATTTTTGCAATAAAATAATATTATAATATTTTATTTTGTTTTTTAATATTTATTTTATTTTTGCAATAAAATAATATTATAATATTTTATTTTGTTTTTGAATACTTATTTTATTTTATTTTATTTCATTTGTATGCGATTTTGAATATTTATAATATTTTGAAATAAAATTATGTATATAAGTTTATAAAAATTTTAACATTTTGTATAACTTTTTTATAAAAAAAAAAAATCTTATACAAATTTATAAAATATGTAGACCCAAAATACACAAATTTATAAACAAGTTATTTATTTTATTATTTATTTTTTACAAAATGTTGCCAACCCAGCTCAATCGGAGCACCGGTAGGAAAGAGCTAGGTGGAGAAAACCTCTGGTCTAGCCCCACAAAGTCATGAGCTGATATAAAATTACAACTTGAATGAGGCATTCCTCATTTTACATAATGCAGATACAGTGTTACAACTTGAATGAGGCATTCTTCATTTTAAATAGATACAGTGTTACAACTTGAATGAGGCATTCCTCATTTTACATAATGCAGATACAGTGTTACAACTTGAATGAGGCATTCCTCATTTTACATAATGCAGATACAATGTTATAATTTAGTCTAATGAGTCTTTGACACTCTGTCATGCCCGAACTCTTGTTTTTGTCTCTAGGCACTGCATACATAGAACATACAACTACTTTGTACTTTTGTTAGTACACCAATGAAGTACATTCAGTTGCTCACTTTTGTATGAGTTTTTTTAAAAAAATCTTATTAATTATTATTACCTTCTATGATCTCTATTGATTCTTACCTGAATGATCCACGCTTGTCATGATCAAAACACAACCAATTAAATGAGTTTGTACATGATATATCTCTGTTAGCCTCAAAATTTCTCTACAAACCTAGGTTAGAATTCTACAAAGCAATAACCAAGAAAACACTAATAAATCATGTGACTGATAGCAAATTGGGGCTCACCTGAGCCATAAACATGAAGAATTATTGTAAAAAAGGATGGAAACCATATATATGTGCACTTGGCACAAAGAGAAGTTACGCCAATCCATATTAAAATACTAGTTACAATATGGAAATACTAAACTGGCTAATTTCTGAGCTCATCTCTGCATATGGTCAAAACAAACATATGCAATTACAATACAGAGAAGGCATCGTAAAAATATAATTTCATTTGCCCTAGTCTGACATGTTTTACACTCAAATCCTTCATTGCGGATAAGTGGAGATGGGTGGATAGGTGCAGATGAGTTGTCATTGACCCAACTAAAATATCCACAGCCATTATTTCCCTGTGATGCCCAATCCACATTAGTTCTTATAATATAATGAATAATATTTACATTACAAACATTAAATATATACACATTAGCAACCTTTTTTCTATTTGGGCAGCACCAAAATTGTCGTCTAGGGTTGTTTGGTGTCTATGAAGTCTTCATAACGCACCGTCCACCACCACATCGACAGTTTGGCACATTCACAAGAGCCATTGAGCCTATATCAATAATGCACTGCACCATCTTTACTACATTTATTACATAAATATTCTAACATTTAATGCAATACAAATAATACATATAATTATATCAGAACAATACAAATAATGCAACTTTCTACATTGACAAAGTCTATTTTGAGAGTTCATGAACCACAACAATCCAAAAATTAAACAAAATTCATTGAGAAAAACAAAAAGTGGCAAGGTTGATTCAACCATAATTAGTTATAATATATTGTAGTGTTGTCGTGTTATATTTAATGTTCTCATGTTATATTTAATATTGTCATGTTATCAACATTGCGTTATGACATATTTAGAGCTGTCAAAAGAAGTGCGAAACATGGATGTTGAGGTTGAAGTGATCCATCCAACTTCTTCTTGCAAGAAGGTATTCTGGACAAAAGATTACTTTCTTGATTGATTGGTTTGACCCACAAATTACAGACTTGGGAGTTTGAGGGATTGTTCATTGTTTAAGACAACATGATAATGTACAGTCAGTGTAACATGGATCAGTACCAATACCAAATGAGGACATCTCACAGTGACTGTCCCTTATGTAATTGCCACTTGAATGTATTGGTATTGAACCATGCAAATATGGGCTCATTGCCACTCCTCCTCATTTGGTATTGAAGTATTGGTATTGGTACTGATCCATGTTACACTGACTATACATTATCTTGTTGTCTTCACAATGACTGTCCTCATTCGTGACTATCCTTGTCACAGATGAGGACATCTCACAGTGAATCAGGCTGAGTGCAAGGGTGATTCACTAGTTTAAGATTGTTCATTCTTAAACTAGTGAATCAGCCTTGCACTCAAAAATAGCAAAAATTATGTTCAACCATAAGCCTTAAACAGTGAACAATTCCTCAAACTCCTAAGTCTGTAATTTATGGGTCAAACCAATCAATCAAGAAAGTAATCATGTCAATATAATGGACAAATATATCAAAGGATTGATATATTTGTCCATTATATTAGCCTTCTCCAATACATCAGCCTTCTCCATGATCTTGCTGGAAGAACTGATGGACCTCCCAAGGTTCGCATGACTGTAGTGGATGACCCTGAGTCAACCTCCCATGTTGTTGGAAGCTTACATGCGGTAGGGGACACTATCCCTATCCCTATTTTGTAATGGTATTCAGGATAGCAAAGTAACAATGTTGACCATGCATGGTCATATAGTATCTTTTAGGATGATACAACAGTTACATATGGTTGAAATCTGTAATTTTTGATATACGATCTTTAATACAAGAAAAGATGGCTTATTATGGCAAAGGGCTTGGCCAATTCCCAAGCTCATTATGGCTGAGGGAAGACCTCAATATGCAAGCCTATTGGAATTAACCAACATCCTAGTAAACTTTTAGGACGAGACTACAAATATCAAAAGTAAAAGAACTCGGTGATTCACCATACAACTCTGCCAATTCAAACAAAATAAGCAAAATATGGACAAGAAAATAACGAAAAAACTTAAAATATTGAGCAAATAAGAAACCTACAAGACCCAGTAACAACCTCGACACCTAACAACTAAAATGAAGTGAACTCTGGTAACAAGAGCAGCTATAACTCAGAAGTGAAACTTGAATGTTGGTGCTATATGAACTGGCACAGAATTAAGTTCTAAACCTCTTTGTTTCCTGCAAACTGTCTCATGTTTAGAACTTCAATTTGATTGGGTTGAGTTCCATATGCATTGACATAGTTTTTTAATCTCTCTATTCACTATTGATGAATTCCCAAACATTGCAGTGAGTTCACTGTTACGCTAGTTTGTAGAACAGTAAACTTTCTTTGTTTGTTATGGTTATTGCAGCAGGGATTTAGCCTAATGGAAATCATTCCATGAGTATGAGGGCCCGATATTCATGGAGTGACCTAATTTAACATGTATCATATATTATTAACCATGTATGTGCAGGATTGAGCAAGATAGGAGTGGTCACAGTCAATAACGGTGTGACAGTGCATTGAAAATGCATGCTCGAGTATAGCAGTGGGCATTCTACCTGAATAGGGGGTCTATTTGGTGATTGGAAACATTGAACAATGTTCATTTGATGGTGAATCTATCACCAATTCATTGCAGGGTCGTGTGGAGACAGTAGATTGAGGAAGCCCTAGTTGACAGGGTTTGAAGACAACAAGTTGGGGTTTTGCTGTTGCCGAGCACTATAAACCAATTCCTTTTGCATATGGCCATCTTAAGACATAACAAGATATTGTCCAGGCTTTGGGATTGATACCTTCTAGGTTCATTCTAGATACCTTCTAGGTTCACAAACTAGGCACATTGTCTCTAGGACCTGTTAGACATACAATAATCAAATTCAATGAAGGGCATACAACCTTGGGCTTCTTAAGACCTCTCACCATGCATTTTGATAGTCTACAGGGCATCATTATATCAAACAACTCAAACAATGCATTATTTTATCAAGCCCTCCTTCAACTAAGAGTTTTGTAATAGTCATTCTACAAAATGAGACTATCAGTCTTAAATAACTTGCACAAATCAACATACCAAGACCCCTCCTTTGGAGGGAAAGTTGACAGCAATGGGGCAGAGGTTACCACAAAGTTTCATCAATTTTCAATTGTGGAAACTCTGGTTATGAATTTATTACTTTCGTTGGAAATCCTAGTTAGGGTCAGGACAGTCAACATGAAAAATACCATAACTTAATCAAAATCCAATGAAATTTCATGAAACCAACTATCTTTGAAAGGTAAAAGACAATATCAATGTTATCAATCATGTGCAAGTTCGTACCAGACTGTACAGAGCTGTACCATGCCTATTTTTAGACTATAACTTTCAGAAAAAACAAACTTTCAGGGCAGCCAATGGTATTTTTATCATATCTTGCTCAAAACTTAACAAAATTACATGAAACCAATTGCATTTGAAATATAAAAGACAACATCAACTTTTCCAAGCATGTGCATGTTTGTCTTGTTCCAACCTGGACCGTCCATGTATTTCAAGTTGTTTACCAGTAAAAACTCAGAAAAATAGTCTTTAGTGATGCAAAACAAGTTTTCTTGCATTTCAAACTACTTTTCTTGTTAAATTTGTCAACCATGGCACATTATATTTTAAAAACAATAGACTAAATCCATAAGTCTGATTGTTTTAATATGAAACATTAGTTTTGATTTGAAACATGGATCAACTAAAGTCCTCCAAACTTTCGTCTAATATATTTGACTCTCTCCCCTTCAGTCATTGTCAAGAACCCTACGGCTGCTGCACTATCATGCAAAAGAGTATCATATGCATCAAGCATAGTATCCTCGCTAAGGTCAAGGATTGC
This sequence comes from Chamaecyparis obtusa, assembly GCA_027943335.1. Taxonomy (NCBI): domain Eukaryota; kingdom Viridiplantae; phylum Streptophyta; class Pinopsida; order Cupressales; family Cupressaceae; genus Chamaecyparis; species Chamaecyparis obtusa. The sequence goes on from BSBK01002670.1 coordinate 244,826, forward strand.
TTTAAGTGCTTTATACATATCTGATGCATCAGTTTTCATTCCAGATGATATTCTATCCACTTTCAGAGGCACTATAAAGCCTGTTGTAATGCCTCCAGACATATCTTTGATCACTTCACAAATTGAATCCAAGGAACCTACAATGCTTCCCCTCTTCTTCTTTGTCCTCCTTGATGATGTTGAAGGGTTGTCTCTACCACTTGCAGTAGATTGGTTCGATGTCTGTGTATCCATACTATCACTAGCCAAATCAGCAGCAGTCTCAAAAGATGCAGTATCGATACCATGATAAGTGAAATCTTCCTCATCATTGAAATCTTCCTCTGTCTCTTGAGCTGTTGCAGCTGCAGTGCCCTCAGCTATGTCATTCCCAACAATAAAGGATAATTCATTGTAGTATTGAAACGACTGCCTCTTATACATTCTGGCATTTTTAAATTCCTTTCTCTACATGATGGCATAACAATTGAATTCATTAGTTGTCTTTCATTACTTTAAAAGATATATTCAACTTAAAAGTAGATTTTAAGACCATGTTACCTTCAACAACTCATCCCAAACACTATCATCGGCATCCATAGTTTGGGTACTCTCATTCCATGCCAAGCCGCTTGTATTCCTCAACTCTTTCATTACCCTGTAGCCTTGCTTCCAAGTTTTCAGCTTGTTCTTGAAGTTATCCTTGGATAGCTTCATATTCAACTCGTTATTGAACCTCCTTTCAATGGCAGTCCAAGCATCTTTCTTGAAACCGCCGTCAGCTTTTTTACCAAGTTGCACTTGCTCTTGTAGCAAGTCTAGCAACTTGCGTTCCATTTCTTTGGTCCAGAATACCTTCTTGGAAGAAGAAGATGGATGTATCACTTCAACCTCAACATCCATGTTCATCTGTACATCCATAGACATACCTGAGGCACGTACAACATGAGTTGCCCACTTCTTTTGACAACACTAAATATGTCATAATGCAATTGCAATGTAAACAGATGCAAAGAGGCATATAAGTAGATGTAAACATTAAATATAACAACATTAAACATAACATGAAAATATTAAATATAACATGAGAACATTAAATATAACATTGAATATAACACGACAACTCTACAATATGTCATAATGCAATGTTGATGATCAAATCTAAATCTAAGTTAGGGATGACTTGTCAATTGCAATGTAAACAGATGCAAACAGGCATATACGTAGATGTAAACATTAAATATAACATTAAACATAACATGACAGTATTAACTATAACATGACAACATTAAATATAACAACATTGAATATAACATGACAACACTACATATGTCATAACGGCTTTAATATATAATATCAATTTGTGAAATTTATGAAATCTGACATTAAAGTTTAAACACTGCCATAGTAGTTATTCAACCAACTAAGAGCGAGATCTATAGTCTTCTCACATCCTTCTTGCTATTTCATCTCAAAATTTCCCCCAATCATCTCTTTCACACTGGCTCAACCCATATGTCTCAAGCACTGGTACATCTATCCGATCATGACCATCTTCCTCTTCAAATTCTACCTCGGATGGAAAGTTGTCCTCAATCGTAATGAAGTTGTGAAGTATGCAACATGCCAAAACAATCTTTGTCTGTGTCTTGATTTGATAAGACATCGCATGCTTCAAGATAGGAAAATGCTGCTTCAAAATCCCAAATGTACACTCTATTACATTCCTGAGCGAGGAGTGTCAATGATTAAACAACTCTTCTAGGGTGTTTATTGGGTTTGCTCTTGAAAACTCCTTTAGGTGGTAGCGCGTGCACCGATAAGGCACGAGAAATCCAGGTACGTTTGGATATCCAGCATCGACCAAATAATATTTACCTAAACAAAACAAATTTTTCATTGTTATAACGTTGTCTTATTTTTTGTAGGCTTCAGTAATATAATCATATTTTACAAACCTGGGGGAGCTACTAGTTCATCTACTCTAGATAGAGCTGAAACTAGAACACGGCTATCTGCAGTAGACCCTTCCCAACCAGTAAGGATGTATTGAAACTTATAATCAAATGAACACACTCCCATAACATTCTGTGACAAGTTGCCTTTTCTATCGCGATATTTAGGTTGCATGTTGACATCCACAGTGACTGGTATATGGGATCCATCAATTGCTCCCACACAATCCTGTAGTCAGAAAAATCATAATCTAATGAACACACGATAATAGGATTACAACTCAATCAAAAAAATTTGATCCACTAGGAGATATACCTTGAAGTATGGATCAAAACGGGTCTTCCCACTGATTTCCCGAGGAGTGTTTGGACTGGGCGGTATAAAATAATCCGAATGGAGTGCTAAAATAGCCTTCAAGACCTTGTGGAAGTATCGGCTTACCGTCTCTCCGGAGTGCCCAAAGTTATGGGCAATCTTACGATTCCTCAAATTGTGGCCAAGAGTATGGAGGAACATGACTAATTGTTCTTCTAACGCAAGGATTTCTGTATCTCTGATGCTTTCCTTTTGCCTTAAAATATTGGCTAGTTTGAAGAAGGATCATCTACTCATGCGTATTTGGTCAAAGCAATCTGTCTCATTGGAGTTGATAATATGCTTATAAAAAGGAATTACATCTCTTTTTCGCTTATGCATATTTCGACTACCTTCTTTTACAGACACTGCTATGGTTGCGACAAGGGTGGCAAGAAGAACTACAACAATAGGCAGGAGTCATCTCATCCTCATAAATTGTCCTCCAAGTTCAATATCATCAGTGAGATCCATCAATTACCTAAACATACCAACAAAACAATCACCAAACAACATAAGAAAACACCCAACTATAATGCATGTCGTTGTGAAGGTATACAAGCTTGAAAGAGACCGTGATGGTCAAATGCATGTGTTCAAAGCAATATTGAAGATAAAAGGACAATGAAGAACATGCAAGGGAATGAAAATTCAATAACCAATGAGTTACTATGATAATATTCTCTACCATAGTTCTAAAATGTAATTATTTTGCATAAATATTTTAAGGAGATGTTAATTCAATTTGTAAAGGTCAACTAAAAAGGGATCAAGATGAGTGCTAAATCAATTAAAATTGGTGCAAAGGGAACACTGAATCAATGAAATGATCTAGAGGTGATGTTCTTTTACACTTGACTTAAGCACACAATTTGAATGCTTTGGTGTAGGAAATGATTAGAATCATTGATGGGAAATTAATTGTTTTGGGCTTCTTATATACAATACGAACTTTCAAACATGAAAACCATGTTTATTTTGAAACTAAACCGAGTCATTTATACACTTGTAAATTTGACTTCAACACGAGAATGAACGAATGAATTGAAAGTTGAAATTTATTTGAAAGGAGTTAATAAAATATGTAGAACTTATGTTCATAAAAAGACGAGGATGACAATTTTTTGTCAAGAAATTTTTTTTACCAGTTCCACAAAGTTCAAGTTTGTAATTAATCCTCCATGTACCATTTACAACTTCTTAAGTCAGCGGGTACACAACTATGTTGGTCATGTTGGTTAGAGAGTTGTAGATACGTAAAGCAAGCTTAGCAGAACTGCGAGTGGTTTCAAATTGAGGGCAAACAAATTATAACTAGGGTTGAAAAACAATGGGCTAGTTAACATGGATGGGTAGTTCCCTATTTTTCTTCAGGTTTTGTCAGGCCTAGGGGTTGTTTTTTGAGCCCTTCTCTTAAGAGGATTAAAGACAAATGATGATAGAATGAACTTTAAGACAAACTATATAGTCAATGCAAAATAAAACTCCTATTTGATTGTCAGTAAGTGCCTAATGCTGGTTTATCTTCCGACAGATTTTGCTCTTCAATAAACAGATAAAATAATGCAAACATGGATGCTATAGTAACAACAATGCATATCTCATTGTGGAGGATATATGTGAAGTACACAAGCGTTTTGTGGCATGACGATAATGAAACTATGCAATGTGATGGACCAAATACTTCTACTGTTACTATTAAAACTGTCTTCTGCTATTTTCTATCAATGTGGGGGAATGATAGTAAGTTGTACAAAATGGAGATGGACGCCTTTATCTTATCAGCATTAGAGTTTGATTTTCACTACCAAGAAACATTACTAGATCAAACCATGAGATGGTAACTTAAATTCAACAACAAGAACTATACTCCACAATCCTACACAAGGTAGACCGTGTACATACAAATTGTAAGTAGATGATATTATATAACAACTAGATGAACACGTCTTACTAATCTATTAATTAACTTATACACTTCCATACAACTTTGATAGGATGCCCTAGAAAAAGCCTGAGTAGTTTTACAATCTTCTACTTGGCAAACAAATGGAAGACAACATTCAATTAGCAAGTGTGATCCAGGAGATCAGTAAGACCGTCAGAAACATACAAAAATGTTCACATATACATTCAAAATGGTTTCAAACTACATTTTTAATTCCTTAATGGGTTACATCAACAATGAAACTTAGGTTATATAAACCAGACATATTCATATAATATCAAGTTCAAATTTAAATGATCAACAAAAATGAACACTCACACAAAATGATATAAAAAAGAAGATAAATAAAAAGTACCCAAAATAAGGGTTTAGGGTAAATAATCCTACATGAAAAGTGGATTTTGCTTTTCTTTTATTAGGCAAATAAGGTAGACAAATGGCATTTGTAAATGCAAGGAAATGATTTTTGTTAATTTCCTTACAACCTAATATAAAGCAAAAGGGATGGAAGTGAGAAGGAAAGCATATGCAAAAAGCAAAGGTGAAGCCTCTCTCTTCTTTGGGCATTATAGAGTGTAGCCTATCATTCTTTTATATGCATATTTTCACTCCCAAATCAGAGCGGAAAGGCAATAGCCATGTTTTTTAATGGCTATTGCCTTTCCGGAAAGGATATGTATCTTCCAAAATTGTTGATCAGAAGAATGTACCAATACAATGCAGTACCAAATACAGAAATTTTTTTAATGGGGAGACTGGTGGGTTGATGATCTCCTATCTATGCTCACTGTAAATCCACTATGGGGTTGGGGCTACCGTTCTAAAATACTACATTGCTCAAACATTATGGCTTGTTGTTGTGTGTATCCATATCCATACAGAAAGGAACATTCCCTTAATTTGGTTTTTATTTTAATTGGCATCTTTTGAAAAGCCATACACATTATTTTTTATTGTATGGTTGGTAAAGGAAAGCTTACATTGTATCATCTGCATATCCTGATTATGGAATTGCCCCATTTTATATATCATCTCATATATAAAATGGGGGCATTCCATAATCAAGATAAGGAATTTGGCACACAATAGTTGCTACCGTTCTTTTGTTATATATTACACAGAGCTCAATTGTATTACACCAACAAAGAATTATAATACAAAGTACAGAGCTAATGTTGTTCAGGAGTAGATACTTGTAATGCCCCCATCCCTTTTCACATTACTCCAATTATGTGAAGTCGAGACAATTGCAATAATCATACAAGAAGAAGTGACCTGTTATGTAGAGACTAAAATATATATATATATTGCAGGTGACAAGACTTACATACATTGGTGTATCGTCCATCACTTGCAATGATTGGTATCAGAGTAGAAAGGCAATAGCCATGTTTTTTAATGGCTTTTGCCTTTCTGGAAAGGATATGTATCTTCCAAAATTGTTGATCAGAAGAATGTACCAATACTATGCAGTACCAAATACAGAAATTTTTTTTAATGGGGAGACTGGTGGGTTGATGATCTCCTATCTATGCTCACTGTAAATCCACTATGGGGTTGGGGCTACTGTTTTAAAATACTACATTGCTCAAACATTATGGCTTGTTGTTGTGTGTATCCATATCCATACAGAAAGGAACATTCCCTTAATCTGGTTTTTATTTTAATTGGCATCTTTTGAAAAGCCATACACATTATTTTTTATTGTATGGCTGGTAAAGGAAAGCTTACATTGTATCATTTGCATATCTTGATTATGGAATGCCCCCATTTTATATATCATCTCATTATATAAAATGGGGGCATTCCATAATCAGGATAAGGAATTTGGCACACAATAGTTGCTACCGTTCTTTTGTTATATATTACACAGAGCTCAATTGTATCACAACAACAAAGAATTATAATTTACAAAGTACAGAGCTAATGTTGTTCAGGAGTAGATACTTGTAATGCCCCCATCCCTTTTCACATTACTCCAATTATGTGAAGTTGAGACAATTGCAATAATCATACAAGAAGAAGTGACCTGTTATGTATAGATGGTAGAGACTAAAATATATATATTGCAGGTGACAAGACTTACATACATTGGTGTATCGTCCATCACTTGCAATGATTGGTATAGAGATATCAATTATAAGCATTAATAAATTATAATATTGATATTGCAAGTTGATATATGGAGATGATGACCCCATTACAAGAAATTATATACTATTCATTATAAGAGTACTGGGTTGAATATGGAGTCAAGAAATTATATACGGTTCATTATAATAGCTCTTCTCTGCACACCCAAAAGTAAAATTATGACCGAAGTCAAAAAAAAATGAGCATAACCCAAGTCAAATCACAACATCCCCCAAATATAGCAAGAAATCTGAGAGATACGACACCATTCAACTGTCACCTGGATCAAACAAAAATAAGTGCACCAAAGCAAACTGTCTGTTTTAGCTATGGTTTTAATTGCAATTAGTGAAATGTGTCGCGCCTAACATGAGATGAAAGGTTAGCGATATGGGTTTTGAAGCCAAAACCTCCTCCAAATGACCGGATAAAGAGTATCCCTCCTTTAAAATGCTTCCCAACATTTCACTAATTGTAGTTAAAACCATCAATTTTTAAAATGCTTCCCAACATTTCTAAGATAGGCAAAAATAAAAATGTCTAACGAACAGTGAATTAGGGATAGCGTGTTGTTTTTAACTGTCATGGTTAAATGTTAGGAAACAAAAATGGGAAATCATCCTCCTTACGATCTCAACCCTTCTATTCAAAACCCTGTAGTAATCCAAATGACCTCAGATGTAAACAGGTCATTTTTAATATCAAACATTTTTTACTATCAAACATTTCATGTTGAACACCTTCAAACCCTAAATAGAGCAAAGAGGAAATAATGCGGGAGAAAGTGTTCCGACTTACCTCCCACGCAAAGAGCGGTCAAGTTGCAGAGAGTGGTCGAGTTGCAGACGGGAGCGGTGAAAATGAGTTGCAGAGAGCAGTCGCAGAGTGCTATGAAAACCAAGCGGGAGCTCCAAACTATCCCAAGACACGGTGAAAATGAACGTTCAAAAGGCGGACATCAAAAACATATCTTTGCACGCGGACCTGACAGTTTTTAAAAATTGGCATACAAAAATCAGCATACGAGCCTCTAATTCCAATTCCACCTTTTCAAGTGGAAGATGGAATGCTCATTTTTTGGGCGAAATTGGAATTTCGTAATTCCAATTCTTGTTTCTTAAGATGGCCACAAACATAGAATATGATATGCCGAAAATGATATTCTGGAATATGGGCCCATATTCCATGTACCAAACGGGCCCTATATGATTATGGTAATAAGAACATTTTGAGAATTATGAGTTTGGTTATTATTATATTTGAATATATTTTAATGGTTTGTTTTAAGTATATAATTTTTATTAAATATTTAGATATAATGTGAATTATTTTATGTATTGGATAATTACTATATCTAGAAGTCATGTGGTTTTGTATTTCTTATGATCATTTTGTTTCTGTTATGTTTGTTTAGTTTGTGGGATTTTTCTATATTTTGGTATCTTTTCTATTTTTGTTAGGTATGTCCTGTCTCTTAACATTTTCTATGATTGTAAAATAAAATAAGATAGTACAATTGTTTTTCACAATAATTAATAATATGATAATTGAATATTTATACATATAATTTTATATTTATAGTTCATTATTTCATTCATTTTAGATTTTAATTTTTAATTAGCAATTTTGATTGTTCATTGTTTATTGTCATCAGTATAAGGTAACATAATTTTAACTATTTAAAATATTTAATTAACATTTCAATTATATAAATGAAAACTTAAAAACATATTAAAAAAAAATGTAATCCTATTGTATGATACATGCTTCTGCTCGAGTTGGTTTTGAAATTGATTAGGACAATATTTACCATTGTGAATTTCAAGTAGAAGTTGAATCCTAGCATATAGTTATCTCCAATGTTCAAACCCTAACCGCCTCCACTTAAAGTTGTTTCCAGATTTTTAAATTTATATTTTATTTTAGTTTAGGGTTGTTTCTCTTCAAAACTATAATGTTAGTTTACTTTAAAAAATTATTATCACTCAGTCAACTTTGTTTCCATCAGTCACTCTCTTTAACTTTATTATCTCGAGTCACTCTCTTTCAACTTTATTATCTTTCTCCATGTTGCTTGTTCAACCCAATATTCTTTTTTCCCAAAAATTTTATTGCACAAGACATCTTTAAAAAAAATATCAGTAACAAGTTATATCTTAAATCTTTTTAAAAAAATATATATCTTTGTTAGCCTTTTTTCTAGAAAGTTTTTCTTATAACCTTTCCTCTACATTATTCCTCTTCTGTCGCTAAACAAATTTAGTGTCAACAACTTTTATATTAATTCTAAATCAACATAAACAATGAAATGATTTTGCATTATATATTTCAAAGTTTAAAAATAATTACAAATGTAAATGAAAACAATAAGAATGAAATTCATTACTTACTAATGTATTGTCTTGAATAAGACATTCTTATATTTTCCAGTCTTTGTTTCAGACACGGACTATCACTAGTTACCTTCTTTAATTTTAAATTTTCATGTCTCGCAAAACCAAACAACTTTGTTTTTTTGTGAGGCCCCACCTATAGACAGTTGTTGGGTTACGATTAGCTAACGTTGGATTGCATGATACAAAGAGTCCAATTTCGCTCTTATATATTTGTGCACTCTATCACATTGACGCATTATTTTCGTAATGATTTTATGTGATTTAATGGATTTAATTCTTATCTATAGAACTGCATTTTTTAGCTTGATTTTTTCATTAGAAACTATTGTAAATTTGGTTTAGAAATGATAGTTATTGTTTTATAATTTAATATATTTATATGTTTCTAATATATCATATTCAGATATAATTAATGAATTACAATTGACCAAATGGGGATTGAATGTAATGGTAATTTTAATTAGTTGATGTTATGTTGAATATGAAAATGTTAATTCTTGAGCTCGAGATCATGCTTATAATGTTAATGGTTCTATATGTTATAAATGATTGAAAAGGTGAGGGATTATAATGGTTTTTAGTATCGAGTGGTTTAAGAGGATAACTTTAACAAGAAGAACTCTTGCATAGTCAAATTAAGAAATATGTGGGAGTAAATATTGATCAATAGTTAAATAAATTGTATGATGAAAAGAAAAGTGTCCTCTTAATTTATTTGTAGTCATATTTAGTATATCTACTAATTATTATGACTCAGTGTTATCCAAATAAGACTTGAAGTAATCAAGAGGATGGAAACAATACTCAAGGGCTAGGGGTTACGATATATAAGGCTTTAACCAAGAGACAAAGATCCAGTACGGATTAATATTTATATAGAAGTATACACAATCATAAAAATTTTATTCATTCTATACATTTTTTCAAGGTAGTAATGGGCTAAAGTTGTATTTAAACTAGTGGATGACACAGTCCATTAACCAAAAGTATATTTCTATAAACATTAGTGGGTAGTCTAAAAGATTAATGCAATACCATATCAACCTAGAATAACTAAGTAGAGAATAATTAATCAATGATTCCATATATGTGATGTTTTGTACAACTGATAATATAAATAAATTTATTATAATTTATTTTATACACAATTATAAATTTATTTATTATAATTTATTATATATATATATATATAGAGAGAGAGAGAGAGCACTTAAGAAAGTGGTAATTAGATGTTTACTTTGTAGACATATGTTTCTAATCTTAATAAGCTTATTTTGTTAAAGATATAGATGCATTTAAAGACATATATAATTAGTTGAGTGCTCCATTTAAGAGTAAATAAATAGAATATAACTTAGATTTATTATACAAATAGAGTTCACATAACTTTTAAAAATGGAAAAAGAAAAAGATAGTTAATTACTTTGAAATAAATATGATTGGTTAATGTTGAACATATAATCAAATAATAGAGACATTTAAATATGTCTAAAAGATATTTAGATAGAGCTACCAAATTGTGAAATTATTGATGTGAGGAAGATTATTTTATAAAATGTTTGTGAAATAGGTATCTCCTAATACATAGTTATGCAAATCAATTTTTGTTGTATTTAGATAATAATGAGTAACTAAATAAAGTGACTTTAGATTATTGTGATTCCTTAAAATTGTGATGAGCTAATAAAATTCAATGGGAAAATAATATTTAGACATATATATTTAACTCAAAGAATTCTATTAAATTATAGGTGTACACTAGACTCACATTACAAATAGTTGAACTTATGATTTGAATATACCTTCTGAGATTTGATTCTTTTAGACAATTTTTGAGTATTGCATATTAGTTATGACCACGTGTCATCCAAATCGAGTGGGAATGTTATTAATTAGTTTTACCCACTCAAATACTTTCTAAGAACACTTTGTATAAAAAGTTAGGATATAATACATTTAATGCTAAGGGGTTACTAATCATTAGTGATAAAAGTAAGGAATTTTTTAGGCATGGGCACCATGTGCAGGAATGGGCATCCCTGAATGCATTTAAGATTTTAGATAGAAATAATGACCGATAATTATCGATGTTGAACACACCCTATACGACCTTAAATTAAGATAAGTTTCTAAATTATTTTAAATGAATCGATTGGTGGGACAAATCCAACATTGATCATAATTCGTTACACCACATTTCTTTAAATAATTGGGTCTGGATCATGGGTTGGATCTATGTCTTCGCATGGTTGAAAATGAGTATATGGGGGATATTACAAAAGAAATTAGGGGACATACATGTTGATGATATTTTTTTTTTAAAGAGTTGATGTGCATTTTATGACCCACAAAACTATAGAAAAAAAAAGCCAAGGTATCTTATCCTCTCTTCATCAAAGTATTGTGTATGCTAAGATTGCAAAAAGATCATATGGGTGACTCCAAGGTTCATTTCGTGTCAGGCCTTGACCGTAGATAAGCTCAATGGTTGATATGATTTTTCTTATTATCACAAGGGGCCTTACTTTATGTTTCTTGAGTTTATTTCAGATCGTGAGAGGTGCAAGAGATATTGAAAGATATTGTAGTGAAGTACTTTTTTTTTGGATTTTCACAAAATATGTGGAAAACAAAGGAGAAAGGGTCTAGTAAATTATAATATAACCCTAAGGGTAATGACAACAATAGATACTCCTTTGATAGATAAATTCTCAAATAATTGAGCTTCACTTTGCCAAGATAAATTACGACTACTCAAGAATTGGTGTAATCTTCGGGGGATTATGCAAGTGGTTTTCATACCACAACAAACACCATCAAAATGAGAAATGTACATTGAATGACTGAAGTTAAGAATACATAGAAATGGGTTCAGGATAACTTTGTACAATGACCTACAATCAACAAACTATCAACAATATGAACCAAGGAGTTCATCAAAACACCATTACATTCTTTATTGAAATCGCAACACTTATCTAACCAATCTAATATAAATGAGGGAAAAATGAAACCAAGAAAGCATAAAAATATATCAAGAAATCTCAATGAAACAAACAATGAAAAATCTATTATCTGGGTAGCTCTTAGCAACAATCTCAAAATTTTCCCCTTACAAATGATAAATGAGGCCTTTATAAAGGTCCTTGAATACAATAGGTGGTCTGATTTGAAACAATAACCAATGGCCTAGCTTATGCCACCTTAACCCTAATTATAGTTAGGAAAAATAAAATGAATCTACATTAATGCTTAGATCCACACAAACTAATGAGGAGAAAACCACTTCCTTAGTGGACCAATAAATGCCCAATACACATCCAAGTTTAGAAAGAGAGTGTGGTGAAATGAATTCCCATCATGCATGCATACTATGCATTAAATGTATCTCTTTCCAAAATAGCCTATCTTTGACTTTGTCAGTTGAATGCTTGGAATCTTTCCAACACTATCTCCAACTCATCCACATTGACACTTCATTTTGATTCTCACAAATATTTCAAGACCTATATCACCCTTTCAGAACTGTTCAAGCTTTCCTCCTACTTTGGAAACAAGTCCTTGGTTGTATGCATGTTATTTAAGAGGTTTTCAAAGTCATGCTTTGTGAAATAATTCAATCAAAAGGATTCCTCTAACTTTCTTTTTGGCTTTCCAACATTTATTTTATTTTTATCTAATGTCTATAATAGGATTAATGCAACTATGTTGGATATTTATTGTCGTATATTCTTAGCTATCCCTATCAATCAAGTAGATTCCCTAGTGAAATATTCAAATATTTCCTTGGGCGCGATCACTATAATGTACCACTGGGTAAAGTCATATGCTTCTTCTTCCTTGATGACACCACCATCAACCAATAACTGTCTAGGAGTTTTCATCAAATCTTGTAGGACTGAGATCACCTCTTCCTGATAAATGTGCTCATCTTCCCACAACTCCTCCATGCAATGTACCTTGGAAAGGATGAAAAGTGTCATATTATGAAATTGCACTAAGTCCTTGGCATGCTTCATTCTGGATGCCTTTGATCCAAACTTCTGCACCCTAAAAAATTTGTTTGATCTTTTTAATACTTTCTACTAACTTAGTTAGAATAACTAGAGGAGGAACAAAGGATGGGCCTTATTCTCTTACTAGATGAAGTAGGTTGTTTATGTACTCACACAAGGCCTTTATCTATCCTTTTTATTTTTTATAATTGTTATCTTGCTTCATCATCTTATTTTTCAGTACTTGTGTAGAATCATCAAATTCTTCCATAACTTGCACTTTGGAGACATGCTCTAAATCAATCTTTGTTATATTGTATTCATATGGAGTAATTTTATCCTTTTCCTTATTCACCATAAGTGTTTCAACTTGTATAATTCTAGATCCATCTTCTTCCCTAATGAATTTTATGAACTTCTTAGTTTTTCTTTTCTTCTCTGATTGATTCACTTGATTCTAAATTTTCTACAATTCAACTACTAGGTCAACCTATTTCTCTTGACTTCTTTGTATACTTTTCCTCACCCATTATAGAACATCAGCATTCTGATCACACTAAAATATCAAATTCTTTTTCCATTGAACCTCCCTGATATCAATTTTTTCCTCAAATCCAAGACTTTATTCTATGACTTCAAGGGATGATGCATCTATAGTAGGAATTACTGCCTCTACTAAAGGAATTTTTGTCTCTTATTTAGGAGTATCTTCTTCCATCATCTCTCTTTCTATCAAATGATCTCAGAAACTGTTAATTTTTGTGCTCTAAAATCGATACTGTGAGATCTACAAAACCCAAAAATATTTTTCTTTTCTGTGCCAGGTCGACCTTAACCCAAATGAAGGTTGACCTTGACCCCAAAATGTCGACCTTGACCTCTGTTGCTCTGATAGAAATTATGTCCGCAGATCCTGAAATTTTTTCAAAAAGGGTATCTGAATCTGCTCTATAATTCGTTGTTCCACACCTGCACTTGTGAGAAAAATGGTTTTACTTGTTAGGGGGGAGGGGTTTGCCTTGGTCAAACCCCGATTTAGGAATTAACCTTCAAATTGAATTGAAATTATGGTAATAAACAAAGTAAATGGAACAATTCACCTTGCTTATGTTGAAACCCTTATGGAGGATTCGAATCCTTGAATCCACAAGTATGGATGCTCCAAATGAATGTAGAATTGTAGGATGTCTCAAATAAATTGCCTTTGGCTCTTCAACACCAATCTTGAATGGATCTTGGAATAGAAAGAAGCTTGAATGTATGTGGATGGAGAAATCTTCAACAAGAGGGCTCCATAGAGCTTGAATCCTTCAATGGCTACTAATGGATCACCTTGATGAATTGGATCTTGAATGCTTGAATGTAGATGATTGCTTGAATGCTTCCTTTATTGTTTGCTTCTTGATGATTGATGATGCTTGTGTTGTGATGGATTGAAATGAGAGGAGAAGCCTTCCTTATATACTAGTCTAGGGCACCAACTTCTAGAGAGGCCAACATAGGAGAATTAAATTTCCATTAAGCCTACACCCTTAGAAGTGAACCTAAATTAAATATAATTTAAGATTTTACCGTTTTGAAGCACGAAATGGCTGACCCGAAAGCGGAAAGTAATTATTTCCAAACCTGACATCCGAAAACCTTCAAAATTTGAAATTTGGACCCTGGGTCAAGGTCGAGGTTGACCTTGAACTAGAAGGTCAACCTTGACCCTGAGGTCAAGAATCCCAGAATTTCAAGTTAGGATGCTAGAATTAGGTAGGAAAGAAGTGAAAAATGGGGTAGAAAAGGGGAAAAAGCTAGATCCAAGTCAAAGACCCATTCAAGGCATTTGACATGACCCCAAACCACTTACTCAGAGGGCTAAACTAGTCCTAAATGAAAGTGCTTCCATTTTTTGACGATACATTTAGCCCCCACTTTAGCAAGAGTATGGACATGATGCAAACTCTTGGTAAAGTAGATCAAGGATAGAAGAAAAAAAAGCCCTATTATGATGAAGGATACAAGTAATCCATCAAGCCCCCAAGGAGCTTGAGTCCTTGTTAGATCCAAAATCATAACAAGAGAGAGGAATGGCTAGATCACCTAGTAAGATGTGTGTATCTCACTGTGAACCAAAAAAAGGATAGGATGGCACACCAAGAAAGCACTTGATAGTCACCCCATAAATTTGTGCACCTTTTGGAGGCTTTTTTCATGTATGTAGTGCTTCTTCTGACGGCTTTTATGAAGTACCCATGGATCCATATCCTCATATCACCATAGAATACATTTGTAAAATGTGTATCTCTTTAGGATTTAACAACTTATGTGTGTTACCTTCCGAGGATTTAGCATGCTACAAAACAAAAGGTTAGAACAAAAATGCATAATATAGAATGAGGGAGGCCATATATATGCCCCCCTCCTTAAGATGGAAAAATACATACTATTTTGACATGTTAAGGAAAGAAAAGAAATAGGATAAAGCTTTCTTCAACATCAAGACAATATCCATAGACAACACCCAGTCCAAGCCAAGAAGGTCATAGCTCCTATGAGGCCATGGAAGGGATGAATGCAAAGAGATATCATGCAAGAAGGAAAAAAGTAACCCTTTTGAGGGATATCACACTATTTAGTTTCCAAGGTGAGAGATTTATCAACCATGGAAACCCAATGTCAAACAACAAAATACGTTATGATCAAGAACATAGATCCTCAATGCAAACTAAAATTTTCATGTATGATTGGATATCACATAATAGATAGATATTGCTTAACCCAAGGAAAAGTGGATCCCAAAAAGATAGAAAAGAAGGAGATGGAATCCTTTCCCCCCAAGCGTAGGAACAAGGATGGAAGGGGACCTATTATATCACTCACAAAACTCTTGTTTACATAATGTGGAGCTCCATAATAGGAACATAAATGTTATTTAGAGAAAATGGGATTGAAATACAACTCATTGCCACATGATATATAAATAACCTTACTATCAATGAGTTGCATAATATTATAATGTAAATCTTGACATTCATTAGTAGAGTGATCATGAAATCTATGATACAAACAAAAAGGAAGAGTCTTCAAGTGTGGACTATGTTTCTTTTTGCGTTTAGGTCTAGTAATCATCTTAGCACAAAGGAGTTTAGGAAAAAGAAATTCTTGGTCAAATTCCTTCATAGGTTCATCATGGTTTGAAGTGTTATTTGAGATTTTATTAACATTGATTTGTTGTTGAGGATTAAATCCCAATGCATAAGAATTCTCATACTCCCCATTCTATAAGGGCATTTGAATTCCCTGTTTATGCTTACCACATCCTTGACCATTAAATATTTGTCTAACTAGGAAATGATAACCAGGACCATAACGAGAAGCCATATCAGAAGGAGTCAATGGAACTTTAGTAGTCACTATGTCATCATTAGTAGGTTTGACAAATTCATAGCAGGTAGAAGCAATGAAAAAGTTATTATAAGGGGCATTAGAAGTAGAAGAAAAATCTCAGTGTTCAAACTCTCTTTGTTGCTTCAAAAAATCAAGATCAAAAACTTTATACTCTCCAATAAAGGTAGGATTAAAATCCAAGGTTCCCCAATCATGGCCAGGAAGAGTATTAGAGGAAGAAGGATTACTATTAGGAATGGGAGTAGTGTGGGTGTGAATATTCAAACAAGGATTTGGCACATCATCCACATGAAGTGTATACATCATGTTGTTGTGAATAAACTTGACTTTACGGTGAAGGGTGGAAGGAACAACATGCATCTCATGCAACCAAGTTCTACCCAAAAGGAGGTTATAATTAAGAGGTCCAAGCACAACATGAACAGGAGTATTCAAGATGATTGGACCTACTTTTATAGCTAAGGTAATGATGCCCAAAGTGTTCTTATCAATATTATCAAAGCCACGTATAGGAACATTGTCAGGTTGAATAGTTGAAAGATCGGCTTTAATCACTTTGAGCATGTCCATGGTACAAATATTAAGCCCAGATCCATTATCAATCAAGGTCCTATGAATGATACTCCTATTGATAGTAATAGAAACCATAAGAGCATCATATTGATTCTGAACTTCTTTAGAAGGTAAATCCTTTTGAGTAAATAAAATGTCAGGAGGACCCGAGGTAGCATGCGTGCACTGTAAAAAGGCATTGGTGTTCTCTTGATTAAGAGGTGGAGTGAGAAGAGTTGCAAGAGATTTTTGAAAGGCTTCATAGTAGGTAGGTGAATTTTGAAGAAGCTCCCATAAAGAAATCTTGATAGGGGTATTGTGTAATTAGTTTATCAAATCATACTCCTTGCTAGGAAGATGGGGTGGAGGAGGAAGAATGGGTTGAGAAGGTGGAAAATAAGTAGAAACCACCGGATTAGGTTGAGGGTTATTCCTTGTACGATAGGTGTGAGATATATAATCTTGATCATTGAAAGACTCCATAGGTTTACCTTTGATATTAATGCGAGGACAACCTTTGATAGTCAACAAGGGTTTTGGATAAACCATGTTAGTTGTATCAACACTACAAACAGATTCCCAAGAAGGAAGAAAAGAAGACATCCTAGGAGGAGATGGGGTAGGGTCTTTATTCTCCATAAGATTTTGACTAAGAGGGAGAGCATTAAGGGAATTCATATCATTCTCTGCTAATGCCTCATCACTAGAAGAAATCCCAAATAGAGGTAAAGCATCTATAATGCCATCTTATTTCGCTAAAATGTCTACATAAGGGGAGTGTGTTTTAGAAAAAGAGTCACCATCATGTATGAATATGTCATCCATTAATAAATCACCCTCTTGTATCAAAGCTTCTTCGGGAGGAGGGGATAAATCAATGTCTTTATCCAAGGCTTCATCCCAAAAAGTAGAATCATCCACAATAGTTTCATGAGGAAGAGAATAATCAACATCCAAATCCAAAAGTTCATCCCAAATAGGAGGATTATCATCCCTATCAATAAAGCATGAAAACACTTGAAACAACTTGTGCAACATGATAACAAATAAAGAAATGCATAAAAAATAGATCTAGATATATCCAAATATATTCAAATGAAATTTATAAGCATGAAAAGGAAATCAAACACCACAAACACAATAGGGAATCTAATTCCACAAAAGATAGGGGTAAACTTGTCGGGTTCACCAAAATGTATAGTGTGAAAATGGATCCACACTCTATACAAAGGAGAGGAAGAATACCAAGATTTATCCTCCAATGAGTCCCGATTAACACAAAGGTTGATGAACTACAACTGATTGAATATCTCAATGACTTGAAGATCAATGATTAGAGATCGTTGAGTTACTAAATTGATATGTAAGATGATAAAATTAGTAATATATTAACATTGATGTCAACTAGTTTTGACAGTACTTATCATGTAAGTTACAAACATCTAAACATCTATAGAAGGGAGAAAGAGATGAAGAACATAAATATCTACATGAGAAAGATGGAGATGACAGATGAGGATAAGGAATACTTTGGGTAACTTGTTGATGAGTCTATGACCTTATGTTATTGACTTGATTATGTTGCATTAGTCTATGATGAAGAAGGAAGAAAAAATGTAGAAAGTAGTGTGGTCAGTAAATGAAGACTTCAGTATACACCAAGCTACTGTTGTGTATACCGAGCGATAGTATCAATCGAGCTAGTATTCACTGACGCATTTCTTTGTTAACCGAGTATGGATGAAAGAATTAAATGCTTAGTTTAGCTGACAGAAATTGACGAGCTAGAAATTGTTATGATTTCGAGGTTGAAGATAAAATTTTTTATGAGATCCACAGCTAAAAAAATTTGAAGAAGATCTAAAGGATAAAATTGAAATGAGTTATTGACACATCAGCCGAGGAAGGTTTAAGCGGAAAAATCTGATGGATGATAATAAAATAGTTTACTTGTCTATATAAAAGATATTAGTTTTATTGTTGAAACTATGCTGGAAGAAAGAAGACTGTAGAGATTTCACGTCAACACAATTTCATGTATGCCTGACTAGACTGGTTAAAGGAGAACCGAACTGCAGAGTTAACTGAGTGTCAGAGAGCTATTACTGAGGGACCATAAGTTTATGAATGTTGAAGAACTAAATTGAATTATTGATTAGAGGATTTGTATGGGCTTAGAATAGATCTGAACATCTGTAAAATAAGTTGTATTGTAATCAGATCAACTACTGTTTCATTTTAAGTATTGATACAGAAAATATCTTAACCGAGTGGACTTAACAGTCTTATATTATGCCCTATGTCATTCAATGAATGTACATTGTTATCCTATCAACCCCATACTGAATGTTGGTTGAACAATAACTGTTAGTCTTAAATCCTCTAACAAGGTCACATCTGATAGTGTGTTTTGTAACCTTTAACAGGTTGGCTCTTCACCGAGCTCACTTCAAAGGAGTGAAAATTATTTTGGGTTACCAGTCCCAAGTGGTTTTTCCCTTATCAGGGTTTCCACGTTAAATCATTGTGTTATGTGTTTTTGTGATGATTATCTTTTTTTCATACTTTACATATTGCATATTTGATTTGGTTGGTAATCACAGTAAGCTATTTAACTGGTAATCAGTAAAGACACAGATAGTATAGTATTTTATGTTACCAAGCTACAAAATTTGTTGAATTTGTTTTATAAGTTACATCTTTGAATTTGGGACTGTAGGATAATTGATCTAACTGATTCACACCCCCCCCCCCCCTCTTAGTTATTCTAACAATTGGTATCAGAGCATTGGTTGCTTGGAACAGAGTTTTAAGGACTTCAGTAGAAAGATTGCAAGATGTATAAGAGGGAAGTGTTGAACCTGAACAAGGACAACTTTACTATATGGAAAAGCTGGATGAAACTTCATATATCTAGAATTGGTGATTCTTCTATAACCCTACTGGAAAATGGCTAATTAGGACCATCTACAGGACCTTTGACTCTTGATCAGTTGAGAGACAAACATGAACATAACATTACTATGATAGAGATTGTTGCTACTCTATCTAATGCTGATTTTGAAGATGTCAAGAATTGCACTACTGCAAAGGAAATGTGGGACAAACTTGCTCAAGTTTATGGTGGTGATGCAAATGTGAAAAGAGCCAGAGATGAAAGCTTAAGAGGCAAACTTGATGATATGAAAATGAAGGAAGGAGAAAACATTACAAAATATTCAAACTAAATCAAAAAGGTAGTCAATGATATCCAAGGATCTGGTGGTGTCATTGATGAAGATACAGTGGTAAGTAAAATTCTAAGAAACTTATTTCCTACATATGCAATCAGAATATTTGCAATACATGAAATGAGGTCTACACCTAGCAGCACTCTTACTCTTCATAGTCTAATTGGTAAGCTAACAACTTTTGAGCTGAAGAACTTTGATAATAGTGTTGTACCATCTGTTGAGTCTACTTTTATGTCTTCACTGAAGATCGGTAAATCTAGCAATAGACATGATATAAGTGATAGTAATACTAATGATGAGCTTGATGAACTTGAAGCTCTTATGACCTGGAGACTACCTAAAGGTAAAGGTAGATATAAGAGAAAATTACCTTTAGCGTGTTTTAACTATAGAGAAGTTCACCATATTGCTGCTAGATGTCCCAACAGGAAGGAAGAAGATAAAGACCAAGACTAATCTAGTAATGGAAGCTATGGAAGGATAAACAACATAGGTTATCGACACTACAATAGAAACAACTAAGATAACAAGGATAAGGGAAAATAGGCATGCTATTTAGTTGAAGAAGAGGACACTAACACTGACACAAATAATGATGTTGAAGTTGTGTTTGTTGCAATGGAAGATGACTTAGAGGAAGAAGAAAGGTATGTAGAAACAACACTCATTTCTAAGGTTAGTAAAAAAGATACATGGATCATTGATAGTGGCTATACACATCACATGACTGGTGATGAAGATAAGTTTTATCATCTTGATCATTATAATGGAGGATCACTAAGAATGGGTAACGATACACCTTGTATGGTTAAAGAAAAAGGATATTTATTGATAAATGATAAAATCAGATGTGATAATGCTTATTGGGTAAAAGGACTGAATTACAATATACTAAGTGTGGCACAACTTAACAACTCAGGTCACCAAGTGGCATTTGAAAGAAAGAAGGTGAGGATCTACAATGAAAATGGAAAGCTTGTCAGAACAGGAGGACAGTCAAAAGGTAACTTATTTTATCTTGACAATGATGAGACTTCTTGTTTCCTAGTTAAAAATGAAGATGCATGGTTGTGGCATAAAAGGTTATGTCATGTAAATTTTGATAACATGATTAAGATCAGTAAAAAGAGAAAAGTTAGAGGACTGCCTAGCCTAACTAAACTAGATCATGTTATGTGTCATCAATGTCAAAAAGGGAAGATGACAAAATCTAGTTTTAAAAGTAAAGACTATTCAACAAAAGGAATATTGGAGTTAGTTCATACCAACCTATGTGGTCTCATGAGAGCTCATAGCTACTATGGGGATAGATACTTTATTTTTTTTATTGATGATTACACTAGATTGATGACTATTATATTTTTAAAGGATAAATCTAAGGCATTTAAGATGTTTAAATGGTATAAAGCTAAAGCAGAGAAAGAAATCGAAAAAGAACTGAAATGCTTGAGATCTCACAGAGGTGGTGAGTTTATTTCTAATGAATTCACTAACTATTGTAATGAGCATGGCATTAAAAGATAGGTATCTACACCAAGAATATCATAGCAAAATGGGATTGCTGAAAGGAGAAACATGTCTATAGTTGATTGTGCAAGAACACTGATTATTGAAAATAATGTTGCACAGATGCACTGGAGAGAAGCACTCAGCATAGCTGTATATGTACTAAACTGAGTACAACTAAAGAAAGACACAAACAAAACACCCTTTGAGTTATGGTTTGGACACACACCGAGTGTAAGATACTTCAAAAATTTTGATAGAAAATGTTTTATTCTGAAAGATGATAGAAATGGGAATTTGTCTCTAAAGGTGATGAGGGAATATTTCTTGGATATTCTACTAAAAGAAAAGCTTATAAGTGTCTGAATAAAGTTACTAATAAGATGATTGAAAGTACTAATGTCAGAGTTGATGAATTTGTTGATAAAAATGATGAATAAAGCACTAGGGAGCTGGAAGACTATGGTAGATTCACTTACATTGAGCATCCAGAGTACCTACCAAATCCATAAGCTAAGTCAATCGAGCATCAGGAATATAACACCGAGGAACACCAAAGGGAAACCGAGAATCAGGAAGAGGCTACCGAGCAAAGAAATGAAGCTGAATAGAATGAAGAACAAAGAAGAGATCAAGTGCTAGTTAGATTTGTCAGAAGACATCATCCTGAGAACCAAATCATTGGAGAAAAGAAAGTTGGCATGCAGACTAGAAGTAAGTTAAGACATAAAACATGCTTAGTTTGTGAGTTTGAACCAAAGAATGTTAAGGTTGCACTTGAAAATGATGAATGGGTCAATGCTATGAATGAAGAGATTGAAAAAATTGAGAAAAATAAGACATGGACCTTAGTACCTAGACCAAAAGATAAAAATGTTATCGGTACTAAATGGATTTTTAGAAACAAGCTGAATGAGAATGGAGAAGTTACTAGGAACAAAGCTAGACTAGTTTGCAAGGGATATGCACAAGAAGAAGGAATTGATTATGGTGAAACTTTTGCACCTGTTGCTAGACTAGAAGGAGTTTGCATGTTACTAGAATATGTTGCACATAAGAACTTTAAGGTATACCAAATGGATGTCAAGTCAACATTTCTAAATGGAGTACTAGAAGAGGAGGTCTACATAGAACAACCAAAAAGATTTGTTGATCCAAATTAGAAAAACATGGTATGTAGATTACACAAAGTTTTATATGGACTAAAGCAAGCACCGAGATCCTGGTATGAAAGGTTGCATACTTATCTCTTAAGTATATGTTTTGTAAGAACTAGTGAAAATAGCAATTTTTATATGAAAGGAGGATCTGATAATACTATTTTAATTGCTGAAATATTTGTGGATGATATAATATTTGGAGGAAAAGATCATATATGTAAATCTTTTGCTGATGAGATGAGAAAATAATTTGAAATGTCAATGTTTGGAGAGATTAAATTATTTCTAGGCTTGCAGGTTATTCAACAAAATGATGGAATTTTCATCACACAATCAAAGTACATTAAGGAAGTATTGAGAACATTTGGCATGGAAGATGCTAAACCAGTTGGAACACCGATGCTCATAGGCTGAAAATTGACTAAAGATGATGAATCCACATAGGTAAATCAAATACTGTATCGATCTATTATTGGTAAACTAATGTATGTTGTACACAGTAGGCTTGATATTGCACATGTAGTTGGGATTGTGGCTAGATTTTTTGCCAATCCTAAGGATTCACACATGGTTGCTGAAAAAAGAATCTTGAGATACTTGAAGAAAATAAAGGACTATGGATTATGGTATCCTAAGGAAGGAAAATTTGAACTAAGAATCTATACCAATGTTGATTGGTCTGGAAATATAGATGACAGAAAGAGCACAACCAGAGGAGCATTTTTCTTTGGTGAAAGACTTGTAACTTGGACAAGTAAGAAATAGCCTTGTATTTCTCAGTCCATATCCGAAGAAGAGTATGTTGTTGGTGCTACAAACTGTTTAAACATTGCATATATCAAACAAGTGTTGGAAGGGATGAATGAGGTAATCACTAAGCTGGTGATTATATATTGTGACAACACTAGTTCCATTAATATATCTAAGAATCTAGTGATGCATTAAAAAACAAAGCATATATCAATTAGGTATCACTACTTAAGAGAACAAGTATAGGAGAAGAAAGTCAAACTAGAATATGTTACATCAAAAGATAAACTTGTTGATATTTTTACCAAGCCTTTACCAAAGGACACTTTTGAATACTTGAGGACTAGACTTGGAGTCCGTCCCCTGTCTACTGGTCACTAATGTGATCTGGAGGTTGCATCAGCCTAATCTTATTAGAAGATCATTCATGTTGATGCAACATAGCTCACACTTTGGATTTTGTCTAAAGTTGTGAAGGAAAGATTTGAGGAGCTAGAACAAAGAATTTGCAAATTAGTATACCGAGATACATTGTCTGCACTGAACAATAGTGAGTTACTTGGCTACTACAGAGTTTTATGTTTTATATTTTTTCTTTGGAATTTTTTTCAAAGGGAGAGAAGTTGAGAAGTTGATCATGAAATATCTATCTAGGGGAGAGATAAACTAAGAAAATCAAGGAGAGACAATCTGAAAAATTTGAATATTTGTTGTTGAGAATAGAAGGAACCTGAGAGCTGAAAAGATCAAATCCGTAGAAGAGAGTCTGCACATGTAATGTTGTTATGTAACGTAGTGATTAAACATATTAAAAATCAAGCTAGGGAGACCTTACCGAGCTACAACATTTACTTATATAGTTGTAGAATACATGTTTGGTATGTGTATGGCATATTTCATATTGCTTGTGTTGCCATAAATACCAAAGGGAGAGATTGATGAAGTACAACGGATTGAATATCTGAATGACTTGAAGATCAGTGATTAGAGATAACCAAGTTACTGAATTGATATGTAAGATGATTAAATCAGTAATATGTTTTCATTGATGTCAACTAGTTTTGACAATACTTATTATGTAAGTTACAAACATCTAAACATCTGTAGAAGGGAGAAAGAGATGAAGAATAGAAATATGTACATGAGAAAGATGGATATGACAGATGAGGATAAGGAATACTTTGGGTAACTTGTTGATGAGTCTATGACCTTATGTTATTGACTCGATTATGTTGCATTAATCTATGATGAAGAAGGAAGAAAAAATTTACAAAGCAGTGTGGTTAGTAAATGAAGACTTTAGTATACATCGAGCCAGTGTTGTGTATACCAAGTGATAGTATCAACTGAGCTAGTATTTGCCGATGCATTTCTTTGTTAACCGAGTATGGATGAAAGAATTAAATGCTTAGTTTAGCCGACAGAAATTAATGAGCTGGAAATTGTTATGATTTTGAGGTTGAAGATAAAATTTGTTATGAGATCCATGGCTAACAAAATGTGAAGAAGATCTAAAGGATGAAATTGAAATGAGTTATTGACACATCAGTCGAGGAAGGTTTAAGTGGAAAAATCAACGAAGGAGAACAAGTGGCAAAATCTGATGGATGATAATAAAATGATTTACTTGTCTATATAAGAGATATTAGTTTCATTGTTGAAACTATGTCGGAAGAAAGAAGACTACAGAGATTTCATGTGAACATAGTTTCATGTATGCCTGATCAGACTGGTTGAAGGAGAACTGAACTACAGAGTTAATTGAGCGTCAGAGGGCTATTACCGAGGGATAGTAAGTTTATGAATGTTGAAGAAATGAATTGAATTATTGATCAGAGGATTTTCATGGGTTTAGAATAGAGTTGAACATCTACAAAATAAGTTTTATTGTAATCAGATCAACTATTGTTTCAGTTTAACCATTGATACAAAAAATCTCTTAACCGAGTGGACTTAACAGTCTTATATTATGCCCTATGTCATTCAATGAATGTACATTGCTATCCTATCAACCCCATAGTGAATTTTGGTTGAATGATAACTATTAGTCTTAAATCCTCTAACAAGGTCACACCTGATAGTGTGTTTTGTAACCTTTAACAGGGTTGGCTCTTCACCAAGCTCACTTCAGAAGAGTGAAAATTATTTTGGGTTATCGGTCCCAGGTGGTTTTTCCCTTAGCAGGGTTTCCACATTAAATCATTGTGTTATGTGTTTCTATGATGATTTTCTTGTTGTCATACTTTACATATTGCATATTTGATTTGGTCGGTAATCACAGTAAGTTATTTAACTAGTAATCGGTAAAGACACAAATAGTATAGTATTTTATGTTACCGAGCTACAGAATTTGTTGAATTTGTTTTATAAGTTACATCTTTGCATTTGGGACTGTAGGATAACTGATCTAACTGATTCACCCCCCCTCTCAGTTATTCTAACAAAGGTAAGTGTCAATTCATGATCTATACAAAGGAGATAAATGGCTTGGGTTAACTTCTCCCTCACCTCTAGAAAGAGAGGGTTTAGGAAAGAGAAATTGAGAATACTTGAAAAGTAAATATAGAAGACTAATATTGAAATGAAGAAATAAAAAGTACTTACCTCCAAAAAAGAATCGGTTGAAAACATTGACAAACAGTCTTAGAAACTATTTATTTTCACAATCTTAGGCCAAAATTGTGAGATCTACAAAACGTAGAAATCTTTTTCTTTTATGTGCCAGGTCGACCTTGACCCAAATGAAGGTCGACCTTGACCCCAAAATGTTGACCTTGACCTGTGCTGCTCTGATGAAAATTTTGTTCACAGATCCTAAAATTTTTCCAAAAAGGGTATCTGAATCTTCTCTGTAATTTTTTGTTTCACACCTGAACCTAGGAGGAAAATGGTTTTATTTTTTGGGAGGGAGGGGTTTTACTTGGTCAAACCCCAATTTAGGAATTAACCTTGAAACTAAATTGAAATTGCAATAATAACCAAAATAAATGGAACAATTCACCTTGCTTATGTTGAAACCCTTGTGGAGGATTTGAATCCTTGAATCCACAACTATGGATGCTCCAAATGAATGTAGAATTGTAGGATGTCTCAAATCAATTGCCTTTAGATCTTCAACACCAATCTTGAATGGATCTCGGAATAGGAAGAAGCTTGAATGTATGTGGATGGAGAAATCTTCAACAAGAGGGCTCCATAGAGCTTGAATCCTTCAATGGCTACTAATGGATCTCCTTGATGAATTGGATCTTGAATGCTTGAGCACTTGAATACTTGAATGCTTGAATGTAGATGATTGCTTGAATGCTTCCTTTCTTGCTTTCTTCTTGATGATTGATGATGCTTTTGTTGTGATGGATTGAAATGAGAGGAGAAGGCTTCCTTATATACTAGTCTAGGGCACAAACTTCTAGAGAGGCCAACATAGGAGAATTAAATTCCCATTAATCCTAAACCCTTAGAAGTAGACCTAAATTAAATATAATTTAAGAGTTTACCGTTTTGAAACCCAAAACAGTCGACTCGGAAGTAGGAAATAATTCTTTCTGAAACCCGACATTCGAAAACCTTCAGAATTTGAAATTTGGACCCCAAGTCAAGGTCGAGATCGACCTTGACCCTGAGGTCAAGAATCTCATAATTTCAAGTCAGAGTGCCAGAATTAGGTAGGAAAGAAGTGGAAAATGGGGCAGAATAGGGGAAAAATATAGATCCAAGTCAAAGACCCATTCAAGGCATTTGACATGACCCCAAACCACTTACTCAGAGGGCTAAACCAGTTCTAAATGGAAGTGCTTCCATTTTCCAATGATACACACACCATCCATGAAACTTATTATGAGGATTTACTCATTAAAATTGCTACTCTCAAAAGGAAAATTGCAGAGAATGATGTTGTGTGTTGGCAGTTGCAAGAAGAGAAAAGGTTACAGGAAATGGCTATTCTTCATATTGATGATGAACAAGCCAGTGGTGATATGTGTATTAATGAGCTTGAGATGGATCTTCTTTCAAATCTTACACCATCTTCTGAAATGTTTTTTGATTCCATGTTAGTTGCCACATGTGATGTTGATTATGATGTTGATAATGAACTCTATGAACAACAAGATTATGATGATCAATTTTTAATTCAAAGTGTTCCCCTTGAGTTTGTAGATTGTTCTTTTTCTTAGCATAACAATAACAACTTTTTATTTTAGTTTGAAGAAGTTTTGTGTGAACAGTGAGCGCATGATTATGATGTAGATGAAATTTTTTGTAGTGATTTATTTGCACAAAATGATATAAGCCAAGAGGTCTTGATTCTTGTTCCTAGAAAGGAATATGTTTTCAGCATCGAGCTAGAGGCCAAATAAATTGAACGTGAAGTCCAATGCTCTCTAAGCAGTGAGAAAATTTCATAACTCTTAGATGCTGAGTTTCAGAGGTATGCGCCTAAGTTTGATTCTAGAGTTTCATGCCTAACAGATATATGTTTTGATAAATATGATATTAGTGAGGGCATGAAGTGTGAGACATATGTTTATATCCCTTTTCCTATTTTTGAGGTGCAAGTTGAAAGTACATATGATTGTGATAAGTTTGATGCTATCATATATGATGAATATGACGATCTATGTACTAGTATGGATTCAGATTTTCAAGAGCCTAATGTTAGTGATTCTGGTATACGCTATGATGCTAGAGAAAGGTACAAATCTGAATATGTTTTCTCAAATTTGCAATCAAAATCTTGTTCTGAAACATTCTATTTTAGTTTGCAAAGTGTTGATATAAAAGAAGCTTGTTCTTTGATGCAAACTAGTGTTCATTATATGGATGTTTCCAGCCATGAGAATGAGTTGGAAAGTTTCTTTTTTCAGCCAATTAGTGATAGTAGAGGGTGTGATATGTTGATGTCACACAATAATTAGCATTCATGGTGGTTTGATAGCCTGGTTTTGAAAGTTGGTGGTGAGTATGCTGATTGTTTTTTATATGATATGTTGAAAATATATTACAGTATTTTTGATCAAGCAAATGGAAGCAATAGTTTCAGTTTACCTTTTCTCTATGGGGATGAAAATCATATGTTTGACAGAGGTAAGGACTGATTCCAATTTTGGGGTTTGGGCCTTTTGAAAATAATGTATCTGGTGTACAGTTGTTTTCTTTTCAATCGTCTGGTGTGTTTTCTTTCAATAAGGATTCCCTTGTTTCTGAAGAAAATAAGAAAAAAGTCTATTTTCATTTTGATTGGTCTACTT
This sequence comes from Chamaecyparis obtusa, assembly GCA_027943335.1. NCBI lineage: Eukaryota > Viridiplantae > Streptophyta > Pinopsida > Cupressales > Cupressaceae > Chamaecyparis > Chamaecyparis obtusa. The sequence goes on from BSBK01002670.1 coordinate 273,433, forward strand.
TAACCATGTCATTCTAGATTCTCTGCATGCCCACATGGGGCATGTGTCCTCAATCAGAGCCACTGTTGGAACTCTAAAATTTTGGATAAATTTTAGAGTGTATTTTTTGAAAGTTTCTCTAAGGCAAAGTTAGTGTCCCTAAAGTCTTTTGTAAGAAGCCAAGTTTGAGTGTAAGTACAAAAGGGACCTGATGTTTTTATGAAGAACCACTTGGAGGATGTGTTCCTCACCTATCGTTGAGAAAATTTAATGGGTTTCAACTCTTAGTTTTCAGTTTGGGTATGTTTTTGAGATAGCCTTTGGAGGTGTTCACCCAAATCTGCAATTTGTGTGTTTTCAGAGTTTCATAAGTGACCCACTTCAGAGGATTACATCTTGAGCCCAATTGATAATTGTGACATAAGGTTTGTTGCAATGTGATTTGGGTATGGAAATGAATCTCCATGCCCATTTTCAAACCCCCGTGAGTCTGTTTGGTCACTTTTTTTGTCCCTTTCCAAATCTAATTTCTGCATTTTTACTGTGTTTAAGTTCAAAAAGTTTTGAAGGGTTGACTTTGAATTTTAATTATAGTTGACCAATTGATCATCAGTGCAAGTTAATTGAGGATTCATTTATCTTGTATGAAATTGAATCCATATCCAGGATCCTAGACTGTAAGGGTCTCATCTGGTAAGTTTTTGAAGTCATAATCAAAAGTGTTTTATGCAGATCTACAATGTGGGGAGAATTGATTTTCAAAGTAGTCATTTTCAGAGGGTCATAACTTCATATCTGGTTGTGGTTTTGAGATGTGAATTTCTTCCTTGTGTTCCTTGTATCTGATTTTTTTCCCAAGATCAGGGGTGGAACTTCAAGGCTTGATTTCATATTTTTGTAAAGGCAATTCCATGTGCAATTTCTATTGTTTTGGCATCTACATTGGCATAGTGTTTCAGAATGCCAAGTTTGGTTAGTGATATCTTGCAGCCCTAATCTTTCAATGAAAATCCCTTTGGCATGTATATTCACATGTTGGAAGTGAACATGATTTTCAGACTACATGCCTCTATGAGGGTTTTTTATCAATTTTCAGGGTCGTTTCCAGACGCCATTTGTTATTTGTGGGCATTTTGTTAAAGGCATAATGAATTGATTATTGTGATTTCCAATTCAACACAGCATGGCTTGATTTCACTAAAAGGCTTCATTTTAGTAAATAAAGGGCAAATGTGGAGTTCAAAATGATAATTCTCAAAATCAAACTTCGTAGTTAATGCTCGTATCAAGCATAAAAATGCATTTGTGTGCACTCAAGTGCTAGCGTTGCACTTTTTTCTCCAGCCTTGCTTGTGTTTTTCTCATCAAGTGTGTGCATGCCACATTCTTTTGAAGTGTTGTACGCACTCATGTGTTTTTTAAATACTGGCATGCCATGTTAAATTTTTAATGTTTTGAACATGCCATTTTTAAGAAAGTGTTGTGCACACCTTCCTTTTCTTTAGTGAGAACACATCAAGGGAGAGAAGAACTATATCAAAGAAAAACTAGGGAGAGAAGATCAGAGAGAGAGAGACTTGAATATCTTTTGATGGGCACAAGAATCTGAGAACTAAAAAAGATCAAATCCGTAGGGAGAGTCTACATGTAATGTTGTTTTGTTTTGTAGTGATTAAACATATTAAATATAAAGCTAGGGAGAGCTTACCGAGCTACAACATTTACTTACATAGTTGTAGAATACATGTTTGGTATGTGTATGGAATATTTTCATATTTCTTGTGTTTCCATCAATTCCAAAGGGAGAGATTGATGAACTACAACTGATTGAATATTTGGTGAACTGAAGAAACAGTAATTAGAGATCATCAAGCTACTGAAATGATATGTAAGATGATTAAATCAGTTAGTATGTTGTCATTTGTGTCAACTAGTTTTGACAGTACTTATCATGATAGTTACAAACATTTGAACATCTATTGAAGGAAGATGAATAACTGAGTATCTACACGAGAAAAAGATGGATATGACAAAGAAGGATAAGGTAAACATTGGGTAACTTATTGATGAGTCTATGGCTTTATATTGTTGACTTGAGCATGTTACATTAACCTATTATGAAGAAGAGATTTGAATTTGAACAAGTCAATTTGGTTGGTAATTGAAGATTTCTGTATACACCGAGCCAGTGCAGTGTATACCGAGTGACAGTATAACTGAGCTAGTTATCACTGACGCATTTCTATATTAACCAAGTATGGATGAAAACATTAAATGATAAGAACATCCAACTGAATTTGATGAGCTGGAAATTGTTATGATTTTGAGGTTAAGGATGAAGTTAGTTATGAGATCCACGGCTGACAAAATTTAGAGATGATCTAAAGGATGAGATTGAAATGTGTTATGGACACATCTATTGAGGAAGGTTTAAACAGAAAAATAGATGAAGGAGATTAAGAGGCAAAATCTAATGGTTGATATGAAAATGATTTACTTGTCAATTTAAGAGATATGAGTTTCATTATTGAAACATGCCGAACAAAAGGAGACTGCAGAGATTTTGCATGAAGATTGTATTCATGCATACCTGATCAAACTGGTTATTAAGATAACTGAGCTGCAAACATTACCGAGTATCAGAGAACTATTTACTGAGTAAAAGGTTGGCTCTTCACCGAGATCAGTTCAGAAGAGTGAATTATTTTGGGTTACCGGTCCCAGGTGGTTTTTCCCTTATCAAGTTTTCCATGTTAAATCATTATGTTAAGTGTTATTTGTTATGATTGTTTTTCTATCATACTTTACATACTGCATAGTTGATTTAGTCGGTAATCACAGTTTGGATAATTACTGGTAATTGGTAAAGTGGACAGACATATTGATATTTTATGTTACTGAGATGCATAATTTGTTGGAATTTTTTTGTAAGGTATCTTTGTATTTGGGACTATAGGATAACTGATCTAACTAATTCACCCCCCCCCCCCCCATCTCAGTTATTCTAACAATTGGTATCAAAGCATTATTGGTTGCTTGGAAAAAAGTTTTAAGGACTTGAGTAGAAAGATCACAAGATGTATAAGAGGGAAGTGTCAAAGCTGAACAAAGATAACTTTACCATATGGAAAAGCTAGATGAGACTTCACATATCTAGAATCAGAGATTTTGCATTACATTTACTTGACCATGGCTACTTACAACTGAAGGTTGGACCTTTGACTCTTGATCAATTGAGAGACTGACATGAACACAATATTACTATGATAGAGATTATTACTTCTCTATCTGATGTTGAATTTGAGGATGTCAAAGATTGCACTATAGCAAAGAAAATTTGGGATAAACTAGCTGTAGTTTATGGTGGTGATGTGAATGTGATGAGAGCTAGAGATGAAATCTTGATAGGTAGATTTGATGACATGAAGATGAAAGAAGGAGAGAACATCACACAATATTCAAACCAAATCAAAGAGGTAATCAATGTTATCCAAGGAGAAGGAGGTATTATTGATGAAGATATTGTGGTAAGTAAGATACTGAAAACCTTGTTGCCTGTCTATGCAATCAAAATATCTATTATTCATGAAATGAGGTCTGCACCTAATAGCACTCTTACTCTTATAGTCTGATTGGAAAGTTAACAACTTTTGAGCTGAATAATTTTGACAATAGTGTTGTACCAAGTGTTGAGTCTATTTTTATGTCATCTCTTAAGATTGGTAAATCTAGCAGTAAGCATAATATAAGGAATGAAAGTGACAGTAAAACTGAAGATGAGCTTGATGAAAATGAAGCACTTATGGCCCAGAGACTACAAAAAGGTAAAGGAAGGTATAAGGGTAAGTTACCTTTAGCTTGTTTTAATTGTATATAGGTTGGCCATATTGCTGCTAGATGTCCTAACAAGAAAGAAACACATAAAGGCCGATCTGGTGATGGAAAGTTTGGTAGAAGGAATAACAAAGGAAATCGACAGTACAATAGAGACAACCAAGATTATAGAGATAAAGGAAAAAAGGCATGTTACCTTGTTGGAGAAAATGAAGATGACATCAACACCAACACTGATGATGATGTTGAAGTAGTATTTGTTGCAATGAAAGATGATTCAGAAGAGGAGGAAAGGTATTTAGAAATAAAACTTATTTCTAAAGTTAGCAAGATGTTAGTCCTAGTTTGATTCTGGCCCTTTTATTCTTTGATTATGGCTTCATGTTAAAACCTTGTCTTTTATCAGAGTTTCCTCCCCTAAGCATGCATCATATACATTCATCATTTCTTTGAGTTCCTGTTGGTGTCTTTAGTCTCTCAAAATTTTGCGAGCTTTGTTTTTCTTGAACACCTTGGAACACCTTTGAACACATTTGAACAACCTCAAATGGTGTTCATACCTATTCAAGGATGTACACACAATTTGCATCTTTTGTGAGGTCATGACAGGTTAATAAAGAAATAAATTCTTCCACTGCTAGCACTGAAGAAGATCGGATCAAAATGGTCCTTGAATCATGAATATTCCCAGGCATGTGAATTATCAATGGAGCTAACTCTAAAGTTGGAAAATGTTGAACAGTCTTCAATAGATTTGAACAATGTTGAACTCCCTTGAACTATGTTCTTTCTTGTCCAAAAGAATCCAGGAAGTTAGGAAAGGAGAGAGAATTTAATGATAGCTAAGTAGCGGGGCCCGCTAGGGAGTGGCATTAAATGCTAATTATGGTCTGAATTTGTTAAGTACGCCCTAGAGGTGTGGAAAAATCATTATCTTTAAATGCCCTCAGGGTTTATTTAATGGTAATTATGGATCACTTGTACAAAATCTCAAATTAAATCCCTGCGGTATTCATTGTGAAGGATTTGCAATTAATTCAGGTGCTCTCGCGGTTCTATTTAAGTTACATCCTTTCATCTTTCTTTTCAAATGCCTAAGTGTTTTTAAGAAGCTGGTGCGCAAAGGTAGGATTTGGGAGCTCTTGTAATCAAAATCTTTTGCAGAAACAAGGTGAGTTTGGCTGTTACTCCTGTGATATTTTAAAAATTCAATAGTCTACAGCGTGAATAGAAGATTAATTTCTACAGTATGAGGTCAGTTTTTCATATGTTTGGGAATACTACTAGTTTAGCGTGTGATGGTCCTGTAGTATCAGACACTGACCTATAAGACTATGATATTGAGGATTTGTCATCTCATCTTTTGAATTCCTTAGACGGTACCCCAGCTTTGGAAATCCTACATAGTGGGTTGTGTTCTACAATGACTTTTCCTCTCATTGTTGTGTGCCCAAAGCTGATTCTTGAATGCATACAAAGTTATGATGCATGAACTAAGTCAATAAAAAAGAAAGATGGTAATGTCCTCATGTCAGTTAATAGGGAAATAGTGACACAAGCTCTACAAATCCTAGAAAAGGCATTCTCTACTTTTTCTCCCCCGCGGTCCATTGTAAAATTCAACGAAAATAAAGATGCAAATCGTACCTTAATAGCTAAGAGCTGGTTGCTAAACCCACAAAGAGGGGGTTCATGTTTGCCTAAGAAATTTAACAGAACCCATGTCCACCCTTACATTAGCGACCTGATGGTGATGATGCATAGAGTAAGAAGGTCTCAAGTTTCTTATCCATTTTCTGAATGGATGTATTTTTATGTTCAAATCATTCTAGAAGGAATGCAACTCCTAGATTGGGCCGAGTTAATTGCTAGTTCCCTAAGAGAACAACTCAATACCTCTAAATTGACTGGTAGCAGTTTCTTCATGTCTTCCAATCTCATGTATTGTTTAGCCTATAGTAGACAATGGTACGAAATGCCACATGAACCCTGGGTTGCAGATATGTGTGTGTATGAATATTATCCAATTCTATAGAAGGATAAGGTTGTTGAAAATTATAGGAGACTGCACGACACATTCATGGGAAAACTATGTTTTGAACTGACTGGTGTCACTGATAAAAGGATTAGTTTGGAAGCCCAAGGATTGGTAACTAAGTATGGGAGCTATTATATTCATTTTCCTAGCTTTACATATATCAAGGTTGGGGGTTTTGAAGACCAACCACTGAGGTTACCTACGTATGCATTTGAATGTTTTATCTTAGCTGAGATTTGTCGACAACTTACTACAATTTTAAAAAGATTTCTTCCTAAAGAAGAGTGGGACAAAGCTTTTCCTATAACACTGGGTAAATTTTCATGTAAAACCATGGCTGGCACCATCAATATTGGGAGTGACATCCATCATTTTGATTTCAAATACTATACTAAAAGGGTGGGGTTTGATAACAAGAACTATGCCAGTGGCAATTTAGGGCTTAGATCACACCTATTTCCTGTACCTCACCTGGAAGATTTTTGGGAAGGCTTCTATGATGAATCACAATTAGAGGAGAGGGCACACAACAATCTTTGTGTATCTCAAATCCAATCCATGAGACTACAAATTAGTGTCGATGGAGTAACCGATGATGGATCCAATTTGATTGAACCTAGTTACAAAAAAAAAGTTGACAAAAGTGATCTTGTTATAGACTGGTCCAAAGAGGAAGAAGATGATATTTAAAAAAGAACCTTATGTGTTATCCAGTTGACTAATGAGTGGCTCCAAGGAAGAAGGAAGCAGAAAGAACCTAGAGTATGAAAAGAAGAAGTTGCATGTACTTCTTTACATTCTCCTATTTTTGTTTCCAATTTACCTACCCAAATTGAAACTGCGGGATCTTCTGAGAAACCACTGGCCAGAAACGCGAGAAAGAAAACTGTACTTGAATCCCTCCTAGCTAGTCCTTTACAAAGGATTACAAGATCCAAGACTAGGATAAAAATGAAGAAAATCATGGCTCAGGAGGATGTTCTAATGATTAATCTGGATGAAGACAAGATAGAAGATATGAGTTTTCACATATCTGAAAATGAACAAGTGGATAAAGATCTCTTTGACTTAGACGATGTCACACTGGAGGTGATTGGTACACTAGAAAAAACACTTGAGCAACCCACTGGTTCTGGAATTACACCCCCATGGTTGATATCCATGGTGATTAAAAAATGCAATCTGGTTCCTTTGTCTGCGCCCGTTAAAGATATAGTGAGCAAGTATGTTCAGAAGACTCCCAAGGCTAAAAAGGTAAAAAGTATAGCCCGAATGTTCACAGATGTGAAGACCAGAAAATGGACTACTGAAGTGGTGACTTACAGACCTAAAGAGGGGGAACAAGAAGTTAATATGATGGATTTTTAAATCACCAAGGTGGAATTGGGTACTATGGACCGCGCTGGTAAAAATAATTTCTTTAAAGAAATAGCGCAGCAAATGTTGAATTTGTACTAGCAGGACGGAAAAGAAAAGAAAGAATTGAAGAAGATGATTGTAACTCTATCCTAGTTTATCAATACATTCTACAATTTTGACACCACTCCATTAGTCCAATCTCCTCATATTTTTTATCCAGATTCTGCTGAGAGTAAACATTTCTTGAGTCAAGAGCAGAGAGGCCAAACCCTGTTGACCTTTGTAGATGAATAGATCAGTGAAATTGTCAAAGGTGGTCTTAGGTACCTCAAGGATGCTCAAGAATTTTTGCATGATACAGAGGTCTTGATAGGTGAATTATAAACATAGAGGTAGGTGTGGGAGAGAGAAGAAGAGAAATGGTTTGGAGCCATGTCTAAGTTCCTGGAGATAGAAAAATATGGGTATGTAAAGTTCTATACAAAAAAGGCTATAAAGTCACATGATGAAGCCACCTTCTTTATTCTCAAAAAGAATATAAGTTGGCATATCAACACCATCAAGAGTACTATTGTTAAAACTAAGGATAGTAAAAATGAGATCAAGCAGTTGCAAAAAATAATGATGACTGGACTGAAGGTGATAAATTTTGCTCATACCTACATAGTTAATCATGGGGAAGACCAAAAGATAGCTCTTGCAGTGTTTGAAAATACCTTGAAAAAGATTAAAGAAAAGGCCAATCCTAAGCCTTCAGATTTTACTCAAGTGGCCAGGATTGAATCAATGTTGTATCTCTATGTGGATCAATTCCGTTTAACGATAGAGAAGGTCAAGAAATCTAGGTGGACAAAAGAAGCAGTGAAAACAAGGATATTGAATATGAAGGTTCCTCATATGCAGCTCATTAAAGAATTGGTTCAGGTACACAAACAATGGGAGGTGACTCAATCCACCATAGTTGAAGGAGGGAATCTCACAGTAGATGAGGAGTGTGATGTCGATAAGGAGGCTAATCTAGAAATTTAGTTAGGTTTAACTATCTTGAAACTCGGAGGGACATGTGTCCTCTTTTACTTTGTTTACTTGTTAACTATTCTAACTGAGAGGTCGGGTTTTTTCGGGAGACCTCTCAGCTTTGCAAAAACTATAAGTAGTTTAGCTGCGTAGTAGAAAGGGTTAGAAATTTTTGGAAGAAAATTGGTATTTTTCTTTTAAAGTTTCTTTCGGTCTTGAAAAAAAAACATTTCTGATATATCAAGTTCATTGTTAAAGACCTTATATATATATTTTCCATGTTTTTGCCTGTGTTGCAAGAAAAGTTAATATATCAATCATACTTTGTTTCGGATCTGTGAAACTTGAAGTGAATGAATATATGTCCTATGGTGATATTTTATTCATTCTTTGTTTCTGCAATAGATCTTTGTCAATATCTTGAAGATATCAATGGTTGCATTCAGATTCATATTCCTTTGATTCATTTTATCATTATACTATCTCAAATAGGTATAGAAGGAAGAAACTTTGATTTTCTATTTTCGTATTTCTAGTTTTCCTTTTGAATAGTTGTAAAAAGTGCTAGTCGTCTGAAGAACAATATAGTGGCCTTTAAGATTTTAGCTTAAAAGCTAAATTGACAAATTCAATTAGAGAAATTCATTGAAAATCTATTTAGGGAGCTGTACCTAGGCTAAAATTCAGAGGGAAGTGACTCATATTCACTTACCCAGCTATTAGTAGAAGTTTGTCTTTGAAAGGGTGATAGAGTAATAGTTTTAAAGAAGGTAGAAAAAAAAGACAAAATCTATTCATTAATAGATTTTTGGTGACTCTACTGGGGAGCGAAAACAATAAACCAGTGTCTTTGCTTTGTTAAATGTATAATCATGGTATTACCTGCTGACGTAATACCTGGTCAAGCTGAACTACCCCCAATTTTACAACCTAGTTTAGATTTCCATGACACCCAAGAGGATATTATTGCAGACCTAAATAACTTGTCTTGGAAAGTATGAACAAGTGGTCAACAATATCACCAAGTTCAGTTAGTATTAGAAGAGGAGGAAGAAATTGGCGAGTGGTTGAGAGGTCTCCCTATTGCCCGGGAAGCTGCAGTAGTTAATAGAGCCATTCCAAGACCATAAAATTGCAAAACTAGATTCTAGACCTTATACCAAGTCTCAGAGAGAGGTGGGTATCTTTGATAGTATCTTTGAAGAATTGAGAAATCTTGAAACCTCAAAAGTTCTCCCCTCCAAGATAAAGGCTCATAGCAGACCATCTTCTCCTCCCAAAGAAACTTTCAGGTCATCTCCTAAGACCTGTGATTGGCAAGCCTTAACCTTGTCAAGCATACAAGCTCCTCCTCTCCAAAATATCTTCCTGGCAGTTATCATGGCTCAACCATGGGGTAATGTAGTGGGGCCTTTAGCTCTGAATGCTCACCAATTTCTTCCAAAAGGAGCTAAAGATGTTCTTCCAAAATTCATCGGAGATGGTACAGTATATGTAGAAGAGAATTTTAATGCTTTCAATGTATCTACTAGTATTTTGGAGGTGCAGACTGAGGATGTAGCAGTCAGATTATTCGTGCAAACTCTCACTAAAAGAGCGGCTGAGTGGTTTGGACACTTGCCTGCAAGTTCCATAACTGACTGGAACTCCATGAAAACTACCTTTGAAGGGTGTTTCAAGAGTGCTAATGATGAGCATTCTCTATTGGCACAACTTACACAGATGAAGAAGGAAATTCATGAGCCTATGAGAGACTATGTGGCTCGATATAATAAAGTTGTTCATAATATTCCTACTGACAAAAGACCCACCCCTGAAAACCAACAATGTTTCTTTGTTAACTCCATGCCCCTAGATATTGGTTTTCATCTCAGAAGAAGTAGGTCAGAAAACCTAGCAGTAGCTCAAAGCCAAGTGACAGAGTTAGAGGATGACTTGATTACAGTGAGGAAGTGGAAGAAAGATCTTCAAGCTCCACATTCTCAAGCTTCTACTTCTTCCTTAGATCCAATAGTTCAAAGACTAATGAATGATGTAATAGCATTGAAAATGCAACTACCCAAACAAGGATCTACTTATTCTTCTCCATATCAAGATGCCAGTAGAAAACAAACTCGTCAATGGCATGGTAAAAATTCCTTTCCACCCTCAACTCAGCCTAGATTGGCCATTGAAACACCCTCCAGGGAAGGAGTTATGTGTTCTTTTCATTTAACAATAGATCATGATGGTGACACATGTCTAGACATGATGAAACATATGAAAATGAAGGTAACCCTAGATGTATTAGGAGAGGTGAAGGTTGAAGAAATGGCTCAAGAGCGACCTAGCGACTCCGGCTCATTTTACCTAGAATACGAATTAGACTTCGAAAGAGGAGAAATTTCGGTCACTCTTGAAGATTCAACTTGTGCTATGCTCACTCCTAATCAAAAGTCTCCTAAATATAGTCCTTCAACATCAAATACTGCCAACAAAAGTAAAGATCCTATAAGTAATCCACCCATTTCAAGTGTAAAGTCTTCAAAATTTAAAATTTTGCAAAAAGATGCATGAGCCCCTTCTTTTGACATTGTTGATTTTTGTAAATCTTCTTCTATCCAAATTTCACCCACTGAATATTTAAGATTAAACCCAAAAGAACTTGACAAGTTGGTTAAATATGTTAAAGGTGAAACTCTTGATTCCTCTCGCGCTGATCAATGTACAGCTAATCAATCTGATTCTTTTGTCTAGCCTCCTTTAGTAGTTCCCCCTATAGATAGTAACTAGATTAATTCATCCAAAACCTCCACTTCAGAAGCTAAGTGTGATATTCATGAAACCAGAAAACCTGAGCCTTTCTATATTTCCCTGCTCCTTAATGGTCTTAAATTGAGCAATTGTATAATTGACTCAGGGGCATCCGATAATATCATGTCCTCCTCTATTACAAAAACCCTTGGCCTGAATTTGATGAAGAATTTTGGGAGATGTTATTCAATGGATGGAAACCAAGTACCTTTGATAGGTCCAGTGAAAGATGCCCAAGCTGCCTAGCCGCCCATCCAGATAAGAGATTAAAATTAACAATTCTTGTAGCTAATATTCGAGCAAGTTATGGGATGCTTTTAAGAAGAACTTTTTGTAGAGACATGGGAGGAGAGATTAAGATGTATTGGTCTAAAGCATTCATTCCTATGGGTAAGAAAAAAGTTAAGCTGGAACTGGAAGTAAAGAATAAGTACACAATTTTTCCTTTAGATAACCCAAAAGCTCACATTTTATATCAGGAGTGTGAATTTGGAAATTACCTAATTATGGCAGATGAAGTCTCTCCCATTTCAAAAGATCAGGATGAGGTAGCTCAAATTTGGTCAATGGAGTTTGACAGTAGTTGTGCAAATGTTGGATTTGGAGTAGGGGTAGTTCTTAAAGGTCCTAATGGAGAATGTTTACCCTTTTATTTTAAGTTAGATTTTAAGCACTAATAATACTCCAAAGTATGAAGCCTTGTTGTTAGGCTTACAGGAAGAAAAAGCTCATGGAATCACAATCCTTATTGCTAGAGGGGATGTTGAGCTGATCGTTAAACAAGTGAAAGGTCAATTCATGGTGAAAAATGAATAGCTGAAGCACTATAGAGATTTGATTTGGAAAGAGATTGAAGCTTTCGACGCTTTTTCTATAGAAGCTATTCCAAGAAGTTTAAATTCAAGGGTAGACTCTTTAGCTATTTCAACTTCTCTATTGCTTCCCCATCCCAATTTCAGAACAAACACTTACAAGATAGAAAAGATTTATAGGCCAGCAGTTCCTGACAATGTCGATCATTTACAAATGTTTGAAAATGATTCTAGTATTAAAGACTTCATGGCCTATGTGGAGGTTTTTGCATCCACTTATTTTGAAGGGTCAAGTGAGACATGTGAAGATCTTGTTTCTGAAGAACAACCATCAGATGAAATAGTGCAGTTAAAAGGTAATAAAATTCCAAAAGGCTTGATTGCACTTGAAAATTTGTTTTCTAGAAGGGATGATATTTTCGCTTTAGGAAAAGGAAATCCTCATCCTCAAGCACTTAAAGAGTATGATAAGATTAACATCAGGGATGAGAAATAGTCTAAATGGATATCTGTAGGAACTACTCTTTCCTCACAGGAAAAAGGAAGACTTCAATCATTGCTGACATCTTATTCAGATGTTTTCACCTAGAATTATGATGACCTGAAGGATTTCAAAGGTGGAACATTTAGTCATAATATACCCCTCAAACCAGAATGTAAATCTTTCAGGAAAAAGTTGCGTAGTTATAATCCCAAAGTGTCAGAGGCTATATTGCAGGAGGTGGATAAAATGCTGAAAGCAAGGATAATATACCCAATTCACCACTCTACCTAGATTGCAAATATTGTCTCGGTAAGGAAAAATAATGGAGAAATAAGAACCTGCGTGGACTTTCACAACTTGAACCAAGCAAGTCTGAAGGATAATTATGCCCTACCAAAGATGGAGCATGTTTTGTAGACTGTGGCCGGATCTAAGATTATGTCAACGCTTGATGGATTTTTAGGGTATAACCAAGTAAGCGTGGTAGAGAATGATAAGCATAAAACTAATTTTACTACACCTTGGGGAACATTTGCATACAATAGAATGCCTTTTAGTCTGATAAATGCTAGAGAAACCTTCCAGAGGGCTATGGACTCATCTTTTTCTGATATGAAGAATAAAATTATTGTTATATACCTTGATGATTTGATAGTCTATTCCCGAAGACAAAAACATCATCTCAGAGATCTTCAACTAGTTCTCCAAAGGTGTCGTGATCACGGTATTTCTCTCAATCCCAAGAAATATATCTTTTGTATAACAGAAGGAAAGTTACTAGGTCACTTAGTCTCTAAGGAAGGCATAAGGATAGACCCTGAAAGAGTTAAAGTCATTTAGCAGCTAAGTCTTCCATCAACTAGAACCGATGTAAAGTCATTCTTTGGGTAGATAAACTTTCTGTGAGCTTTTGTACCAGATTTTTCTGAGTTAACTAGACACATTGTGGGGATGATGAGTGAGAAACAATCCTTCAAATGGACTGAGGCTGGTAAGAAGGCTTTTAATGAAGTCAAAAATGTTGTACCTAATGCTCCTTCTTTAGTTCATCCTGATTATAAAAAAGATTTTATTATCTACTACTATGCTTATGATCATTCCTTATTTGTAATGCTTACTCAAAAGAATGAGATAGAAAATGAAGCACCAATTGCTTTCATGAGTACTCCCCTAAAGAAGCATGAACTCAAGTACTCAATTGTTGAAAACCAAGTTTTTGCAGTTGTTAAAGCTGTAAAGTAGTTTAGGTTTTATATTCTCCATTCACATTCTATGGTTTTTGTTCCTGATTCTACTATAAAAAGTTTGCTCATGCAGCAAGAAATAGCAATGAATAAGAGAGCAGCTTGGGTAACTAAGATATAGGAATATGATCTAACAATAAAACCAACAAATCTAGTCAAGGGGAAAGGTTTGTGTAAAGTTATAGCTGAAAGCCTGAATCAAGAAGATGAGCCTAGGAATGAAAAATCACATGCACTATTAGTAAGCTTAACAGATCCTTGGTTATGTGATATAGCTTATTACTTGACTTACGGTGAATATCCTTCCTGATTAACACCGAAAGAAAGATGCAACCTTAGGCTTCAAGAAGATAAATATGTGATATGGTAGGGTTCACTGTTTAAAAGAGGAGTGGATAGAACTTTCCTCAGGTGCATTGATAAGGAGCAGCAGATGCAATTTTTAAAAGCCTTTCACGAAGAAGCTTGTGGGGGTCACTTTTCCTCTTCAGTTACTACTTTCAAAATTATCCATAATTTTTTCTACTGGCCAGGTATGTTTAAAGATGCTTATGCATTCATCCGAAGGTGTGAAAAATGTCATTTGTTTACTGGAAAACCTCAGCTAGTTGTGTTACCTCTAAAACCTGTTGTGGTAGATGAACCTTTTAAGTAGTGGGGACTAGATTTTATAGGCCCAATTAATCCTACTTCTAGTGCTGGTATTTTTTCATTTTGACGGCCACTAACTACTTCACTAAGTGGGTGGAGGCCATTCCAACCAAGAAAGCCAATTCTCAAGTGGTGTGTGACTTTTTGAAAAATAATATTCTGGTCCATTTTGGAGTGCCACAGAAGATTGTGACGGATAATGCCACTTATTTTTCATCTCAAGAGTTGATTTTGTTCTGCTATGACCATAGTATTTCCCTGTCTCATTCATCTAATTATTTTCCTTAAGGGATGGACAGGCGGAATCGAGTAATAAGAATCTAGTGGCTATTATGAAGAAGCTGGTGGATGATAATGGCAAGAACTGGCACAAAAAGATTTTTGAAGCTCTCTGGGAAGACAAGATAACTCCCAAAAGGGTGATCAACATGGCACCATTTGAACTGGTATATGGGGTAGGAGTGTAGGTATCTCTTCCTTTAGAGTTATCTGCTATTAAACTTCAAGCTGCAATTGAAGATCAAGCTTTCAAAAGTTCCCTTGAGAAAAGAATCATGTACTTACAGAAGCTAGAAGCTGAAAGGGAAGCACTGGTAGATAGAATTACAGAACATCAGCTTAAAATCAAGAATATCTTTGATAGGAAGGCTCAGCCCAGGAAGTTTATGAAAGGAGATGAAGTACTACTATGGGACAAAAGGAAGGAACCAAAGGGAGCCCATAGTAAGTTTGAATCATTGTGGAAAGGACCTTTTCTCATTGTAGAAGAATTGGGATCTAATGCTTTCAAATTATCTTACCCAGATGGATCAATCTTGCCTTATTCCTACAATGGGCAAGATTTGAAGTTGGTGAAATTGTAAGTTTCTCCTTTGGAGTTTTGTCTTGTACATATTAGGTTAGTTTCCCTTTCTTGTGTTTGTGTTTTTTCTTGTGGTCTTGCCCTTTCATTTTTTCATAACCAGAGTTCTAAGTTCTCTACCTTTTTTTTGTCAAAAAGTAGTCCCCAGTCGGAGCCGATGTTAGTCCCAGTTTGAGTCTGGCCCTTTTATTATTTGATTATGGCTTCATGTTAAAACCTTGTCTTTTATCATAGTTTCCTCCCCTAAGCACACGTCATATACATTCGTCATTTCTTTGAGTTCCTATTGGTGTCTTTAGTCTCTCATAATTTTGTGAGCTTTATTTTTCTTGAACACCTTGGAACACCTTTGAACACATTTGAATAGCCTCGAATGGTGTTCATACCCATTCAAGAATGTACACACAATTTGCATCTTTTGTGAGGTCATGACAGGTTAATAAAGAAAGAAATTCTTCCGCCGCTGGCACTGAAGAAAATCAGATCAAAATGGTCCTTGAATCGTGAATGTTCCCAGGCATGTGAATTATCAATGGAGCTAACTCTAAAGTTGGAAAATGTTGAACAGTCTTGAACAGATTTGAACAATGTCCAACTCCCTTGAACTATGTTCTTTCTTGTTTAGAAGACTCCAGGAAGTCAGGAAAGGAGAGAGAATTTAATGATAGCTAAGCAGCGAGGCCCGCTAGGGAGTGCCATTAAATGCTAATTATGGTTTGAATTTGTTAAGTACACCCTAGAGGTGCGGAATAATCATTATCTTTAAATTCCCTAGGGATTTGTTTAATGGTAATTATGGATTGCTTGTACAAAATTTCAAATCAAATCCCCGCGGTATTCATTGTAAAGGATTTGCAATTAATTCAGGTGCTCTCGCAGATCTATTTAAGTTATATCCTTTCATCTTTCTTTTCAAATGCCTAAGTGTTTTTAAGAAGCTGCTGCACGGAGGTAGGATTTGGGAGCTCTTGTAATCAAAATCTTCTACAGAAAAGAGGTGAGTTTGGCTGTTACTCCTATGATATTTTCAAAATTCAATAGTCTTCAGTGTGAATAGAAGATTAATTTCTACAATATGAGGTCAGTTTTTCATATGTTTGGGAATACTACCAATTTAGCATGTGATGGTCCTATAGTATCAGACACTGACCTAGAAGACTATGATATTGAGGATTTATCATCTTGTCTTTTGAATTCCTTAGATGGTACCCCAGCTTTGGAAATCTGGCATAGTGGGTTATGTTCTGCAGTGACTTTTCCTCCTGTTGTTGTGTGCCCAGAGCTGATTCTTGAATGCATACAAAGGTATGATGCACGAACTGAGTCAATAAAAAAGAAAGATGGTAGTGTCCTCATGCCGGTTAAAAGGGAAATAGTGACACAAGCTCTGCAAATCCTAGAAAAGGCATTCTCTGATTTTTCTCCTGCGCAGTCCATTATAAAATTCAATGAAAATAAAAATGCAAACCATACCTCAATAGCTAAGAGCTGGTTGTTGAACCCACAAAGAGGGGGTTCACGTTTGTCTAATAAATTTAACAGAACCCATGTTTGCCCTTACATTAGCGACATGATGGTGATGATGCATAGAGTAAGAGGGTCTCAATTTGCTTATCTATTTTCCAACTGGATGTGTTTTTATGTTCAAATCATTCTAGAAGGAACGCAACTCCTAGATTGGGCCGAGTTAATTGCTAGTTCCCTGAGAGAACAGCTCAATACCTCTAAATTGACTGGTAGTAATTTCTTCATGTATTCCTATCTCATGTATTGTTTAGCCTATAGTAGACAATGGTATGGAATGCCACATGAACCTTGGGTTGTAGTTATGTGTGTGTATGAATATTATCCAATTCTATAGAAGGATAAGGTTGTTGAAAATTACAGGAGACTGCACGACACATTCATGGGAAAACTATGTTTTGAACTAATTGGTGTCACTGATAGAAGGATTAGTTTGGAAGCCCAAGGATTGGTAACTAAGTATGGGAGCTATTATATTCAGTTTCCTAGGTTTACATATATCAAGGTTGGGGGTTTTGAAGACCAACCGCTGAGGCTACCTAGGTATGCATTTGATTTTTTTATCTTCGCTGAGATTTGTCGACAGCTTACTACAGTTTTAAAAAGATTTCTTCCTAAAGAAGAGTGGGACAAAGCTTTTCCTATAGCACTGGGTAAATTTTCATGTAAATCCATGGCTGACATCATCAGTATTGGGAGTGACATCTGTCATTTTGATTTCAAATACTATACTGAAAGGGTGGGGTTTGATAACAAGAACTATGCCAGTGGTAGTTTAGGGCTTAGATCACACATGTTTCCTGTACCTCACCTGGAGGATTTCTAGGAAGACTGTTGTGATGAATCACAAGTAGAGGAGAGGTCACATAGTAGGCTGTGTATCTCAAATCCAATCCATGAGACTGCAGATTAATGTAGATGGGCTAACTGATGATGGATCTAATTTGATTGAAGCTAGTTACAAAAAAAAAGTTGACAAAAGTGATCTTGTTATAGACTGGTCTAAAGAGGAAGAAGATGATATTGAAAAAAGAACTTTATGTGTTATCCAATTGACTAATGAGTGGCTCCAAGGAAGAAGGAAGTAGAAAGAACCTAGAGTAGAAAAAGAAGAAGTTGCATGTACTTCTTTACATTCTCCTATTTCTATTTCTAATTTACCTACCCAAATTGAAAATGCAAGATCTTCTGAGAAACCACAGGCTAGAAACGCGAGAAAGAAAATTGTAGTTGAATCCCTCCTAGTTGCTCCTTTACAAAGGATTACAAGATCCAAGACCAGGATAAAAACTAAGAAAAGCATGGCTCAAGAGGACATTCTAACAATTAATCTAGATGAAGACAAGATAGAAGATATGAGTTTTCACATATCTGAAAATGAACAAGTGGATAAAGATGTCTTTGACTTAGATGATGCCATGCTAGAGGTGATTGGTACACCAACAAAAACACCTGAGCAACCCACTGGTTCTAGAATTACACCCCCATGGTTGATATCCATAGTGAGTAAAAAATGCAATATGGTTCCTTTGTCTGTGCCTGTTAAAGACATAGTGAGCAAGTATGTTCAGAAGACTCCCAAGGCTAAAAAGGTAAAAAGTATAGCCCAAATGTTCACAGGTGCGAAGACCAGAAAATGGACTGCTGAAGTTTCTACTTACAGACCTAAAGAGGGGGAACAAGAAGTTAAGGCAGAGGATTTTGAAATCACCAAGGTGGAATTTGGTACTATGGACCGCGCTGGTAAAAATAATTTGTTCAAAGAAACAGCGCAACAAATGTTGAATTCATCTTGGTAGGATGGAAAAGAAAAGAAAGAATTGAAGTAGATGATTGTAACTCTATCCCAGTTTATCAATACATTCTATAGTTTTGATGCCACTCCATTAGTCTAGTCTCCTCAAATTTTTTATCCAAAATCTGCTAAGAGTAAACATTTCTTGAGTCAAGAGCAGAGAGGTCAAACCCTGGTGACCTCTGTAGATGAATGGATAGTCAAATTTTCAAAGGTGGTCTTAGGTACCTCAAGGATGCTCAGGAATTTTTGCATGATACAAAGGTCTTGATAGGTGAATTAAAAACACAAAGGCAGGTGTGCAAGAGAGAACAGGAGAAATGGTTTGGAGCCATGTCTAAGTTCCTGGAGATAGAAAAATATGGGTATGTAAAGTTTTGTATAAAAAAGGTTGTAAATTCACATGATGAATCCACCTTATTTGTTCTCAGAAAGAATATAAGTTGGCATCTCAGCACCATCAGGAGTACTATCACTGAAAATAAGGATAGTGAAAATGAGATCAAGCAGTTGCAGAAAACAATGATGACTAAGCTGAAGGTGATAAATTTTTCTCATACCTACATAGTAAATCATGGGGAACAAGACTAGAAGATAGCTCTTGCAGTGTTTGAAAATACCTTGAAAAAGATTAAAGAAAAGGCCAATCCTAAGCCTTCAGATTTTACTCAAGTGGCCAAGATTGAATCAATGTTGTATCTTTGTGTGGATCAATTCCCTTTAACGATCAAGAAGGTCAAGAAATCCAGGTGGATAAAAGAAGCAATGATGAAAATGATATTGAATATGAAGGTTCCTCATATGCAGCTCATGAAAGAATTGGTTTAGGCACACAAACAATGGGAGGCAACTCAATCCACCGCAGCTGAAGGAGGGAATCTCACAGTAGATGAGGAGCGTGTTGTCGATAAGGAGGCTGATCTAGAAATTTAGTTAGGATTAACTGTCTTGAAACTCGGAGAGACATGTGTCCTCTTTTACTTTGGTTACTTGTTAACTATTCTAACCAAGAGGTCAAGTTTTTCGGGAGACCTCTCGGCTTTGCAAAAACTATAAGTAGTTTAGCTGCGTAGTAGAAAGGGTTAGAAATTTTTGGAAGAAAATTGGTATTTTTCTTTTAAAGTTTCTTTCAGTCTTTAAAAAAAAAACATTTCCAATATATCAAGTTCACTGTTAAAGACCTTATATATATATTTTTAATGTTTTTTCCTATGTTGCAAGAAAATTTAATATATCAATCATACTTTGTTTCAGATCTGTGAAATTTGAAGTGAATGGATATATGTCTTATGGTGATATTTTATTCATTCTTTGTTTCTGCAATAGATCTTTGTCAGTATCTTGAAGATATCAGTGGTTTCATTCAGATTCATATTCCTTTCATTCATTTTATCATTATACTATCTCAAATAGGTATAGAAGGAAGAAAACTATGATTTTTTATTTTCGTATATCTAGTTTTCCTTTTGAATAGTTGTGAAAAGTGCTAGTCATCTGAAGAATGATATAGTGGCCTTTAAGCTTTCAGGTTAAAAGCTAAATTGACAAATTCAATTAGAGAAATTCATTGAAAATCTATTTAGGGAGTTGTACCTAGCCTAAAATTTAGAGGGAAGCGACTCATATTCAGCACTTACCCAGCTGTTAGTAGAAGTTTGTCTTTGAAAGGGTGATAGAGTAATAGTTTTAAAGAAGGTAGAAACAAAGACAAAATATGTTCACTAACACAAGAATGATACTTGGATCATTGATAGTGGATGTACACATCACATGACTATTGATGAAGATAAGTTAGAACATCTTGAGCATTATAAAGGAGGATCAGTGAAAAGTGGAAATGATACACCTTGTATGGTAAAAGGAAAAGGATCAATTTTATTGAATGATAGAATTAGATGTGATTATGCATATTGGGTAAAAGGAATTAAATATAACTTGTTGAGTGTAGCATAGCTAAATAACTCAGGTCACCGAGTTGCATTTGAAAGAAAGAAGGTGAAAATCTATGATGAAAATGGAAAGGTTGTTGGTACTAGAGGAAAATCAAATGGTAATTTATTTTATCTTGACAATGCTGAAACTTCTTTTTTATTGGTGAAAAATGAATATGTATGGTTATGGCATAAGAGGTTATGTCATGTAAACTTTGATAACATGATTAAGATCAATAGAAAAAGAAAATCTAGAGTATTGTTGAATCTAACCAAACCTGATCATGTTATGTGCCATCAATGTCAGAAAGGAAAGAAGACCAAATCTAGTTTTAAAAGTAAGGACTATTCATCTAAAGGTATTTTGGAGTTGGTACACACTGACTTATGTGGTCCTATGAGAACTCAAAGCTACTATGGTGATAAATA
Organism: Chamaecyparis obtusa; assembly: GCA_027943335.1. NCBI lineage: Eukaryota > Viridiplantae > Streptophyta > Pinopsida > Cupressales > Cupressaceae > Chamaecyparis > Chamaecyparis obtusa. The sequence goes on from BSBK01002670.1 coordinate 294,185, forward strand.
TTTCATTTTATTTGTTGATGACTATTCTAGGCTAAGGATAACTTAATGTTCTTCTAAGAAAAATCTGAGGCATTCAAATTATTTAAATGGTATAAGGCTAAAGTTGAAAAAGAAACTAGAAAAGTACTAAAATGCTTAAGGTCTGATAGAGGTGGTGAGTTTGTTTTTGATGAATTCACTAAATTCTGTAATGAGCATGGAATCAAAAGGCAAGTTTCTACACCTAGGACACCACAGCAGAATGGAATTGTTGAAAGGACGAACTGATCTATTTTTTATCGTGCTAGAACATTGATGATTGAGAAAAATGTTTCACAAATGTACTGGAGAGAGGTAGTTAGCACTACAGTATACCCCCTGAACTGAGTTCAACTGAAGAAATACACAAACAAGACATCTTACGAGTTATGGTTTGGATACACACTGAGTGTAAGTTATTTCAGAATCTTTGGTAGTAAGTGTTATATTCTGAAAGATGATAGGAATGGTAAATTTGACTCTAAAGGTGATTAAGGAATATTTTTAGGATATTCTACTAAGGTTAAAGCTTATAAATGTTTGAATAAGGTTACCAATAAAATGATAGAAAGTGCTAATGTAAGAGTTGATGAGTTTACTGAAAAGAATGATGAAGAAAGCATGAAGGAACCGGAAGAATATGGTAGGTTTACTTATATTGAAGATCCATATTATGTATTGAAGCCACAAGATGAGTCTACCGAGCATCAAGAAAATGCTACCAAGGATCAGCAAATGCAAACTGAGAATCAGGAAGAAGCTACCGAGCAAGAAAATGAAACTGAGCTAAATGATGAACAGAGAAGAGATCAAGTGCTAGCAAGATTTGTTAGAAGAAACCATCTAGAGAATCAAATCATTGTAGATAATAAAGATGGCATGATGACCTAAAGTAAGTTAAGACATAACACATGCTTAGTTTGTGAGTTTGAACCTAAGAATGTTAGGGATGCACTTGAAAATGAGGAATGGATTAATGGTATGAATGAAGAAATTGAATAGATTGAAAAGAATAAGACATGGACATTAGTACCCAGACCAAAAGATAAAAATATTATTGATACTAAGTGGATTTTCAGGAATAAGTTAAATAAAAATGGAGAGGTCACTAGGAATAAGGCAAGACTTGTATGCAAGGGATATGCACAAGAAGAAGGTATTGATTATGGTGAAACATTTGCACCTGTTGCAAGAATTGAAGGAGTTCATATACTAATTTCATATGTTGCACATAAGGGACTCAAAGTATATCAAATGGATATGAAATCCTCTTTTCTAAATGGAATTCTTGAGGAGGAGGTCTACATAGAACAACCAGAAGGGTTTGTTGATCCAAATCAAAAAGGTATGGTATGTAGACTGTACAAAGCTTTGTATGGACTGAAGCAAGCACCAGGGGCATGGTATGAAAGACTAAATGCTTATCTTATCAGTATTGTCTTTGTAAGAACTAGTGAAAATAGTAATTTGTACATGAAAGGAGATTCTGATGATAATATTTTGATTGCTGAAATATTTGTTGATGATATAATCTTTGGAGGATAAGATCTGATTTTCAAATCTTTTGTTGATGAAATGAGAAAGGAATTTGAGATGTCAATGTTTAGAGAGATTAAATTCTTTCTAGGTTTGCAGATTATACAACAATGATGGGATTTTCATCACTCAATCAAAATGCCTTAAAGAAGTGTTAAAAAAATTTTGCATGGAAGATGCAACACCAGTAAGAACACCGATGGTAACTAGATGTAAATTGGCAAAGAATGATGAATCTACAGAGTCAAATCATACATTGTACTGATATATGATTGGAAAAATGATTTATGTAGTACACAGTAGGCCTGATATTGCACAAGCAGTTGGGATTTTGGCAAGATTTTCTGCCAATCCTAAAGATTCACATATGGTTGCAGTTAAAATAATTTTAAGATACTTGAAGAAGACTGAAGACTATGGTTTATGGTACTCTAAGGAAGGAAAATTTGAACTTAGAGTTTACACTAATGCAGATTGGGCTGGAAACATAGATGACCAGAAGAGCACAACTGGTGGAGCATTCTTTTTAGGAGAAAGGCTTGTGACTTTTATAAGCAAGAAACAAGCATGCATTTCTCAATCTACTGTTGAAGTAGATTATGCTAATGCTACTGCAAATTGTTCAAATATTGCTTGGATTAAACAAGTGTTGGAAGGAATGAATGAGATCATCATTGAACTGGTGATTATATATTGTGACAACACTAATGCTATAAATATTTCCAAAAATTGAGTGATGCATTCAAAAAAAAAGCATATATCTATTAAGTATTACTACTTAAGGGAACAAGTTCAAGAGAAGCAGGTGAAACTGGAATTTGTAACATCTAAAGAACAACTTGTTGATATCTTTACAAAACCCTTACTAAAGGACACATTTGAATATTTGAGGACTAGACTTGGGGTATGTCCCTTGTCTATCGGTCACTAAGGTGATCATTAGGTTGTATCAACCTATACTTATCAAAAGATCATTCATGTCGATGCACGTAGATCACACTTTATTTTTTCGTAAGGTTGTGAAAGATTGTAGAAGCTAGAACATAAATCTATTTATCTGTAAACTGAAGGTACCTGATATGAACTAAACAAAAGAGAATTACTTGGCTACTGAAGATCTGTTTGTATATTTTCTTTGGAATTTTTGTCAAAGGGAGAGGAAATAAATATGAAAAAAAATCAATTAGTGAGAACACATCAAGGGAGAGAAGAACTATATCAGAGAAAAAATCAGGGAAAGAAGATCAGAGAGAGAGACTTGAATATCTATTGCTGAGCACAAGAATATGAGAACTAAAAAGATCAAATCCACAGGGAGAGTCTGCATGTAATGTTGTTTTGTTTTGTAGTGATTAAACATATTAAATATCAAGCTAGGGAGAGCTTATCGAACTACAACATTTACTTAGATAGTTGTAGAATACATGTTTGGTATGTGTATGGCATATTTTCATATTGCTTGTATTGCCATCAATGCCAAAGGGAAAGATTGATGAACTAAAACTGATTGAATATCTAATGAAGTGAAGAAACAATGATTAGAGATCCCTCAGATACTGAAATGATATGTAAGATGATTAAATCAGTCAGTATGTTGTCAGTGATGTCAACTAGTTTTGACATTACTTATCATGATAGTTACAAACATCTGAACATCTATTGAAGGAAGAAAAGATGAAGAACTAAGATATCTACATGAGAAAAAGATGGATATGATAGAGAAGGATAAGGTAAACATTGGATAACTTATTGATGAGTCTATGGCTTTATATTTTTGACTTGAGCATGTTACATTAACCTATTATGAAGAAGAGATTTGAATTTGAACAAGTCAATGTGGTCAGTAATTGAATATTTTTGTATAGACCAAGCCAGTGCAGTGTATACCGAGTGATAGTATAATCGAGCTAGTTATCACCGACGTATTTCTATATTAACTGAGTATGGATGAAAACATTAAATGCTAAGAATAGCTGACTAAATTTGATGAGCTGGAAATTGTTATGATTTCAAGGTTAAGGATGAGGGTAGTTATGAGATCCATGGCTGAAAAAATTCTGAGATGATCTAAAGAATGAGATTGAAACATGTTATGGACACATCTATCAAGGAAGGTTTAAGTGGAAAAATGGATGAAGGATATTAAGAGGCAAAATCTAATGTTTGATATGAAAATGATTTAATTGTCTATATAAGAGATATGAGTTTCATTATTGAAACATGTCGGACAAAAGGAGACTGCAGAGATTTTGTGTGAAGATTGTATTCATGCATACCTGATCAAACTCATTATTGAAAGACCTAAGCTGCACACATTATCTAGCTTCTAAGAACTATTTACCGAGTAAAAGGTTGGCTCTTCACCGAGCTCACTTTAGAAGAGTGAATTATTTTGGGTTACTAGTCCCAGTTGGTTTTTCCCTTAGTAGGGTTTCCACGTTAAATCATTATGTTATGTGTTATTTGTTATGATTTTTTTTCTATCATACTTTACATACTGCATAGTTGATTTAGTCGGTAATCACAGTTTGGATAATTACTTGTAATCGGTAAAGTGAACAGACAGATTGATATTTTATGTTACCAAGTTGCATAATTTATTGGAATTGTTTTGTAAGGTACATCTTTGTATTTGGGACTGTAGGATAACTGATTCACCCCTCCTCTCAATTATTCTAACAGAAATTAAACATTGTTGGGCAATATTCTAACTTTTGAGTTTCTTGTCTTGTAAATGTACTGAATCGGAAGCTTTTTAATGAAGAACAATGGAATCCCTGTCCAAATTGGTGATGTCTTTGTGTGTCTTGTTTTGAATCCTTGTGTGCTAATTTGCAAGGCATTTTAATACACTAGTTGTAATACCCCAAAAGTGGCAACTTATAATTTCAATCAATTTTGGTGCATTTTATTCAATTTTACATCATTAAAGTCCTATTTTACTAGGCAATTTTCTCTATCCTACCTGAGTTTATTTGACTTGGTGTCAATTGTAAAAACCCTAAATTGCATTAATCTCACACTATAATTAATTCCCAAGTATTTGACTTTATTAGCTAAATAATCCCTATGATAAATTAATTTAATTCTAAAGTCCTAAGTGCTTTAAATTAAATTAAACTCACCCCCTTTAGCTAATACACATAAAAGGAATTAATATTATTTGGTTATTTGAATGGATTATCTTATTTGGATTTAATAATTCAAATTATTCGAAGGGTCACCCATATGTGGCAATAATTCATTCTTTTAATTAAGTAATTCTTTAATATTTGTCTCAATTGGAAATGAAGAGTCGACTATTTCATTTCAAGAACCTCTTCATCCTCTCTCCTGGATTGTCTATATTATGAACCTTCTTCCTCATTCGAAAGGGAGGCAATTGTGGGAGTATCTAAACTATAGTCAAATTTAGTCTCAATTACTTCATACTTTCAAGCTTTCATTGCACTTTAGTTTAATTCTCATTTAGTCTAATTGCATTCTCATACTAGTGTAATTTTCTTATTTTGTATTAGCTTAATTTTCATATCTCTTTCATGTTCTTAGATTAAAATTTGCACTTCATTCTTAGATTAATTGTATATTCATCTTAGATTAATGGCATATTCATCTTAGAGTAATTTCAATTTGTTCTTCTTTCAAGCTTTCAAAATCCTTCGTATTAGTTTGGTCTTTTGGTTGTTGGCTCTCATTCTGAGAGTAATTCAAACACCCCAGCTAATTACAAGGCAACAGGTTGAATAGATAGAATCTTACGAATTGAGTAATTCATACTCCCCTTCTTGATTCTATGACTGAGCAATGACTATGTTGTGTATATGGCTGGATTAGAGGTCCACATTTAGCTATAGACATTCTGGCGCCCACCATGGGGTAGAAAATTCATTTCTGGCCTCACTCTCAAAAAATTTCTAACAAGAAATTTGAACTCTGTCATGCATCCGTACTTCACTGTGTATGGAATTTCATGCAAGATTCTGGAGCATGTCATGCGAATATTTTCTCCCAGTAGCATTCTGTTGCACGAAGAAACACTTTCTCATGCAGGTCCTTGTATTTTCTCGTGCACAGTGCAGTACTTTCTCGTGCAAAGTTTTACCGTCAATCATTTAAATTTTTAGATTCTGTAATTTACTGTTACTTTTCCTGACATTTACTTTCTATTGTTGCTTTCATATTCCTAATTTCTACTATAGCATAATAGTGATCTTCAATTTTCTCGTTGAAGACATATAAAACTTGCTAATAGTTTGCTTGCAAGACAGTTGTCAAAGATCATTTAAATCGTTGTGCTTGTTTTTATCGCTTTCATTCACATAGTATAACTAGGGCTTTGTTAAAATTTCTTAAGGGTCCTGATAGTAAAGTAGGGGAATAGGCTCTTCATTACATGGAAGTGATGCCCATGAATGAAACCGAGACCTAGATGTTGCTAGAATGATGGATACCTAGGGAAGAAAAGCAAGGTAGTGAATCTTTAGCACATCTACTTGCCAGGGGATTATGCTCTTCTATCTTTGAGAGAACCAGAAACCCAAAAGCTTATGGATTTGGTGGAGTGAAACTAGCTTGGTAATGAATATGCTTGATGTGTTTGGGTAAGGTGAAGAGGTAGAGAAGTATGCTCTTCTCTCTTTGAGAGAATCAAAAAATCTGACCCTCGAATCCAAGCCAAGTTGTGTGACCTTTAGAGGGCTTGTCGAAAGTTGAACCTCTGAGAACGACCCAAGTGAGTACGCACCTATCGCTGGTGATTCCACCTCGCTATAATAAATAATATTTTGTTGAGTCTAAAGACTCCAAAACCATGTTAACTTCCTTCTCTTGATTTTGACTATCATCTTGAGAAGGCTCCGTCTGTTGTACTGAGAGGTGCAGCTCCTAGCCCTTCTTGCAAGGGTGTATGACTTTCAGGTGTTGGTGTGGCTATGAGGCCCTAGCCCTATATCAGGGGTACCAAAGGTTAGTGTGAATGAAAACCCACTAAAAAATTTCCTTAGTTAGTTGCCTACCCAGATCACCTCTGAAAGGAGACATAATCTTTGCGTAGGGGGGGGAAGAATCTCTCTCGTAGATTCTCACCATAGGCATGCACTTGGATGTTTGAAGGTGGTATATGACACTAACCCCTACTTCAAGGGTAACCTTTGAACATATAATATTGATTCCTTGGAAACACCAAAAATACGGGTGCCCTCTAGGGGGTGACATGGTTGTGTGAGGTGAACGCATGTGCATAAGCAATGAGGCATGGATTTTGTCTTCTCACCATTTTTTTTGTAGGGCTAACTATGTGTTTTTTATCAAGTCTTAAACTTGTCCATCATGATTAAACAAAGACTCTCATGATACTGCCAAGTTGCTTTGTCCTTGGTAGGTCTATTTGTGACTACTTCTTGTGTCACCATTGATTGTTCTAAGCCTTCATGCTTGTAAATGAATGCTTGAAACCTTCAAACTAAGATTGTTGATTAAACTGTCTAGAAACTAGCTTTTCTATCTAAGAACCATTTGCACTGTGTCCCAAAATCTATCTTTTATCTCAAAATCTGCATTGAACTGTCAAACATTGGTATTTTCCCGCATGAAGTTTCAGAAATTGAACATTTTCTCGCATGAGATTTCATTCTCTCACGTGAAGTTTGGAATTCTCACGTGTGACCCAGTACTTTCTTGCGTGAACCTATACCCAAATTTCAAAAATAGCGAGCTTATTCCCATTGTCTGGTCAACTTTTTACTTGATCTAATTTTTGTTTGAGGTATGTTTGCCTATTTTCCTATCGTTCACTATCTAAAACTGAGTGTCTCTAGTTGATAACTGATCGATTATTGCTTTGACTCATTTTTCTCTCCTTTTTTTATCTTATCTCTTTGTGCTTTTGTACCTAGCGTCATGATAGTCTTATCTCGACTGTTCTAGCCATACTCTTGACGATTCATGCTAGGTACATCTCGCATCTTGGATGTTCTAGCCTTTATCTCCTTTTTGTTAATCCTAGAGATAGAGTTCTAGCATTATCCTAAGTCTTCTCTCATCACATCTTTGTCTATGACTGTCATGACTAGAAGTGGCAACACTTATCCCATTCGTAATACTGGTCAAGGTAGAGGTAAACCTTATAATCAAGAAACAAGTTGTCCCGAACCTATTGTGTAATTTGAAGATTGTGAGGGATCCACAAGTTCCTCTTCATTGAGTACGTTGAAAGATAGCCTGTCTCAATCATCACCTCTAGTATTCCAAGAGTTTTTTAATCCATTTTTTCAAGTGCAACCTGGTTTCTCATTTCAAGAATGGGACAACTCATTCTTCCAAAACAACTCATTATTTCATAACTTTGGAAGACCACTGCCTTGGACTAGTCCTATCATTGAACCTATCAATCCTATTGACAATATCGACTCATTTGAACCTATGGATCCTCTTGATCCTATTCATGCACCAAAAGTTACCTTAGTTGCACCCTTTCAACATTGTTCATATCATTTTACCGATTCTTCATTTGCTACATAGTCCTACGACAAGATGGGAGATCCATTCAACTTCCAACCAGGAAAATACAGCCAAACTTATGATCAATCTCAAAACAACCAACATCATGGTCAATCTTCCAATGACCAACATCATGCTCAACCTCAAAATGAGCAATGTTATGATCAATCCCAAAATGATCAAAATCAGCACCAAGCTCAAAAAAAATCTCAAGGTGGTCAACCAACGTATCATTATCGTCCTCCTCCTTATGATCAAAGTCAAGATCAAGTCCCAAGTATTTTATGAGATTCTTGGCAATGATGGTGATGACACAATAACTCAAAATGACATAGATTTTGTGAAAGAAAACAAGGGTCTTATCAAGATGATGGAGATCCTCCTCTAGAGGAGAAGGAAAAATAATTTCTTGAGTTAGCCAAACAAGGGGCCAAATTACCCTCAAACTATCAAGTTGAAATGCTTGTGGCCAAGGAAAAAGAAACTACGACCACTAAGTTGCAAAAGATGGTCTGACACATGCAAGATCAGATTAGCCAACTTGCAAAGAATAAGGACAAACCCACACAACAATTCACAATGGAAAGCATTTGTCCTTTCCCCTTTGATAGGAGTCTTCACATGCCACCTTTTCCCAAAGGTGTAGAGCTCCCTAAATATGACAAATACTTGGGTACTACCAATCCCCAAGATCACTTAAGAGAGTTTGGCACTTTATCCATGGAATTCATACATGATCAAACATACCTTATGCATCTATTTCCTTGTAGCTTGGGTGGACCAGCTATGGAGTGGTTTTCTCGATTTCGCACTGGCATTAAGAATTTTGATGAAATGGCTAATCTATTTCTCCAACATTACTCACATAATATTCAACATTCAGTCAACATTCATGATCTTTTCAATTGTAAGAAGCAACAAGGGGAATCTTTTCTAACATTTCTCCAAAGGTGGAGACAATTATGTACAAGGTGTCCTCATAAGCTACCAGAGTCCAAGAGACTCGACATTTTTTTGGACAATCTTGTCCCAGACTTCAGATACCAAGTGAAATTATAAGGTCCCCTAACCTTTGATAGCATGATTAAACAAGCGGTACGAATAGAGGCCTTTATGATCAAGAAAAGGGAATTGACTTTGAACAAAGACAAAAAACAAGGATCTTCAACCTTGAACAAAGATAAAGAGAAGTTTGTCAAAAAGAATAGAGATGTTGTGAATGATGGAGTGGTTAACAATGTGACCCCAAAGCCTACTAAGTCTATTTTTAATCTCTCTTCTAGCATACAGGCGATGAAAGCTACTAAAAAACCTATGATGGAAAATCAGCAACCTTCAAGGTTTTCTAGGAACAAACCTTGGGCATCTTGACCCAAGTGTGAATTCACTTCCTTGGGAGAACTACTTGATGTGGTCTATAAAACTCTTGTGTAGAATCAAATACTTAATCCTTTGGAAAAGCATCTCTATGACCCACAACCACGACCTCATTGGTGGAATGACAATGCATATTGTGACTATCACCAAAATAAGGGTCACAAGACTTCTACTTGTCTTCAACTGAAACATAAGGTCCAAGATTTGATTGATAGTGGTGACATTGTTGTGGACGGCCATAACAAGAATTCAGATCATTGGGCATTTAAGGATCTCTTCCCTCCTCACAAGAAGGGTGAATCTTCAAAGACTAAGAATACCAATGCTAAGGTCAATTACACATACACTAATGATGACAATGTCATTGGTATGATCGAACCTATTGAGGTTGAGTATTGCAACATAATTACTATTAAGGGGAGTGGCAATGCTCCCAAACCTAAGACTCCTTTCATCTTGCGTAGTTCCATGTCTTATTCATCTAAATCTGAACAACCTCAGGATTGTGCCAATGTTGTTACTTGATCATGTGGAAGGATTGTTTTTAAAGGTCCCAATCCTCTTGTATCTGCTCCGAAACAAACTATGGATAAGACTATTGTTGGCCCTGCCAACAAGAACATGAAATTGGTTTGTACATCTAGCATGGCTAGTTATAGCATCTTAGATTAGCTCTAACGGACCAACGCTCAGATCACCATTTTTGAGTTGTCGAAGATCTCACCTGCTCATAGGAAAATTCTAGACAAAGCCCTCACTGAGGCAAACATCCCCAAAGATCTCTACCTTGACTGGTTCCAATCTATGGTGGGTCATTTGACCTCGCCTCATTATTTTTCCTTCTCCAAAGAAGATGATCACTCTCTGAGCCATCCACATAATGCTCTCTTTCATATAGAAGTCATGATAGGCCCTAAGCATGTCCACTGAGTGCTCATAGACAATGGTTCTAGTCTCAATATTTGTTCTGCTAAGTTGCTTACCCAGTTAGGTTATGATGAGGATTATATAGATTCTCATAAGAAGATTACTATCAAAGCTTATGATGAAGAGGAATGAAAATCCCAAGGTTTAGTTGTGCTACCTATCCACGTAGGACCTATTGAGAGAGATGTTACTTTTCAAGTTTTAGACATTCCCCTTTCTTATAACATACTATTGGGGAGACCATGGATTGATGAGATGTAGGTATTCCCATCCACGCATCATCAATGCATCAAATTTCCATTCCATGGAGTGGAAGTCACTATGCCTACTAATACCAACTATTCTTGCAATACCCATGTGCAATCTATAGATAGCTTTGTTCCAGCTAATAGAGAGTCCACTGAGTTCTATGATGCTAAGCTCAAAGAAATAAAACAGACTCTAAAACTTAAGGATACAGGCATGGGAGGATATCAAATTGAACCTGTGCTATCACTGGCTACTCTCCCTCCATCTCCACATTCTTATGGGAGACCTATGGAGAGTAGAAAACCTTCTAATGACTCTCCTCAAATAGTCTATGATGGCACCTTTTTACAGGTCTCTACACCTTTAGAAGATGAAGATGAAGAAAGAGCTATCACAGCTTGGATCTATAAAGGGAAAGAAACATCTGAAATGACTACTCCACCTCTAGACTTAGAGCAAGAGCCATATAGTGAGGCCTTTAAGATCATAAAGTTCTTTGGCTATAAAGGGAGTGGTCCTATAGGAATGAATGACAATGGTTTTCTTAAACCCATTGAAGCTACAGGTCGCCACACAAAGGATACTACTAGCTTAGGCTTCAAAAAGATCCCCTTTCATTTAGGGATAAACAAATTTTTTCCAGAACTTGAACCTGAACCTGAGCCAAAATTTGAAGATACTACTCTAGAGGTAAATCCAGAGGTTAGCTCTGATGAAGACACCTTTCCATATCCTATTCCTCTAGAATTTGCTGCACTCTTTACAAAGCTGGATGAACCTGTTATACCTATCCACCTAGTAGGGACTGATAGTGATTCCAATGAGATCGCTTTGGTGCATCAACTCATGTATGACCAATGGAGAGAAATACAAATGGCTGATTCTGATTCTCAAGGTGAACGATACATACCACCGCATTTCCAAGAGCGGTTTGAACAAGACCAACTTCAGCAAGCCATTAATGCTACAAGAAATGAAGATGAGTTAGATGATATAGCCATTGCTAATGGAATTTCCACATCAATTATTGACTCACATGATTATAATTTTGACTCTTTGTCTGATGCTACTTATGATAAACATATAGACATGGTGCATACCTATGAAAACCTTCTCAAAGTAGGTGAAGGGTCTAGTGTTAGGATGCATGAATTAGATGCCATTGGTGTCAAATTTTCCTCTACTTCTGACATGAGGTCTCATAGGGATTCAAACACTCCTTTGGATGATATCTCTCCAGGTCTTGACTTGCTCATCCATGCTTTTCATGATTATACTGTGAACACAATTGAACTAACCACTATTTCTCTCTCACTCAAAAATCTCGAGCTGATAAACTGGAACTCCCCCTCCTCATCCAATGAAGTCCTAACATTCTAGAATGATTATTCTCTAGCCTATTACCTCCATACTATTGAACCTGTAATGTCCTCCACTAGCGAAGGTAGTGTCGGCATGACAGAGGCAGATATCAAGTATCTTAGTCAAAAAATTAAAAGAAGAAAAAATAGATGCTCTGATGGTGAAAACCACATTGTGGCAGTATCAGAACCAAAAATAGTAAAAATAAAAGATGTATCTGAGGGTGAAAACCTCTCTGAGGTGCCCAAGGATGAGATACTTGATACACTCTTGAGCCACTTTCAAGAGAGGTCATCAGTATTGATTGAGCTGACATAACCAGTGAATTTAGGTACAGAGGCTACTCCACAAATTATTGATCTAGCACACTCATTATCTATAAAAGAAAAGGAAGAGTTCACTAGCCTCTTTTAAAGAAAGAAAATAAAATTTGCATGGACTTACTCTGACATGCCTAGATTAGACCCCAATCTAATTATGCACCATCTATCCATTGCACTAGGTATTAAACCTGTCAAACAAATGCTTCGAAAGATACATCCACACGTGGCACTTTTAGTCAAAGCAGAGCTAGAGAAGCTTCTTAAGGCTGGTTTCATAAGGACTATTGACTATGCAGAGTGGATTTCAAATATTATTCCAGTCACCAAACATGATAAATTCATTTGTGTGTGCACAGACTTCTGGGATCTAAATAAGGCATGTCCAAAAGATGACTTCCCACTACCCAATATTGACATGATAGTGGATATGACAGTAGGATACGAGATGTATTCCTTGATGGATAGTTTCTCTAGCTATAATCAAATAAAAATTGTGCCAGAAGATCAAGAAAAGACCACTTTCACATGTGCCTGGGGCACCTTTTCCTGGAATGTTATGCCCTTTGGGCTTAAGAATGCTGGAGAAACATATCAGAGAGCTATCACTACCATTTTTCATGATATGATGCATAAAAAAATGATATATTATGTGGATGATACTTTAGCCAAAAGCATACAGTGAAAAACTCATCTTATAGATTTGGGTCCCATACTTGACCATATGGAACAATTTAGTCTCAGACTTAATCCAAATAAATGTGCATTCAGTGTCACTTCTGGGAAACTCTTGGGTTACATCATTTTAGCTAAAGGCATAGAGGTTGATCCTAAAAAGGTCAAGCTATTATGGACATGCCTCCACCTAAAAACACCAGTCAAATGAGAGGACTTCAGGGAAGGCAACAATCTATTCGGTGTTTCATTTCACAATTGGCTGACAAGTCACAATCGTTCACTAAAACTTTGCATAAGGGTGTGACTTATGAATGGAATGAAGAACGTGACAGAGGACTCACTCAAATTAAATAGTATCTTGATAATCCACCTATATTGATGCCTCCTATTCATGGGAAGCTGCTCATACTATACATCTCATCCACAAACACATCTTTGGGTGCTCTCCTAGCTCAAGAGGATTAGAACAATAAAGAGAGATCCATTTATTATATCAGCAGAACATTGGTTTCATATGAAATGAACTATTCTATCATTGAGAAAGCTTGTCTAGCAGTAGTGTTTGCTTCACAAAAGTTGTGGCATTATATGCTTTCTCACACTACAAGGCTTATTGAAAAAATTGATCCAGTAAAGTACTTACTGAGAAAGGCTGCCCTCACGGGTAGACTAGAAAAATGGGTTATGATACTCAGTGAATTTGACATTGAGTATGTGGAAAGAAAAGCTATTAAAGGACAAGCAATTGCTGATCAATTGATGGAAGATCCTCTAAAAGATCACCAGCCTTTGAATATTGAATTACCAGATGAATCCATCATGCTTCTCTCACATTAGGCTTGGAGCATGTTCTTTGATGGATCATTCACTTAGCAAGGATCAGGTGCAAGCATTCTGTTTATAACACCTCAAAGATACTCATTGCCCAAAGCTTATAAAATGTTGTTTCCCTACATAAACAACATCACTGAATATGAAGCTCTCATTAATAGTATGAAGATAATCATTGAATAGCATGTGGATGAGATCAAGGTCTTTGGAGACTCTTAGTTAGTCATCAACCAAGTTAATGATATCTATCAAACAAAAGATGACAAGCTAGTGCCTTACAAATGAATGGTGTATGATCTCAAATAGTATTTCACACACATTTCTTTTCAAAAAATTCCAAGGGTAGACAATAAAGTAGTCGATGCTATGGCCACTCTTGCCTCAATGTTATAGATGCCATAAAATGACTTTAGACATGAATTCCTGGTGGAGGCATTACACTACCCAGCCTATGAAATCCCTGAATCTAGGATGATCTATTCAGTCATTGGACATGATTCATCCCACTACCACCATATCTATTCCTACCTCTATGACCAAATCATTCCCGACACCTATACCTATAATAAAAAGCGTCACCTAATTCATAATGCTTCATGGTATGTCATCATAGCAAATGACTTGTATAGACAGCATCTAGATGGTACCCTCCTTAGGTGTCTAGAACCTGATGAGTCCAAATGTATGTTAGCTGAGGTACATGAAGGTATTTGTGGGTCTCATTTGAGTGGTTTGATGTTATCTCGTAAACTTATTAGAGCTGGTTACTACTGGCCAGATATGGAGAAAGAAGTTGTTCAATATGCCAAGGCTTGTAAATAGTGCCAATTTCACAGAAATCTAATCCATGCTCCTACTAAAGAGCTTATTCGTTTCATCATTTTCTAGACTTTCCAATAGTGGGCTTTTGATTTGGTGGGTCAGATACATCCTTCTTCTTCAAGAGGACATAAGCTTATCATCACAGCTACAGACTATTTTACTAAGTGGGTTGAGGTCGTGCCTCTGACTATAGCCAATGGAAAGTCTGTGGCTATGTTCATACTAAACTATATCATCTATAGATATGGTGTACCCTCATCCATTATCACTAAAAATGGGGGAGAATTCAAGAACAAGGACCTAAAAGAGTTATGCACCAAATTTAGGATCATTCAGCATTGGTCTTCTATCTATTATCCATAGGGTAATGGACAAGTAGAAGCTTCTAATAAGACAATTCTCAAAATTTTGCATAGAATGGTTCATAAATCTAGTAGAGATTGGCACCTCTAGATTAATCTAGCATTATGGGCCTATAGAACAAGTATTCAAACACCAACGGGGGCCATTCCCTTTTCCTTGGTTTATGGAGCAGATGTAGTATTGCCTATTGAGGTCGAGATTCCTACATTATGAGTCTCTCTGAAGGGCTTCATCATTGATGAAGAAAACATAATATCCCGGCTTCAAGAGCTTGAGTTACTAGATGAATGTCGGAAGGCAGCGTTCGATCATCTTCAAGCATATCAAAAGAGAATGTTTAAAGCCTATAATAAGAAATTCAAACAAAGGGAATTCCAAGTGGGTGATCTCATCCTCAGAGAAAACCCCAAAAATTAGCAGCAGCGAGTCTATAAAGGGAAGTTTGAACCAAACTAGCTTGGTCCATACATTATTACTACAGCATTTGGGTCTGGTGCTTACCAACTCTCCACCACTAAAGGAGAAGAGCTCAAAGAGCCTATCAAAACTCTGCACCTGAAGTGGTTCTACAGCTAAGGCATTCTCTGTGTGCTCATACACATATTTATTGATCCTGAAAAAATCCAAAAAAATGGTATATTGTCAAAAATCCTAAAAATTGCAAAATGTCCTGAAAAAATTATCATCTTAGTGAAAACCTTGTAAACAGGCGCTTTGGTGTATCTATTATCTTGTTGAAAACCTAGTAAACAGGCACCTTGATAATAATCAAAAAAATTGAAAAATACAAAAGAAAAATCAAAAGAGCAAAAGATACAAAAAAATGAAATATTCAAAAATACAAAAAAAATCAAAAAAAAAGAAAAGAATAAAAAAAATTGAAAAGAGAAAAAATGTGCCATTGATGAAAACTTGGCAAACAGGTGTCATGGTAGCAAAAATAGAATCTTTGCCAAGATGGTGAAAGCCTAGTAAATAGGTGCCTCTTGTTTCCTGAAGCTATATCTCATCTTAGCACCATTTGGCTCTTGCTTTCCTGCTTTAGTTTGCTTTCTCAATTTCCTACTTTAGTTTGCTAGCTCATGCATTCACTTTCACCTATCTTCAAGATTTTCCTCGACTCTACATGGATTGGAACTGGTCACACTTGGGGGCACCTTCCTGGTCTAGGGGGCATTGTCCTATCACTTTTAGAGACACTTTCTTGCATCAGTCACTAGTGGTTCCCACTGCGTCTACTTGCTGATGCCCAGCTATTTTTGAGATCTCTCTCCTTGAGGGTCTCTCATGTATGAGTCACCAATGGTTCTCACTGTGTCTTCCTACTGATACCTAGCTATCACTTGGATCTCTCTTTTTGAGGATCCCTTGTACATCAATCACTAGTGGTTCTCACTGTGTCTGCCTGCTGATGTTTCGCTAGTATCTCTGAGATCTCTCTCGTTGAGGATCTCTCTTGTATGGGTCACCAGCATTTCTTGCTATGTTTGCCTACCAATACTTCATTTAGCACTCTGATTTTCTCTTCGAGATGACTTCTCGTGCCATACACTTCCGATTCAACTTTAGTCCGCTTGAACACAAACTTAAACTAAAACTAAAACTGAATTTGTGATTCTCGGGAGTGTACTGAGATTTTCTCTTTTGTGTGTTTGTTCTTTCATTTTGTCATTTCTCCTTGAGTGAATCTAAGATGTCTTTCTTGACTAAGAAATGTGAAGAATGGCGGCATGATCTTTTCTTGCTTTCTATTTGCTGGTTTAGTTTCAATGATCCAAGGAATTCACATAAGAGGGGTCTCCATCTGTAAGAGCCTTCTTCACATATTGGATGGCCATGTGTACCTCGACTCCTTTTATATGGAAACATTAGTGAGGTTGGTTCTTCTCCTTGTCTATTTGGAGTGACTTCTTTCTGCTACAAGTAAAATTGCTAACGCTCATCCTGCTAAGTGAACGTAAGGTTCACTATGAGCATCCTTTGGTGAAAGAAGGAACTCTCATGTGTCTGGTGTGTTTGTATGCGAGCAACATTTAGTTCATTCTAGCAGCTATGCTTTGATGCTTATGTTAACTTGCTAAATCAAATGGAATAAGTGTTTAGGTCATTTTGGCTTCTTGTGCCTTAATGCTTACATCTCATTCTGACAACTCTAAGACTTATGTCATATTCATATTCTCATGATTGCAATGTTAGTGAGGATTGCATGGCATCTTACGATTGTCCCATTCCTAAAAACTCTATGATGATAATACGATGAGTCCAACAACCAAGTCCTAGGGTTTGCATCTAGCTTAGGCTTGCATTTTCATTCTAGGCTTGCATTGAGATAGCATTTTGGTACTCTCTTGATTGTCTTCCTTTGGATCTATTCATCAAAGGTTCTCATCTTTTGCCCCGGGTTCATCTTGGCTGCACAAGAGTCTGGTCCTTGCTCTCGATCTTTAAAACATTCTTTTGTTTAGTACATGTCATATATTGCTACATCCTGCATGAGATGATTAGTACCACATGCATTGCATTTTCATTGTATTTCCATTTGCATCCATGAAATCCATATGCATACATTTCCACATACATTGCATTTTCATTCTCATTTGCATTTGCATCCATTATAAGCATAACTAAAATCATGCATTGCATTCATTTATCTATCATCTATCAGTGCATTTCACATTGCATATTCATATACCATCATAAAAGAAAACATGTGCATATCATACATATCTAATCCATACATCTAAATCATCTAGGAAACATCTCATAAAACATAAACATCAACATTAAAGCAATATATAAACAAGTACAATGATATCAAAGAGGCGATCTCATATATATATATATATATATATATATATATATATATATATATATATATATATATATATATATATATATATATATATATATCATGGTCAATCAATGTCATGTACAAAAGAATGGTGCTACTCGAGCATAGTATCAAAATATGGGCTATAATATACATCATGATCCACTACCACCTAGAGGAGGTGGAGGTGGAGGAGCCTATTGTGCTGGTCCCTAAGGAGGAGGCATTAGTCTCTATGGTGGTTCCTGTGGTAGTGCTTGTGGTGGTGCCTATGGTGGTGGTCCTTGTGGTGCTCCGGTGTACTCAAAAAATGGAGGCACCTACTCTGATAGATCTAGAACAACGCCAACATATGCCACATAGTAGTAGGCTATCTGAGTGGACTCATATCTTGCCTCTAGCCATGCCCTCATCAGTTCCTCTCAGAGCTCTCTGATCTCCTGGTCCCTCTCGGCCAACTGTGTCTCCTAGATGATGACCTATGTATGGAAATCATCCCTATCTCACTCTCTCTTAGCTCTTCTTGAGAGCCTCCTAAACCTATGCTATCTGAGCTGGACCCTATTTGGTCTGATCTAGCATATCAATATCCTCAACCTGTGCCTCCTTGTTAGTAGGCGTCTACTATGATGGGTCCCATGTCCTCAATCTAATGGCCCTCTACTGGGTCCCACTGCTCCCAGCACCTACATCTGACCTCGTAGTCCTTGGGGGATATCCATCTACCCTATCCTAGGCCTCAATGCTCTTTTCCCAGGCCATTGTAATGGTATCTGTTGTTGGGTAGGTACCTACTACTACTGCTACTGCTACTATCACTGTGGCTACTATTGTACAAGCTATTGTTGTGTAGGTTGTTATTGTGAAGGTTGTTGTTGTTCCCTCTATCCCATCTCAGCAAGATCTGTGAATCTAGGGAAGGGGTGCGCCAAGAAATGATCTCAATATGTAGGTGTCATCCTTGCATTGGTGACATCCACCATATAGTCCCACTGAGCTGGAGGTACTCATGCCTCAATTGTGCACCTACCCTGATCTAACCTGGGCTGCCACCCTTTCTTCATCTCATCAACAAAGCGGGCATATGAATCATACTCCTGGGAGATGTCCTGCTACCTCCTAAATTGTCTCATGACATGTGTGAGAAATAATATCTCAATAACACTAATAGTACATCCAATTAGTGGACACAAGATGAACATGTGTGCTAGCTCCCATCAAGCATTGTCCCATGGCTCTATGGCTACCCAAGGTCTCCACACAACTATTGCCTATCATCTAGCTATCCTCGCCACTGCTCGGTCTTACCTAGCACTAGATGAGTCATAGGACCTTCATATCTATAGATATAGGGCTCAAGGACCTATCCTGTATCATGAAATATCGGCCTGCAAATAGGGAGATGCTCCTAGGCCCAGATCTGTAATATGAAAACTCCAGCATCCATAGTCTTGGCCCCTTGATACATGACCTCATCCATCTTGTGGTACATCTGTGTGAGCATGCACTCACCCCATCTAAATCTAACAGCTAGCCTATCCAGCATCCTCTGTAGAATGTGACCCCAGTTGCAATCTAATCTGTGTTGTCCCCAATCAGGAACCAAGTAGTAGCTTGAGAAAATGGCTAAAACAAATGCTAATTGGTGAGCCCCACCATATCTATTGACTAGCTCATCCCATGAGATGGCCCAACCCATCAATAAATCATCTCTAAATATGGCCCTTAGTGCCAGTGTACCTTCCCTCAACTGTATATCATACTCAACTCGAGTGTCATGGAAGGGTATCCTCAATATCTTGTAGATGTCCTCGGGAGTGACTGTCATCTCCCCCATTGGCAAATAAAAGGTGTTCATCTCTGAATGGAAACACTCGACCAGTGTGCCTAGAAGACTGTGATTTACCTGAATGTCAGGTATATCATGCAAGTATGACAATGCTAGCCCCTCAATGTGGGCACCCTCAGCATCGGTCAACCTCTGCACTAATGTGGTGATGATAGGATGATGCGACCAGAATGCGACATCTGGGAAGTCAACCTGTAAAGCAAGCGATGACATTGGATCAGTATCTCAACATGATGGTTTCAAAGCAATGACAAGAAAATGAGGCTACACATCTATCCTAGACATGACTCTGGCATGTTTTAATTGGCTGATTTTATGCAAAATTGGATAGAGATCCTAAATGTTATAGCAACTTCCCACACGAGGAAACTATTCCCTCACACGAGACAGGATCTCTTCTTGCGTGAGAAGATGAAATTTTGCACGGTATCAACTAGCGCTTCGCGCAAGCTTTTAGAGAAGCCCCGAGCGAGGAAGCCCTAACCCATGTGAGGGGTGACTGAGGCCAGCATGAGGAAACTATTTCCTCATGCGAGGGTTGAAGAAAAAGGCTTAAAACATGCTAATTAATCTAGCCTAAATGACCTAATAAAGCAGTTAAAACTTGAAATGCAGGATGATTTATCGGCTACTCACAGGTGGGTCATACTCTAGCGGTCGGCTGTGGTGTCAGGAGTGCTCCAATCGATGTGTATGCACTAGAACACCCTCCATTCTCTCTCAGAACTCTTAGAATTTCTAGAAGACAAAGTGAATAATGATTTTAAAATGACCCCTCTGGGCATTATATAGCTTTTTTACCTAATTTTCAAAATGCTCTGTTTTGCGTGAAAATTGCACCCTTAGCTAAATCAATTTCTCTGAATCCATTTTTGGGATCGAAATTGAAATCTGACATCTCTAGATGCCTCAAAATCACATTTTAAATTTTGGGATCCTTTGGGATCGGATGCTTGTGTAGTCAGCCTTCTGCTGTCATTTTCCTTGCCAGATTCTCATCTCCTCATCATACTCTTGATATCTTCAATGTTTTCATCTAAAGTCAACTCTAGTCAAATCTAGTCAAACTTGGTCAACAACACCTCCAAATCACTTCTACAGCTTCTTAAATCTAATCTAATTGCTTCTATCCTAAAACCTCTTGTTGTCAATCATCCTTTTCATATGTCATCTTTCAATTTCACTACCGAGGGGGTAGGATGATTGCATCATTTGAATCTTGTCGAACCAGTCTCATATCAATCTGATCTAAATCAAAGTCCTCACTGCTTGGGGCATCTCATCCCTAGGGGCATCTTCATGCCTCGTATCTTGTCATCTTATCATCTATCTTTTAGGTATCTGAGCAATCTAACTCGGATCCTTGAGGATCAAGCTTCATTCTGGAGATGGTTCTTGAAATCTCATTAGGTATTGAGGCAATCTAACCCTAATTCCTGAAAGTCAAGCTTTGTTCTAGAGATGGCTCTCGAAATCTCTTTTTAGACCATTATCTAGGTGATCTAACCCTAGTCTCAGAGGGCTAAGCTTCGTATTAGGGCAATCTAGCCATGATTCTGGAGATAGTCCTAAATCTACATCTGTCATCATTTGATCAATGGGCATTGGGGCAATCTAACCCCGATTCCAGTCTCCTCTCAAGTTGTCATTAGACCATTGTCTTTGTAATCTAACTTAGACATCAGAGAATCATGCTTTTTTTTGGAGGTGGTTCTGTAATTTGATCTATTTTGGTGTCTTGGCATCCTAACCTTGACTTCTAAGGGTTAAGCTCCATTCTAGGGATAATCCTGAAACCTCATCTGTCACATCAGACTATTCTTTGAATCAACGTGCTACTCGCACATCAATTCAAAGAGGGGCAAATGTAATACCCCAAAATTGGCACCTTATAATTTCAATCAATTTTGGTGCATTTTCTTCAATTTTACATCATTAAAGTCCTATTTTACTAGGCAATTTTCTCTATCCTACCTGAGTTTATTTGACTTGGTGTCAATTGCAAAAACATTAAATTGCATTAATCTCACACTATAATTAATTCCTAAGTATTCAACTTTATTAGCTGAATAATACCTATGATAAATTAATTTAATTCTAAAGTCCTAAGTGCTTTAAATTAAATTAAACTTACCCCCTTTAGCTAATACACATAAAAGGAATTAATATTATTTGGTTATTTGAATAGATTATCTTATTTGGATTTAATAATTCAAATTATTCGAAGGGTCACCCATATGTGGCAATAATTCATTCTTTTAATTAAGTAATTCTTTAATATTTGTCTCAATTGGAAATGAAGAGTCGACTATTTCATTTCAAGAACCTCTTCATCCTCTCTCCTGGATTGTCTATATTATGAACCTTCTTCCTCATTCGAAAGGGAGGCAATTGTGGGAGTATCTAAACTATAGTCAAATTTAGTCTCAATTACTTCATACTTTCAAGCTTTCATTGCACTTTAGTTTAATTCTCATTTAGTCTAATTGCATTCTCATACTAGTGTAATTTGCTTATTTGCTATTAGCTTAATTTTCATATCTCTTTCATGTTCTTAGATTAAAATCTGCACTTCATTCTTAGATTAATTGCACATTCATATTAGATTAATGGCATATTCATCTGAGAGTAATTACAATTTGTTCTTCTTTCAAGCTTTCAAAATCCTTCACATTAGTTTGATCTTTTGGTTGTTGGCTCTCATTCTAAGATTAATTCAAACACCTCGACTAATTAGAAGGCAACAGGTCGAATCGATAGAATTTTATGAATTGAGTAATTCATACTCCCCTTCATGATTCGATGATTGAGCAATGACTATGTTGTGTATATGGTTGGATTAGAGGTCCACGTTCAGCTATAGACACTAGTTATAAGGTAGTTGTGAATTTATTTTCTTAGTTTCTTTCAAAGAGAGTAAATCTTTAAGACAAATTCTGGTGGTTTAGAACTTGCACATGAATCTTATGTCTGGGTATTGGAGTGAAAATAGTGATTTTTAAGGTATTTCATTCGGTTTCTATGTGTTTGAAGTTAGAGGGTTTTCCAGGGATGTATTTTTATTTGACTTTGTTGCCCAATAGATAAGGCACTGGTCTTTTTTGGTTATGCACTTCTCATCATCAATCCATTAAAATCAATTAATCTTTACTTTCTGTTGAAAAGCATACATGTTCATAACTTGTATTTTTAGAATACAAGTGTTGTTTACTAATTCCTTTTAAGAAGTGAATCCATAGGTATACCCGTCTGAGCATTAAGGATCAAAGTGTAGAAGGATTAATACCTCAGTCCTTGTTAATCAATCATTTTTCTTGTTATATTTGGAGTGAATTTAAAGATTTAGAGACATTAGTTTGTCAATCATATTGTAAATCTACAAGTAGAGTAAAAAGGAACCAACACACTTGACCCATCATCTTTATACAGCCACTTCAAAATTTCATTGTCCTCTTCATCCATGGATGAAGTACTAGCCCTTACAAGATGATCATCAGTGAAAACTTTAGTGGCAATTATTTGCCATTTGGCAAATGTCGCTCGTCGGCAACCCCTGATTTGGCAAATATATTGGCCATATGTGAATGACCATTTATAAAAATTGGGTCCAATGCCTGGGATCATCACCAATTGGTTTATTTAATTTTGTCCATTTCTTTCACATTATCACCAATGGCATATAATTTTTGGGCATGATATATTTTAAACATTCACCTATAATTTCAAAGCGGCCCCAAATGGACGGCCTATATTCACCAATAGTTTTATATATATATTTTTAGGTGGCCCCAAATTCTTCAGGCATTTTACAGATGCATGTCTCAAATCGATGGGTTTTTGCCAACTTTATTAATCATACCAAGGTATTGGATGACCCATAATCACCTAAGACGTGTTATAATTACGTGGGCTTCGCCAATTATTTGGAGACCTAATACCTCCCGCCCAATTCACCAAAAAAGGATGAGTATAAATACATTCATAGATCAGTGTTATTGTACACAATTTGTTATTTGGATCAATTCAATTTGATCAATAGCAAAGTTCAGACTGTTGAGTCTTGACTGCTTTGGTGAGTCGTACTGCAATTGAATTTGAGGAAAAGGTAAGTGATTATTATTCTGTGACTATGTAAATTTGAGTTCATTCTTATTTAGTGGGGACCAGTTAGTGAACAATGGTGACCTCAGACATGATTTAAGGGTCAATGAATCATATTTATATATATTATAGTTCTATTGTCACTTCTTCAACAAGTAAACATTTTTTATTTCATTGGTAGGCTGGTAGCTTTTATTTTGTTGAAGAATCAAGATGTCGAACAAGAATAAGGGTAAGGCTCTAGCATATGGGGAAAGCCAAGAGAGGCTAGCAAAATGCAAAACCTTATCATCGTACTTTGGCCATGGTGTTGGAAATGTTTCTGGCCAAAATCAGGAAGGTACTTCATCAAAAGAAGATTTTCAAGATTCACAACCTAAACCTACATGACATATTGAAGAAGTTAGCGACCCTGATATCTCAGATAACGATGAACTTGAAAAATATTTTTAGTTAAATACCCAGAGTAGCCATAATGATATCATCAACTTGGATGAGACTAAGAATGTCAGAGAAGATGATGGTGCAGGGAAGAAGAACAAATAAAAATACAAATCAAAGAATGATAGAGAATCAAAAAAAGATTAGATGTGGGATCTGTCGAGGAATTTTCAAGTAGAATGGGTGTCAAATTATCCATTCATTGAACTAGTGGACAATCCAATTGAAGGGGAGCCTCTGGTAGAATGTAGATGTAAGATTTGCAACCAGATAAATAAGAAGGAAAAGAGGTTGCAAGTAAAAATTGACACCATAGAGAAGCATATGGGTAAAGTTTACAAAAAGAAAACCATAGATGGAGTTCAAAAATCAGTGATAAGATGGAAAACAAAGTAGGAATCTCATCATGTTAGGAATGCAAAATTATATGAATTTCAGCATAATATAAAGATGAAGCTTGGTGAAGTTAAAGGCTCTATTGAAGCTTGTTTTGGAAAAGCATTGGAAGTAGAACTAATGGGAAAAGTTGTTCAATTAAGTGTTGTGTTTAATATTTTGAGCAGAGGGTATCCTATGACAGACTACCCATCATTGAATGCTTTATTACACTTTCTGAAAGTTCATAACTATCCTAACAGTCACTGGTCAGTAAATAGTGGATGGGAATGGGCAAGTTGTCTTGCCGAGGTTGAAAAAGAGGATCTGAAGGCAAAAATTAAAGAGTCAAATTTTATTGCATTGTCTTTAGACAAGGTTACAGTAGTAGACAATACTTCCTAGGTATGCATGCATGTTTATAGTGTACACAATTTTATTTGCCAACCTCATCTACTAATTGTTGCTAAAATGAAGGATAATGTGACAACAAAAAAATTATTTGAACTAGTAAAGATTTCTCTAATTGAATATGGAGGTATAGATGACATGACGATTGCCAAAAAGCTAGTGTGTGTTGGAGCAGATGGAGCTTCTATAATGCAAGGCCACAGGGGCTATCTTTTCACAAAGATAAAATCTTCTTGTGTACCTTACATTACTCTCATTCACTGCATGGCCCACAGAATGAATCTAGCTTTTGGAGTTGTTAGCAAGCATGCTGCAATACAAAAAATTAAATTTTTAATCAAAGAGTTGTAGCAATACTTTTGTCGAAGTCTGAAACAATTGAGGGAATTTCAACACTTTGCCGAAGGACTAACCGATGGGAACAAGCTTCTTAAGGATAATGATACCAAATGGATCTCTTTGGATGGACTAGCACATCGAGTTTTTTCATAATATCATTTGTTGCTTGGTCTAATGAACTCAAGTCGTGACGAAGAAGGGAAACCAAAATTTCCTACACTACCGTGAATGTTAAGTAACGTAGAGACACTCTTAACATTGGCAGGTCTTCTCCCCATGCTTGAGGAAATGAGAAATTAAATGAAAAAGACCCAACAAAGAGCTATGTATATTGCAGAATATGTTGCGCTATGTAAATTGACATGCATGATGCTCGATAATCTCTATCATTTATGTGTCGATGAAGTAAAATTTGCCAGCTGGCTAAAAATCACAGATTTGGACAATCCTGATAACTTTTTGAAAATTGGTGCAAATGGGGAGTTATGTGTAGAAGTTCGTGGAGTTGAGATACCAATGCACTAATTTGCCAAGATCGAGTCCAAGGAACCAGGAAAGAACCCTAGGAGGCAAGTATCAAGTATTAAAAGGGAAGACTTTACCAAGATCGTTGAGTCTGTAGTAGCTTCTATGAAGCACATTTCCTATGATCTTTCCTCACAGATTAGAGCAAGATTCCCTCCAGTCAAACTTCTTGAATCCATGGCTATTGTGTTTCCTCGATATTGGAGTATGAATAGTCCAAAAGATTTTAAAACTAAGCTACTAACTTTGATAGATCATTTCTACAAAACCAAAGAGTTAAATGGAGTAACTCTAAATGTAATTTTAGATGAAAATTGTTTGAGAGAGAAATCAGGTCATTTTTCAATAACAATGAGGGGACAATATAATATTATGCAGAACCCTCGCAAAGATGGATCGGTATCAAGGCTTTGGAAAAATCTAGCTGAGAGTGAAATGTTGATTGATACAATATCATAATATTTCAATCTTGTTGATTTATGTCTGACCATGATATTGGGGTTGGTGGAGGATGAGAGATTTTTCAGTGCTTTGGGATTCCTAAAGTCAAAGCTAAGAAACAAACTAGACAAGAATCTGGAAAATTGCTTGAGGCTCTATACATCCAGGTATGAAGTCAATACTTTTCCTTACGAAAGGGCACTGAAATTGTGGTGGAAGAAATGTCATAGAAGAGGGTTGGGCAAAATTTCAAACCAAAGTGGGACTGGGAGTGGGAATGCCAAAGACAATAATGTCATTGACTCATGTACTGGTACTGGTACTGCTAGCGGTGAACATCAGTTAAGGGGAGGTATGCAGACTGAAGAAAACATATCGAAGAACCAAGGAAGCTATGAAGTTGATGGCGATGAATCTGATGATCTCAATGATGATATGATGTGGCATCTTGAAGTTGAATCATTGTAGAAGTAGCAGGTCCTAGGTATTTATTAAGCTTTTTCCTGAAGTCTACTGTCAGTTTGTGTATCTCATCATCAATCACGCATAATAGCATATTCCAATGTCAAAAACATAAATGTGGTTGATAATGTCATCAAGATTTAATTCCACATTTAATAATGGTTTTCATTTGCATTATTCAGCTCATATGGTACAATTCTTGTAGATTTTTCTTTTTTTTTTTTGACAACATAGCAATTCATATGTTACAATTCTTAGAAATATTGATTCTCATTAATTTAATTACAAATATGATATAAGGTAAAAATTCATTCATTAATACTAGTAAGAACACAAGTTACAACTCTGTGTTTCTATTTACAAAATTCAATGACTTGAAACCCATTTGAAATTTGGCACATTGCCCAATTTCAATTTCATTACCCTAAGCCAATGACCCTGAATTCCCTTTTATAGAAACAAGGGAGCAACAATAGCTTCAGGTCAATTTGCCTAATGTGAAGTCTCAAAATCTAAATTAGTAAGACAACTACAAGTCTACAACATCTCTACAACTATAGTTGTGCATTTCAATTTTCTACATTTGACAGGCAATAGCATCTGCAACATTGATCCTGTTCAAAAAACAAAGTTCAAACTTGTTACTTTAAACTCAATTCTAGTATTTAGGATAATATCAAAGATATATACTAAATATATAGAGATGATTGAAACTAAAAGTACTTTCACATACTATGATTGATGAGATCAAGATGATTCTATCAGTTTCTTTAGTATGCTCCATTCTTCATTAGTTGGAAGGGAAAAATTTGTGATGTTATAGTAAATGACTTGCATCCTCGTTAGCAATCCAAACTAGGAAGAGTGGGTTGAAAGAAATGTTCCTTCCATTACTGTATTCAAATTTGTCCATGTTTTGATGTACTTTGCAATGCATTCATAAGTTTTGTCCTAAGGAAGCTTTCCTAAATCAGACGTCATTGTGTCCTCCAAATTTTTTTGTAAGCTTCTCTTCCAACAAAATTCTTTGTTGAGTAATCAGGACCAGGACTCGACAAACCAAGAGATATCAATTTGGTTGTTTTACTATTCATCTTGGTGAGCTTTGGCCTGAATAAGGCAAGACTTTCATTTGCTTCTGTTAGTTTCTGATAGTTTTGAAAGATAGAGTTTGCCTTTATTGTTGCACCAATGCGGTCCTAAATTCCCTCACTTGCCAAATGCCTATCATTGGATCTATTGATTTCTTGCATAATTTGCTTTGCAGTTTTCTATCTCTGACAAAAAAATTTGTTCTTCTCAATGTACTCATTCAACTCCCCAAAAACATCTCTAAGACTTTCATTCAATTCAAACCAATCACACAACCTATCACCAGACATCTTTATTTGCCCCCAGAAGAATTTTTTTATTTTCCTAACTGTATTATTTACATGGTCATTCAAGTTGTTTTCATAATTTTTAATTATATTATTTTCCTTCTTTAGGTCTTCTCTCATTTCTGAGAACTGGTGTTCACTATGTTGTTTTATTTGCTCTGCTTTCTCTTCCCATTGTTTTTCTTTCTCTTCCCACTGTTTTGTTTTTACCCTCTCATTCTCCAATTCTTTCTTTAAGTTATTGGTTGCATATCCTGCATTCTCTAATTTTTTGTATAAACTTAATGAAGAGACTTTTTCATCCTCAAGTTTTTTTTCACTCTGTTCCAATTTTTCCCTCAGAGTTTTCATTTCGGCATCCATATGTTCTTGTTGTTCAATTTCTTCTTTATAGGATGAATTTTTTATCCTTCTCTCTAATTCTTTGAACCTATTTTCTGTTGCTTTCTTAGTTACCTTTACATTTTCCAGTTCTACCTTTAACTGATCTATTGTGCCCTAAAGCTTTCCTTTCTATCTCTCCAACTTCATCACTGAACTATAGACCACTTGGTTGGTCATTTTTGACACATTTATCTTGTCCACATTTTTAATTTTAGATAAATCCATTTGGAGGGTGCTAACTTGAAATTGAGATGGATCTAACTGACTCTTTGGTGGATTGTTATCTCTAGCTGGGGGTATAACAACCATGAATTCCATCATATCTTTATTTGGGTCATATGTGGGAAATAACCTGTTGGATGCAAGTTCTGCATCACAAGCTATAGCAACTGCTTCCATCTTCATTGTCTTACTATTTTGTCTATTCCTATTTTTTTATTTTTCATAGTTAGTTACAAAATCATTGTAATGAAAATCAGGGTTTTCTGACACAATTGAATGTTTGAATGGTGAAATAGCACTTGCACTAATGTACGAGATTCCACCTGTTGTTTGTGGTTCTCCTAATTCCACCATGAGGATTACCAACACCCTGACACATAACAAGTGGATTTTTTGGACTATTTTGAGGATTTTGTCCTGAAGGTTGGGCAATTGTTGGACTCATAGTCACCATTTCCATTGTTGTACTAATACTTGTCATAACCTTTTGCTTCTTTACACTGCCTTGATCTCTAGGAACCATTGTTTTAATGTCTATCTCTAATGTCTTGTTTGGACCACTAGTTGTAGTTGTACCCATGATATCCATAGCTGTGGGAGTGGCAATTGATTTAGATTAAATTTGGGTGCTTGATTCAGATTGAATCTGAGTGCTTGGAACAGGTGGAACTATATTTGAAGGTGGAAAAAATGGAATTGACTGATTTGATGAATATGATGATTAAAATCCAAGCCCAAGGCCTAGTTTCTCACCATGTTTTGGTGGAGCTAGTGGGTCAGTTACAGACCAAAGCCCTTGTCCACTAGGACCCAGACCACCAAAACCTAGGTAGCCCATTTTTTCTATAATATATGCCCCTTTGGTATATTTATCTTTTGTGGACTCATCAACTCCTCTACTAATTATGAGATTCACACTGGATGTGGGATTCATAGAATCATGGTCATAGTCATCATCATTGGTGACATATGCTTCAACTAGATGCTCCTTATTCCACAAGTCATTAAACATTTTATCCTCTTCCACCTCATAAAGATCTTTAGAGATCTTTGGCTCGCCGAGATTCTTCCTCATTTCCCAAAAATCATGAATTTTGGTTCAAGTTCAATTATCATCCATACATTCATCCATTAGGTCATTTGGAATAGATTGTGTAGATGGTTGAGCAACTTTCTGGTTGAAATTGTACAATGTCATGGCCTGCACTTTTCCTTTCTATTTGTGCAATTCCATAATTTGTGATGACAATTCCTGTATTGACATATTATTTTTAGCAGCATATTTCTGCATCTCTTTTTTGACCTCATCCTAGGACTCCATGTTTTTAAATTTTTCAATCAATGGCATACATTCATGTTGACATTTTCTTGCAGAGTTCCCATTCTCTCTAAGCTTTGTTCCAATTATGTTGAGTGGATCATACTGCCAGTGACTGTCAACATCAAAGTGAAAAATTGAAAAAAAGGCTTGTGCCACTTTGAATCCTCTTCTCTCAAATTTGAACCCTCTAAATGAGAAAGGAAAGGAAGGAAATATTATTTTCTTTTTCTGACCATTAAATAGTACATATGTGCTCTCCATCTGCCATACATATTCCAATGCAAATACCCTCTCTGTGACATGTATTGGAAGTTTGTAGGGTTCTACCACTGAACTGTAAAATCTTAACACTGTGTATTCTTCCATGAAGTACCAGTCAGCCAATTGTATTTTACTTTTGAGTTGAATACAATCTCTACAAGTAGCGAGCAATTTGGGCATTAGAGTACCTGTAATTTTATTGTACATTGGTGCCAAAAAGAATTCTACAAAATTGTTGTAGTTCCTTCTATTATCAATCATCCTTATCTGAGGTGTCCACTCATATATTAGATTTTGGCCCTGACTGCAAAGCTTGTTTTTCTAAAATATTGCATGATGCTTTGCTAAGAGAAGATAGCACAAGTAGGTTGTGAATCTAAATGTCTTCTATGAGCCTATTTTAATCATTAGTAATTGTTCTTGCATGAAACGAACAATGTGCTCAATAAAACAATATTTTACTGGTTCTTTTTCAAAATGAATATGAAAAAGCATTTCAAGGATGCTGGCACCCATTTCTTTGTCACTATCCAATCCCAAACAAAATGCTAGCAAGGAAATATTGTCCTGAACCCATGGCACAAAAATTTCATAATCATAAGGAGGCATATGATCTGGACTTGAACTAGAACCGTTTGCTATTCCTCTGATATAAGAATCTCTCTGTGTTGCATCTATTTTTTCATAATCCTCTGCCATCTTTCTCAGGTCAATTTGCACGTTTGAGTTTTGTTGTTCAAACCCTAGGTTCAACAGACTAGCAAATTCACTCTCGATTATGGACAAAATTTCCTCCTGAGTATTTTTATTCACAATTGCTTTTCTATTTTCATCATAATTTTTGGTGCAGACCATGCCAATTTCTGGGCAAGGGAATACTTGAGGTAACACCATGCGTGTCGACCCAGCAATCTATGATGCTATTTTATTTGCCGTTACATTTATCACGGGGTTAAATGAAGAAATTTTTGAACCATTATTTGGATCATTCCACTTGTTTTCAAGTGCAAATCTAATTTCCATTATTCCATTATTTCCATGAATAACAAGATCATAAATATCATGGAATAAATTAGTGAAACCTGGTGTTTTAAGTAGATTGTGGAATTCTATTATCTGACTTGGCTTTTTACTCATAGTCTTATTCTTGATATTTTTTTTGCCCATCATGGTAAGTTGGTAACCTAAATCGGTATCACTATTTACTCGTAGGAAAATTCAAATATTTATACATAGCTACAAGCCTACAATTTACAGGGGTGATTCAAAATTAAAACCTAACAAGTAACAAGGCTAATTTTTTTTCTATAATATAAACAGTAAGGTTGTAAATCAAGAGATTTGAAAAATTTAAAATGCGAGACCTAGGTGTTCAAGATTTTAGTAGTTACCCATTACCCTTAGTTTTGATTTTTGTAGAATATGATTGGGAAGAGACTCGAGAGCTGAGAGACTTTGTTGCTTTCCTTGGACCTCAATCCTCAACCTAGAAATTTAGAATCCTCAACTTATAAAGGAAAAATTAGATTGAAAACTTATAGCGCAAAAAGTGTACAATCTACAATCATCACACTTATCACTGACCGTGTGAGTGGACATGTGTCATGAATCCAGAATGGGTTTGCAAAGAATTTGTATTTCTTTTCCCTTTCGACCCAAAATACAACTTCGGTCATTGATCTACAATCATCCAATGGTCATAATGTCAATGCAATGTTAGTCACTATCTAGTGTGGTGGCCCCGTGGGTCCCATTAACTCACCTAGTCACCTGATGGCTGAGTCACCTCATGAGTTAGACATGTCACATCATCATCAAATGACATTGTTGGTAAACTATGCAAGACTACGAGTGGAACATGTTTAGTGACACGTGTCATGATTTCAGAATGGGTTTGAAAAGATGGGGTTTCTTTTTCCTTTCATCCTGAAATACAACTTTGGTCATTGATCTACAATCATCCAACGGTCATTATGTCACTGTTAGTCACTATCTTGGGAGTGCACTGAGTGGTGTGGTGGCCCTATGGGTCCCATTAACTCACCTAGTCAGGCTGACTCACCTCATGAGTCAGACATGTCACGTCATCATCAAATTGAAATGACATTATTGGTAGACCATGCAAGACTGTGAGTGGAACGTGTTTAGTGACATGTGTCATGATTTCGAAACGGGTTTGAAAAGATAGGGTTGATTTTCCCTTTCATCCTGAAGTCCAATGTACATTGTCGATCTGTGCTCATCCAACAGTAGTTATTTGCAACAGACATTGTTAAATGTTATACTATTATTATTTCCTTTATAGATATTAATTGATAATGGATAATAAGTTAATAACATTTAAAGTTATTTAATTGAATAGTAACAATTCAAAATGGACTATTTTTTTAATAATATTACTTAAGTTAGTGTTTAGAGATTACAAGATTTCTCATTTCTGTGGTCGCTGACTCGCTAGGTCTCCCAAACATGAGTTAAAGTAATATTTTTTTATTGATTATATAGTATACTTAAAGTTAAAATGATACTTTTTATTGATTATAACTTTAACATTGATAATTATAATCACATATAATTCGCATACCTTATAATTAGAAAACCATAAATTCTTTCTCTAACCTTATTAATTCATTTGTCCTTCAAATTGATTATATAGTATACTTAATGTTAAAATGATATTCTTTATTAATTATAACTTTAACATTGATAATTATAATCACATATAATTCTCATACATTATAATTAGAAAACCATAAATTCTTTCTCTAACCTTATTAATTTATTTGTCCTTCAAAATTCTATAAATCTTTTATATTAACTACAACTGTCTACATTGTACAACTGTGATACATTTTAAATATTAAGATTTAAAAATGGAAATACCATCCGCATCATCTGAACGTTTCCTTATTTCTACTGAAACATACTTACAAGTTACATCATACATGTCAAATACTTAGATAAAGCAACTAATTAAAATATTGCAATCACAGTAACAAAGAAGTCTAAAAATCATTTTTTGTACGCATAAAACACAAATTGAAATGAGCTAAAGCTTGAAAAAATTTCATTGTACTTTTTCATAAAATTATAATTACATTGTCCACTTCTAGTAAAATACTACAAAGAGAAACCTACTATAAACAAAAAAAAACCCAAAAACAAGGTATGTTTTTATCAAAAAAAACCACTAGTAGTCCACTAGTGATTTTTCCCTTCGGCTCTATCTAAGTAGAATTTTGTAGAGAGGATTAACTATGAGAATTCATCGAGCCACCTATATTGCCCCACATGAGCCTCCTCTTCATCAAGCATAAACCACTTATGAAGAAAATCCCTGGCAATCAGTGCCCATTTCCTATGGCGCTTCAACTGCCCAGTAGTCAAGCCCAACATAAAAGGTTTCATGGCCACATTCTGGCCTGGGAGGAGAAGCTTGGGTATTTCACTTGCCCAAGGGATCCCTACCCCTATTTCTAAAAACATGACAACATTAACATTGTCCCCCAGGTATTCTTCTTTAAAAACCCTCCTCAGCAGCATTAACATGTCCACCTTCTCTCCTCCAAGGTCGAGAAGAGATGCCAAAAAATGAGACGTAATATCCATGTTGACTCGGTGCCTATCTTCATTGTTCAGAAACTCTCGGCCCAGCACCATTTTCATAGCCTCTATTATGAAAGGCCCACCCTCCTTAGAAATAGATTCTAAGGTTTCATCTGAAAAGGAACCCAGAAAGGCCTTCTAGGCCTCCTTAGATGTGCATCTAAGCCTAATTGGAGTGTCCATCTAAAATAGTAAAACTTTAGAAAACTTAAAAACAAATTATTTGCAGAGTGCAGACTACAAACCCTAAACAAACAAATTATCTAGCAAAGATGAATCGATGAATAATGAAGCTAGATCATCTATAAATAGCCCTTGAATCCTTGATCATTACTTAGCAATAAATTATTCTTTCTTTAATGGTATTAAATCCATTGTCCTTAATATGCCTCTAAATATTTCATGTAAATCTTTCCCCTAAATGCATGCATGTGAGAAATTAAAATTTTGTCCTTAATCTTTCATATCCGGTAGTAAATCTTTCCCATAAATGCAAAACTATCAGAAATCGGTTAGATTGTTTGTACAAATTTGGAAGTGGTGCGTGACAGCTAAAGAATGTCGCTTGTCACTGACAAGGCATTTATTTCTTACCAAGTTAAGAGGTTACAATTTTCACTATAGGAGCATGATTATCGATACCAACATGTATACACTGTAGTTTGCAGACCAGTTGAGAACCCTAATTTGATACATGTCAACATTCTGG
The DNA here is from genome assembly GCA_027943335.1 of Chamaecyparis obtusa. Taxonomy (NCBI): domain Eukaryota; kingdom Viridiplantae; phylum Streptophyta; class Pinopsida; order Cupressales; family Cupressaceae; genus Chamaecyparis; species Chamaecyparis obtusa. The sequence goes on from BSBK01002670.1 coordinate 328,822, forward strand.
TGACTTCCTAGACAACTCTATTTCCTTCAAGAAATTGGGCCCGAAATTAAACTTCAGCCATTGATCTTGGATCATCAGACAGTCTCAAATAATACATTTAACATTATAAAATAATGTATGTATGTTAGGTTAGGTTACGTGTCTGTGTTATGTCCTATCTTTTGGAAATCACCAATAAAATATATTTTTCCCATAATTAATGAATGATTAGCTAATAAAATAAATAAATTTTTAAACAGTACATAAAATTCGCCAATACAAATTTTTTTTTCCCTTCAAAAGAATATCATTCACCTCATATATTATAAATTTTTACTTCAAAAGAAAATTATTCGCCTCATATATTATAATTTTTTACTTCAAAAGAAAATTATCCACCAGCAATTCATAAAATTTTCATTCAGTGGGGAAAAAATTGCCAATACAAACTATGAAAAATCATGGATTTGAAAAAAAAATTCACCTACATTAAAAAAAATTCCCCCCTAAAATAATGTATGATTCGCCAGGATTTTACACTTTTTCCTAAAAGGGGATTTCTTAAAGTTATCCCTGCCTCCATCTAAATCCTTGTCTTCCTCCAATCCTCCCATAAAAATCCCTCAGCAATCCCTCCAGCATCAATCCCTAAGCATTTTCCTCCAATCCTTCGAAAACATACATCCCCAAGAAAATCCTACATCCAATCCCTAAGCATTCCTCTATCCAAATCCCTCAGCAATTCCTCTATCCACATCCCCAACCAAATCCTCCATCCAATCCCCAAGCATTCCTCTATCCAAATCCCCAAGCATTCATCTATACAAATCCCTCAACCTTTCCTCCAATTGCATCCCCAAACATTTCCTCTATCCAAATCCCTCGACATTCCTCTATCCACATCCTAAGCATTTCCTCCAGAAAACATCCCTTTGTTACAAGTAGTGGTTGTCGCTGCACCAAAATATTGAGCTATTAATGCTTGGTACAACCACTAGACTTATAGAAGACACAGGAGGTGATTAAACCATGTCACAAATCCCAAGGGGAGCGCTGACCATTTTTCCAACAATCTCCCCCTCAATGTTACCCGAGGGGATTCAAACTTATGATCAAGCTCTGATACCACTTTTTACAAGTAGTAGTTGTTGTTGCACCAAAAGATTGACCTGTTAATACCCGATACAACCACTAGACTTATAGAAGACATAGGAGGTGGTTAAACTATGTCACAAATCTTGAGAGGAGCTCTGACCATTTTTCCAACACCCTCAGCAGTTCCTCCATCCCCATCCCTCAAAATTTCCTCCATCTTTCCATCACCTAGTACTTCCCTTGTCATTGGTATCTAGCAATAGGCTACCCCCATGGAATCCAAAGCCATCCATTCATATCCTAATGCTACTATAAATCTACCATTATATGCAAATCCTATCCATATCCTCTAAGCTATCCAAACCCAAACATCAATCAACCCATCCAATCACATCCTTAGTCTTGTTTCAAGCCTTGATCTCAATCCAATAATCATCATTGGGATGCATCCTTCCCAATCCATCATCACCCTACCCACCATCAGTCCATCTTGGCTTTCCATATCAATCGGGGCATCATCATGCCCAACTTGGCATCATCACCTTCTTCCTTAATCTCCTATAAATCTTGTAGTTTGTGTCTTGTACATAGTGTCATTTGTATCCCCACCTAGGCTCATTTGTACATATGTGTCTTGAGATCATATCCTTTGTGCTAGTCATCCTTTGTGTCATCATGACCTATGTCCCTATCTATCTAGCACTTTAGCAATCATCCCCATGTCCCTTTGAGGTTCAAGTGTCTTGCACATCTCTTGTCATAAGAATCCTAGTCTTGCAATCCATCATCGGCCTTCGTAGGATGTATCCTTCCTCATATCAGACCAATCAAATTAGCCATCATCCATCATTATGGAAAAAGGTTTTTGTGAGATTATTTTTATTTATTTGGTACTTTTGGATCTTTGTTTATCTTTTATCTTGATCTTCCTTGGTCCACCTCCTCATGGTCACCATGATCCTTTATATCATGGTGTGCTCTGAACGGTGGAACTTGGGGCAAGGTCTTGATCTTTTTTGCTTGAGATTCAGTCGGATATGACCCTTGCATTTCCAACATGTAATCCTTTGTGGTTGCATGGTGCACTTGGTAAATAACATTTGTTTATGGGTTACCCAACATTGTTTCCACCTTGAATATTTCGGGACCCATGTGTGATGTTGGGGCAATCCTTGTGTGTTTGTTGTGTCAATCCCATGCAACGTCTTTAACAAGGCCTTGAGTTCCTAGTAACCTTAGAAGGTCTTAGATAGTTCTAAATTAAAATAAGTGCTCACTACATGACATCTCCTATCTGGGAGGTGTCAGCTCAAGCTTCTTAACTCTCCAACCACTCATTATTAAATCATCCTACATACATCCTCTCATCCATTTTGAGAGCACAATCGTGTTCTCTCCAATCCGCGTCTCTTCTTGAGGAGGCATCATCATTTTTATTTCCCATCAATCCTTTCTCCTAGTTACTCTTTTGAATGACTGGGGCACCTTTTCCAATTCAACCATTTTATCTCTAGCTCTATGTTTTACTTTTCTTTGAAATGATGCTACTATGTAATACCATCTCAAAGAGGGGAAAAATGTAAACACCTAAATTTGATTAACGATTTTAATTAAATTTAGTCATCTTACTCGCATTATTGATTAAATAATCATGTATTATTTAATTGATGAATGTCATCCCTCTAGTTAATTAATCTAATTAATTATCTATAGTTCAATTAATTTAATGGAAACCTATAACCATTTAATTAATTAAACCCCTATTCTTCTATTAATTTAAATAAATACATTTATCTATTTAAATTATTTCATAAATCTCTTTCCTCCCACTTGAAATTAAATAATATATTTAATTCATTTTGAGCACATGGCTCCTACCTTTAACCCCTAACCTAACCCATCCTAACTACCAAACCCCTAGTTCCAACTCAATGCAGCCCATTCACATATACAAATCCTTCTTAATTAGCTAATGACCCATGATTAGCTAATCCAACCCTCCACTCATTCTCTCTCCTCCCATCACATCCTCCTAATTCTCCCACTTGTCCTCTAATCCAAGCCTAATCAACCCTTAATCATTTGCACAATCCTAATCAAATGAGTTAGGAAACCCAAGTCAACTCTCATGTCACATCCTCACATATCCCAATCCCCAAACCTCATGTCAACCATGAATGCTCTTACACATCTCTTACACACTCCATCTCCCTCTTACACCTTTTTCCCCCCATCCCTCTTCTCAAAATGGTCACATTCCTCAAGGGATTTGACCTCTCCTCTCAACCCTTCTCCTTGTGACACTTGTCACAATGCTATGGATTTGAGAAAGCACAATCCATGTGCTCTCTCTTGGATGCATCTTAACCCTTCCTCATCTTTCCATCTTGACCATCCATTTGACCTCTCCTTTCCCTATAAATTGAACCCTCATCTCCTTCATTTTCATCCACCATTTGAGAAAAGTTATCATGCCATTTTTAAGAACAAAAACCACTCTCATATCCTCATAATTCCAAAATCATTCCCAAATCACATCCTTTGAAGCTTGAGCATAATTTGAGCACACATTCCATCTATTGGACACATCTAAAAATCAAAGAAGGCTTCTTGGGTGCTTGAGGTTTGCATCCCCTTTTGGTTCTTAAACTTTATTTTTTCTAATCTATATGTTGTAATGTTTTAGATATTTGAATGCTTTTAACTTGCTCATTGTATTCCTTTAACCATCTATTTTCTTTGCATACAGTGATAGGTGATTTGATTGCTTTGTCAAATATTTGTTGCATCTTGTGATGTAGTCACATGATATAGTGAACAATAGTTTTCAGACACTTTGGTTTCAATTGCAACTAATTTGAGTGATCGGTGTGAAGGATAGGGATCGGTGAGAAGAGATAGATTTTTTAACAGGTTGAATTATTTGTGTTCTTGAGTGGCAGTTGATGAAAATTTGATTGGTGGTTAGTGTAGAGGTTGCGGTGAATTCGGTTGACTCGGTCATGATTTGGTGATGTTTCTTAATTATTAGAGATGATGATCAAGCATCACATTATTTGATGCTATCATGTGGAGAAGATTATAGAGGAATCTTGTGTTTTGACCCCATGACACAAAATTCTATGTAAATCATTGTATTGGCCGACGTGATCTTGGAAGATTATTTTATACATTTAATTTTGTCTCATGGTATGTTTGGTTTGAGAAAGATGTTTGAAATTAAAATCTATTTCAGATTTAGGGCTTAAATAAGTTAGTGGACTTAAAAGTTCAATATATGATAGATGAGGTTGAAAGCTTTGTGTTGTTGATCGTGTGTTGAGAAGGTGCACTTGTAAAGAACCAGTTGTGATCAAGCCAAGAAAGAGTTTAGTGTGTTGAGAAGAGATTGTGTGCTTCAATGGATCTAATCAAGTAGAGGTAGTGCTATTCTATAGATCATTTTCTCTATTGTTCCCTAATAGTTACAACATTCAAAATCCCTTAATTGGGTGGATCCTAGTTGGTCCCTATTATAAATCCTCTAGCAAGGTGGCACATTATCTTATGTTTTAAATTCCTCAAACAAGGCTACTCCTAATAGGGTAAAGGTCCTAATAGGCCTAAGGTAAGTCCCTTAACCAAGTATCACCTAATAGTTCTTTAATAAACTCCTAACAGGGTTAAGCTCCTCATAAGGATTACTTCAGAAGAGTACATCATTTAGTGGGTACTAATCCCTACCATGGTTTTTTCCTGAATTGGGTTTCCACAAGATAAATCTTTGTGTTGAGTGTTTCATTTTTATGTGGAGTTTCTTATGGTTATGATTTTCATTTTCTATAATTAAAGATAATCTTATGAATGTTGGTTTAAGTTTAAAGAAGTGAAAACTTGCAATTAAAGGTTGATTACTGATTCACCCCCCCCCCCCCCCCCCCCCTCTTAGTAATGTGATCTTAGGACTAAAAATAACAATAGAGCCCACTTAGATATAAAACACCAAAATCAATCACAGTATAAACTAAAAAAGGGATTTTGAAATCTCTCTATCTCAAAAGGTACAACAGAATGGCAAAGGTAATACATAGTAAACCAGAGGTAATGAACACATGTAGGAAACCTAAGATACATATGGTAAGTATCATCACATAAGTCAACTCTAGAGTTATCCTATCAGTCTCTCTAGGCCTCAGCTCCTAAGTTACTATATGTGGTATCAATAATCCTCTCAAACATACAAGGTACCAACTATGCTATACCCAATTCCACGCAGGCATAAAGCATCATCTCACACTCCATCCTAGCATGTACTCGTGCTAAAGGCATGGGTGAGACACACAAACATTTTATTAATGTTTATATCCTAATAATTTTTATTACCTTATCACTTTATTAAGTCACTTGCAATAAGTTATCCCAACATCCACTTCCTAGCCTCGGTGCCTATTGCAAACCACTCCCCACCTATAAACTTAGATATCCTACCTAGGCTCATAAACTAGATGTTAGAATGATTTTATAATAATTGAGAGGGGGGTTAAATCAGTTATTCCTAGGGTCTAGATGTACCAATGAAACTTTTAAACACTTCAATCAACTTAGATCTACTCAATAATCCACTTGGTCTCTATAGCACAAAACCAGTAACATAAACTTGCAGTCCACTATCCAAAAGTAATCAACTTGCATAATATAAAACTCTTAATAGTAAAACACATCAAATAACATTCACACAATTATGACACTAGGATTTAACATGGAAACCCAATTTAGGAAAAACCACCAGTAAAATGCTACCAATTTTTCACTCTTCTAAAGTGAGCTCTGTGAGGAGTGAACCCTGTTAAAGGTTATAATACACATTTTTAGGTGTGTCCCTATTAAAGGATTTAATCACTCTGTCAGGAGTGACCTTTTTAGAGGACTTCAGAACATTCCATTAGAATGTCACATTGATTAAAGGATTTACAAATGATTGTTAGGTCAACCTTGATTAAAGGACTTCAACTGATACAATGGTTAGAAAGTAATAGTTGGTTTGGTCTAAAACATACAACTCACTTTGCAAATACAGATCTAATGTATCTCATATGTTGATCCACTAACTGGCCTTCATTATCATCTCCAACTCTGATCTTCTTGGAGACCCTTCAAGCAATCACCACTTCACAACTCTTCTCATCTCTTCACTGCTCTTCAAATCCTTCAGCTTAGGTTCACCAATCAACAAAATCAACCTCCTAGATAACCCACAATTAGGTTATACTTATACCTCCTTAACTAAGTAGCTTGATCTTTTTTTGCTTAACTATTATCATAGATCTTAGGTTTAGGTCAGATTCATCAAATCCTTCCAACATTTTGTTCTTCCTCTATCCTTCTAGATACTTCTCAAAACTTCTCCTTGAATCCATGCATAAAATGTTTTACCATGTATTAAATGCTCCAATTCATTCATCCTTATCTGCAACACATTTTATATATTCCAAGAATTCAACTATGTCAGCTAGGAATCTCAATCCCTTCACAAACTATAAAATACTGACACTCGGTCATCACTGTGTTCTTTTGCTTGGTCTTTACTAGATAACTCGGTCATCGCTAAAATTGTTGTTCTTGGCACTCACTATTTTTGCTTGGTTTTATTTCTGATACTCGGTAATTACTAATGCTTTCTCAACACTATATTTTCTCTACTTATACTGGTGCTTGGTTAACACTAACATCACTCAACTTATACTTAAGTTCCTTAATCTTCTGCTCTTTTGCTTGGTCAAGCCTATGCTTGTAGGTATTAATTCTTCATCTCTTCTATGCTTCAAATCAATTGTCTTCTTCACTTAGTGTTATAGATAAATAACACATTACCTTTCCAATGTGCCAACTAATCAATTACCCATTGTAGTTTCTCATAACTCAACCTTTTTACTAGGTCTTCTTGTTATATCCTCTTTTCAAATCCTCTTCATCAATCAATGATATGGAACTTTACTAGATATAAATTATCTCACCAGTTAAGGTTTGACATCAATGACAATATAACAATTATTTCAATTGTAGTTTCCAACAATCTCCCTCTTGGCATTGATGGAAACATCATATGTTTAGTTACCATACAATCCAAAAATTATGTATTGAAGCAACTTTTGTCAACTCTCTATGTGTTCAATTAACAGATCTTCATTAATATCCTTAACTTCATTCTGTTTCTCATCCATGCAAATATCATCTCCGTCTTGGATAGATCTCTCCCTCTTTATATGTGCATCAATTTTACTGAATCTCTCCTTCATCTATGAATCTCTCCCTTATCATCTCTCTCTCAAGTTATTGATCCTCTCCCTCTTTAACAATAATGCCAAAGATGCTTTCAACTTTATCATTCATCTTCATGATGTAGATATCTTCATGTCATATCTCTAAACTATATGCTCCCTCTATCATCTTGCCTATGATTCATCAACATCTTATGCTTAACTCTTCACAGCTTTAGGCAACTCCTAAAGTGTGACCTCCTTGCATCAACTTGTTAGATATTATTAGTAATACATTTGATGCAATACTCCATTTTATTTAGGTAGCCTTAGCTAGGGGAATCACCCCTAATTTACCTCTTAGATACTCATGTGCATCCTTAGGTAAATCTTTAGTGAATATATCTTCTAATAGCTCCTTTGTATTCACATACTCCAATCTCACTTCTGTGTCTTGAACTAACTCTCTCAAGTAATGATACTTGATAGTAATATGCTTGGTCTTAGTGTGCATCATAGGATTCTTTGATATATTAATAGCACTTGTGTTATCATAGAAAATAACAACTGGATCAGTGATTTCTTCTTTCATACCTATCAATAATTGCTTGATCCACACTAAGTTTGAATAATTAATTGTTGCTGCCATATATTCAACTTCTATTGTAGATTGAGAAATGTAGTTTTGTTTCTTTCTTGTCCATGAAACTAATCTCTTTCCTATAAATAATGCACCACCACTTGTCCTCTTTCTATCATCCATATTTCCTACCCAATCTACATTAGTATAAACTTTTAGTTCAAACTTAACATTTTTCTTGTAATACAATCCATAATCATGTGTTCCTTTCAGATCTCGTAGTATCCTTTTTACTGCCATCATGTGATTCTCCTTAGGATTTGTAGAAAATCTTGCAACAATCCCAACTTCTAGTACAATATCTAGTCTATTGTGAACAACATATTGTAGCTTTCCAATCATTGACCTATACAAGGTTTGATTCACTTCTGTTGTATCATCATTCATTGATAGTTTTTGTCCAGTAGCCATGGGTGTACTTACTGGTCTAGAGTCTTCCATTCCAAAAATATTTAGTATCTCCTTGATATATTTGGATTGAGTAATGTAGATGCATTTCTTCATCTGATAATCTTGCAAACTAATAAAAAATATGATCTCTCCAAAAATAGACATTTCAAATTCTATTTGCATCTCATTCGCAAATGTTTGGTATAGTGCATCTTGACCTCCAAATATGATATCATCAACTAATATTTCAGCTAACAATATCCCTTTACCTTTTTCATTCTTTAAGTACAGATTTTTTTTGTCATTTGTTCTTGCAAAACCAATTTTGACCAAGTAATTATGAAATCTTTCATACCATGCTCTAGGGGCTTGTTTCAATCTATACAGTGCTTTGTGTAGCTTACAAACCATGTTCCTCTTTCTTAGATCAACAAATCCTTCAATTTATTCAATGTATACTTCTTCTTCCATTATTCCATTCAGAAATGTAGATTTGACTTCCATCTGATACACTTTGAATCCTTTGTAAGTTGCATAGGCAAATAGAGTTCTAACTCCTTCCAATATAGAAACTGGGGAAAATGTCTCTCCATAGTCAATGCCCTCTTCTTGTGCATATCCTTTTCATACCAATCTAGCTTTGTTTCTTGTGACTTCTCTATGCTTATTCAGCTTGTTTCTAAACACCCACTTGGTTCCAATAACATTCTTGTCCTTTGGTCTAGGTACTAGTGTCTAGTTTTTATTCTTTTCTATTTGCTAAATTTCTTCATTCATGGCTTGAATTCAATAATCATTATCCAAGTAATCTTTCACTAATTTGGGCTCAAATTCACATAACAAGAATGTTTGGTTTTTCAACTTACTTCTTTTCATGACTCCTGAATCTTTTTCTCCAATGATTTGATCTAGTTTATGATGTCTTCTCACATATTTTTCTAATGTAGTCTCTAGTCTCCTTTCTTCTTGCTATTGTTCATCAGGTTCATCAAGAAAATTCATTTCAGGTTCATTTTGTATCTTTTCTTCCTCTTCTGATTGTTTGACATCTTCTTGTTGTAACTCGGTAGATTCTTGATATCGCTCAATAGCTTTTTTCTTTGTTCCAAATAAATTTTTGGGCTCTCCTTCATCATGTATACAAAAGATCTATAATCTACAGGGTCCTTCTTGCATTCAACTTCATTCTTTTTTGCATATCCATCAACTCTAACATTTTCACTTTCCACAAATTTGTTAGTGTTAGAATTCAAACAATTATAAGATTTTTTCTTAGTGGAATAACTTAGGAATATGCCTTCATCACTTTCAACATCAAGTTTTCCATTCCTATTTTCCTTCAGTATATAACATTTTCTTCCAAAGACTTTAAAGTATTTTACATTAGGTGCGTAGCTGTACCATAACTCAAAAGGTGTAGTATTTGTACCTTTCTTGACTTGTACTCAATTCAATGTATAGATATTTGTACTTACAACTTCTCTCCAATATTTTTATGCAACATTTTTCTCTATCATTAGTGTTCTAGCACAATCCATGATTGATTTATTCCTTATTTTTGCTATACCATTTTGTGGAGGAGTCCTTGGTGCAGACATCTATCTTTTTATCCATCTATAATTACATAATATCATTAACTCATTAGATATGAACTCCCCTCCTCTGTCAGATATCAAACATTTCAAAATATTACCTATTTCTTTCTCAACCTTTGCCAAATGTAACGCCGCACTAGGGAACCCAAGAGAGATTAACCTAGAACATGATACTAAGTTTGATGAACATTTTTTTTTCTAAAGTTTACATATCAAGATAAACATTAATGTGGAAGCAATAACCATTTACTCACATTAACACAATAACCAACATAGATTACAAAACTCAAGGGTTTCATGACATATAGTTACATAAGAATAAAACTCATCTAAATTACAACAACAAAAGATTCTATATCATAGATATAACAAATACATCATACATCAATAATTACAATCCTCATGGACAACCATGAGATGTACATAAACTCTCATCCACTGCACATGTCGCGGGGTATGTAGTAATCACTCTAACAATAATAATACAATATCTAGATTAGGTATCACATACGATACTCTAATATAGGATTACAATAATAAAGATAAGAACAAATCCACCAATGAAGAATCATAAAGAATCCAACTGCAGAAGAACCATCAAGCACTTGAACAAGGACGTCGAATCTCAAATGGTAAAGAATCACTACCACCCGTCCATGTAGATCCACAAAGGTCTACCCCACCATGCTGAGGAGATAACAATAGACCCCACTCGGATAACCAATACCAAAGAAAGATGAAACCACTAAGCAAGGGGATCCTTAAAGCTCTCTAACTCTATGTGTACAAAATTATAGTGATAGGTAAGACTCACTAATCTAGAGGCAACCGACACATGTAGGATAACTAGACTATGTATAGGAAGGTGTCATCATGTACGTATAACCCTTAAGTTTCATCTCGAGAGTCTCTTTGGACCCCAGCACTCAAGTGACCATACACTGTATCAATGACCTCTCATGCAAGAAAAGCCATTAACTATGCCATACACACACCTCTCAAGGTGGAAAGCATCATCTCATTCTCCATCTTAGTCTATACTAGCACTCAAGCATGGGTGAGGAAACACATCTTATTAAGTCCATTTTAATACCTCTCAATGATATATTAGTTTTTCACTTGATTAAGATGACTTACAATAAGTGATCCTGGCAGCCACTTGTGGGCCCCGACGCTTATTGCAAGCCACCCCCCTTCTACACATCTAGGTAACCTACCTTAGACTCATAGATCTCACATAGATCTAGCACAGGTATACAATCAGGTAATCACAAATCCAGTATAATACACAAGAACCAGAAATGACTACAGATACCGATTCACAGAATTTAGTACCACATGATCCTTCATGGTCAATTAAGGATGATTAAGTATAGCACATACACACCATATCATAAGATAGAAAACTTGTTTAAAAACTCATACTCAAGCCCATGTATTCCTCCTAGGTCATCTAATGCCCCATTACACGTTAAGAAAAAGAAAACACTCAAGGATGAACATATATAGCATTTACATCATAAGGAATTGAAAATGAAACATTATGCATTCAAGTTTAACAACAAACGTAAATAAACTCCATATATAGAAATGTTTAATCTCTAGGAAAAATCAGATATCATAAATCAACAAAACAATGCTAATATAAAAATGCTATTAAATGCACATCCATTTCCAATATTTAAGCCATTTAAAAATACACATATTTAATGTATATACTACATTAAAAAAAACATGAAATTAATTTATTTCAAAATTGCATTTTAACAATTATTTAATTATATATAAATATATATTATTAAAATATATTTTACATATATAATTTAAACTAAATATTAAATATAAAAATCACATATACATATATAAAACAAAATTTAATAAACAAATCTTATAACGAATTTTATTTATATAAAAATCAAATTTTTAAAATTTTAAAAGAAAAATTTAAAATATTTAATAAATTAAAAAGGTGAAAATGGGGGGGGGACGTGCCCGCACCCCCATGTTGCCCGTGCGGCAGCCCTACTACTGCACAACAGCCAAGGTTGTCACATGATAGTCATGACTGTCATGTGGCAACCCACTGACACACGGCAACCAAGATTATCGTGTGGCAGCTTGTTGTCACACGATAGTCCCATGCCGCAGGTGGGGCTAAAACCCCCACGTAAACAATTTTTTTTTTGTTTAATTTTTTTTACATATATTGTTTTTAAACATTTTTCAAATGCACGTTTTTTAATAAAAACATGCATAACATTTTTTTTTTTAAATCCAAAAAATGAAAAATAAAATATTTTTAAAAAGGATAAACACGTTTTTTTCTCTAATGCAATTCATTGTTTTTGACTTTTTTTCCTCTTTTGTCTTTTTCTGGGTTGTTTTTTTTTTAACTATGTATTTTCCCAGAGAATGATTTTTTTTCCAGGATTCAATTTTTCTACCTAAAATTGATTTTTCTTTCCATAGAACAAATCAATTTTTCTAAACATAATAGTTAAACTATAGCCTAGTTTAATTTTTGGTTTTCTAAGAGATCTGTAAAGAATTTTCCTACAAAATTTTGACAGCATAACCCTACTATGCCAAGTCTCAATAAAATCTAAAATCAATAGATCTAAGGGTTTTCTAAATACCCAAAATAATGAAAACTCCAAATAAATCTAATGAGATAAATAGAATTACTCAACACAGGAAACCATTTAATTGCAAAATAGAAACTAACAAAAGAGTTTTCACACCCTACCTTGGGTCCAATGCAAAAATTGAAAATTAAGCCCTTGAGGAATGTAAAAATCTAAATCCTCCAAGAATGGACGTAGAATATAAGCACGAGAATCCAGAAACACACAGAGAGCTTTCAAAATATCATGCAACCACAAACACCCAAATCCTTCAAAATGCCAAAATACCAAGCTCTCCAAAATTCCTCCAAAACCTGCTTATTCCCCAAAATGAAAGAACAATGTCCCTAAAGAGATTCAATTTCCCCCTTTCATGCAATCCCTAATGACAACACACCAATCAATCCCTAGATCAACTCAATTCAAAATTGAAAGAAATTCATAATTAAATAAATAAAATGTCTTTTATTTGCACAATTCAACTTTGACTCCTTAAGACAAGTTGTTATCTTTTTGAAAATAAATTACTTTTCAAAAGTACTAATGGTGCATGTAATTAATTAAAATTTGTATTAAATAGATTAAATATTTAAAGTACAATAAAACTATGAAATTAAATATTTATTTATTTAATAAAGCACAAAAAGCATATTTAACTCTAATTTTAATTAAATAATTAATTAAATCCAAATATTCAAATATTTGAATTTTAATTAATTTTCTCAAATAAACATAGGAACATAAATAATATTCAATTTCAACTATAATCACTAAATCAATAATCACAGAAAGTCACTCACTTATAAAATCAATCAACTAAGACCAAACAAAATAAAACCAAACATGCTCAAAGAAGGGATCCATGAATTCATGTCAACTAGATGTATCTGGGTAAGGTAGTCAAACTAATACTCTTCCAATCTTAGGACAAATAAGCTTAGGCTAGGGTTTTGGGTCTGACTCTTACCTCCCCTATTTACCATTGAGATGAATATTTATGGGCACACTCACTCCTACCAATTTAGGGAAGATGATGTCATGTACCTGCAAACCTATCATCACAAGAACAAGCATGTACATCCAATATAAATATAGTAGACAATGATAGGGTATTGTCAAACATGTGGATCTCGACATGGCAAGTAACTATGTCTTCATCCTCTACCACAACAAACATGCAAAATAGGTAAACACACACATGATAACCATACACATGCAAGTATAGGGTCAGTAACATATAAACCATCATAAACATAAAACATCACATCATGATAATATCATCATCTGATTGTGAAATCACATGATAAACATATAACAATCATAATCCAGAATCATCACCATTGAAATAATAACTACTCGCATAAAAAGTGGTCTAAAAGAATTCATCCAATCAATTGAAATAATAGCCTAAAAGAGTATGGAAAATAAAACTAAAAGAAAACTATGAGTGGGCACTACACCAAATACCACTTAAAAATTTGAAAGGCATCAGATTTTTCTTTAAGAAACATCGCAGTCATCATTCCAGAGTAATCATCAACAAATAGAATAAAGTATTTATCACCATAGTAGCTTTGCACTCCAATAGGTCCACAACGGTCAACATGAACAAATTCTAAAATATCATCAGAAGTATAGGTTTTCCTCTTGAAACTATACTTTGTCATTTTGCCCAATTGACATTGCTTACACATCACATGATTAGGTTTATTCAATCTTGGTAACTGTCTTACTCTTTTCATATTACTAATGCTTACCAAATTATCAAAGTTCACATGACACAACCTCTTATGCCATAACCATACATCATCAAATTGTGCAAACAAACTTGTCTCATTAGATATGTCTAGATAGAACAAGTTACCTTGTGTATGTTCTCTACTTCCAATTAGTTCACCGATAGCATCAAAGATCTTAGCCTTTTTGTGATGGAATTCAATTCAGTAACTAGAATTGTACAACTATGCAACACTCAAAAATTTATAGTTAAGTCCTTCAACCCAATAAGCATTAACATAATAGTTAAACTATAGCCTAGTTTAATTTTTGGTTTTCTAAGAGATTTGTAAAGAATTTTCCTATGAAATTTTGATAGCATAACCCTACTATGCCAAGTCTCAATAAAATCTAAAATCAACAGATCTAAGGGTTTTCTAAATACCCAAAATAATGAAAACTCTAAATAAATCTAATGAGATAAATAGAATTACTCAACACAGGAAACCATCTAATTGCAAAATAGAAACTAACAAAAGAGTTTTCACACCCTACCTTGGGTCCAATGCAAAAATTGAAAATTAAGCCCTTGAAGAATGTAGAAATATGAATCCTCCAAGAATGGATTGAACTAGCAAATATGAAACCACATAGAATACAAGCATGAGAAACCAGAAACACACACAGAGCTTTCAAAATATCATGCAACCACAAACACCCAAATCCTTCAAAATGCCAAAAATACCAAGCTCTCCAAAATTCCTCCAAAACCTGCTTATTCCCCAAAATGAAAGAACAATTTCTCTAAAGAGATTCAATTTCCCCCTTTCATGCAAACCCTAATGACAACACACTAGTCAATCCCTAGATCAACTCAATTCAGAATTGAAAGAAATTCATAATTAAATAAATAAAATATCTTTTATTTGCACAATTCAACTTTGACTCCTTAAGACAAGTTATCTTTTTTAAAACAAATTACTTTTCAAAAGTACTAATGGTGCATGTAATTAATTAAAATTTGTATTAAATAGATTAAATATTTAAAGCACAATAAAACCATGAAATTAAATATTTATTTATTTAATAAAGCACAAAAAGCACATTTAACTCTAATTTCAATTAAATAATTAATTAAATCCAAATATTTAAATATTTGAATTTTAATTAATTTTCTCAAATAAACATAGGAACATAAATAATATTCAATTTCAACTATAATCACTAAATCAATAATCACAAAAAGTCACTCATAAAATCAATCAACTAAGACCAAAAAAAATAAAACCAAACATGCTCAAAGAAGGGATCCATGAATTCATGTCAACTAGATGTATCTGGGTAAGGTAGTCAAACTAATACTCCTCCAATCTTAGGACAAATAAGCTTAGGCTAGGGTTTTGGGTCTGACTGTTACCTCCCCTATCTACCATTGAGATGAATATTTATGGGCAGGCTCACTCCTACCAATTCAGGGAAGATGATGTCATGTACCTGCAAACCTGTCATCACAAGAACAAGCATGTACATCCAATATAAATATAGTAGACAATGATAGGGTATTGTCAAACATGTGGATCTCGACATGGCAAATAACTATGTCTTCATCCTCTACCACAACAAACATGCAAAATAGTTAAACACACGCATGATAACCATACACATGCAAGTATGGGGTCAGTAACATATAAACCATCATAAACATAAAACATCACATCATGATAATATCATCATCTAATTGTGAAATCACATGATAAACATATAACAATCATAATCTAGAATCATCACCATTGAAATAATAACTGCTCGCATAAAAATTGGTCTAAAAGAATTCATCCAATCAACTGAAATAATAGCCTAAAAGAGTATGGCAAATAAAACTGAAAGAAAACTATGAGTGGGTACTACACCAAATACCACTTAAACAACTGAAAGGCATCATATTTTTCTTTAAGAAACATCATAGTCATCATTCCAGAGTAATCATCAACAAAAAGAATAAAGTATTTATCACCACAGTAGCTTTGCGCTCCAATAGGTCCACAAAGGTCAGTATGAACAAATTCTAAAATATCATTAGAAGTATAGGTTTTCCTCTTTAAACTATACTTTGTCATTTTTCCCAATTGACATTGCTTACACATCACATTATCGGGTTTCTTCAATCTTGGTAACTGTCTTACTCTTTTCATCTTACTAATGCTTACCAAATTATCAAAGTTCACATGACACAACCTCTTATTCCATAACCATACATCATCAAATTGTGCAAACAAATTTGTCTCATCAGATATGTCTAGATAGAACAAGTTACCTTGTGTATGTTCTCTACTTCCAATTAGTTCACCGATAGCATCAAAGATCTTAGCCTTTTTGTGATGGAATTCAACTCGATAACCAGAATTGTACAATTGTGCAACACTCAAAAATTTATAGTTAATTCCTTCAACCCAATAAGCATTATCACATCTTATCTTATAAGTCAATCTTATTGATCCTTGTTCCTTTCACAAGATATGGTGCATCATTACCAAACTTAACACTGCTACCTTTGTAATGATTTAAGTTTTTTTCTTACTTTTATCACTAGTCATATGATGTGAGCAACCACTATCAATTATCCATCTATCACCTTTACTCATATATAAAATAAGTGTAGTTTTCTCATCTTCATCAGAATTATCTTTCATAGCAACATAAAAATTTCAATATCATGATCATCAAATTCACTAGATTCACTATCAGTTTCTTCTTCAACAATATAACAAGATTTATTATTGTTTTCCATGTAGTCCTTATACCTTATGTAGCCTATGACATCCCTTTTGTCTTTGAACCTACTTTCTGAACTTTCATCCTTGTCATTCCTATCAGGATATCTTGTTGCAATATGGCCAACTTTATTACATGAAAAATAGATTATAGGAAGTTTACCTTTGAATTTTCCTTTTCCTCTAGGTAGTCTTCTAGCCATCAGTGCCTCAAGATCATCAAGGTCATTATCAGATGTGTCACTATCACTATTCACACAACTTTAATTTCCCTTCTTAGATTTATGAAGAACCAATTGAGATTTAAATGCAAATTCAATATTATGAGAGGTTAAATTATCAAAATTTGATAATTCAAAAGAAGTAAGTCTACCAACCAGACTTTCCAAAGTTAAGTTGTTACCAGGAGCACATCTCAGTTCTTGTATTGTAGAAACTCTAATAGCATAAATAGGAAGTAGGGTTCTCAATACCTTTCTAATACTAGTTTCATCATCAATATTTCAATTAGCTCCTCTAATAGCATTCACAACCTCTTTAACTCGGCCACAATATTTACAATGGTCTCACCTTCTAACATTCTCATTTCATCAAACTTACCTCTCAAACTTTCAAATTTGGCTCTCAGTACATTTGTGTCTCCACCATAGATAATTGTCAATGTGTCCCACATTTTCTTTGCAGTAGTACAATGTTTTATGTCTTCAAATTTAGGATAACTTAGGGATGATGCAATCTCCAACATTGACTAATTGTGTTCTTTCTTTTCTTTCACCTGTTGAGCTATCAAAGGTGTAGATACTATTATGTAATCAGTTTCCACATAATATTTTTCTGAATCTCCAATTCCAGCTAGGTGTAGCTTCATCAAATTTTTCCATGTGGGGAAGTTCTCCATGTTCATCTTTGGTACCTCATTTTTGTACATCTTGCTCTTTAGCTCCAAGTATCTTCAAAAATTTTCCTTACAAGCCAGTATCCTCGGGTCTAGATGTACCAATTCAATTATTAAACACTTCAACCAACTTAGATCTACTCAACAATCCACTCAGTCTCTATATCATAAAATCAGTAACATAAACTTGCAGTCCATTGTCCAAATGTAATCAACTTGCAGAATATAAAACTCATAATAGTAAAACACATCAAATAACATTCACACAAGTATGACACTAGGATTTATCATGGAAACCTAATTTTGGGAAAACCACCAGTGACATGCTACCAATTTTCACTCTTCTGAAGTGAGCTCTATGAGGAGCCAACCCTATTAAAGGTTACAATACACACTATTAGGTGTGATCATGTTACAGGTTACAATACTCTGAAGGTGAAAGATGACTAGGATGAACACCCATTTGACCACCATGACCCAAATCTATATTTTTCTCCACCAAGATAGCTTTAATAATCACATCCTTGATGGTCTTGGGTTCAAAAACCTTAACTCCCCTGACAATGAAACCACTAATCCCCCTACTGAAATGTTGTACCATCAATGGTGACTTATCACTAAAACATGCATAAGGCTTGAGCTCAAAGAAAGGATTCTCATAATCCTGGATAGTCATTGATCATTTTTGTAGATTGTGGAACTCATTTGTGCATTTTTTGTCATGCTTCACCAGGGAACCGAGGAAGAGAACAACAGATTCTCTTAGGAAAGAAAACCTATGTAAAGGAATATGAAATTTTTCAAACTTTAAAAGATTTACATGTATAATAACATAAGAAAAGCTTTAACTTAGATTCCTCCCATGGTTCCAACTATAACTCTAACATTACATTTTAGTTTCATTAAAGATACTAATAACTTTAGGAAAATTATATTATAACATTTGATGAACTTAAAAGGAAATATAAATTCTTTCATTCAAATATTTAACCTAATATTTTAGATTCATCTATATGCTCTTAGTAATCCTTTATGAACAACATACCATTTGAAGGAGAAGGTAACTATGCATAGGTATGACTAAATAGCCTTGTCCTTATGAAAGGCATTTAGTTCTGTATGTGTCTACTTGCTGGCCGGGGCTAAGAGTGGCTAGGTCCAGGACAACCCAAGGGGTGAGGGCTATGTGATGACACTCACATAGCTTGTCGCTTAGAGTTTATATCTAGTCTTGTGAACCATTGGGAAGGGATTTGAGTTTCATTCCTTGTTCAGTTATTGTTTGGGAAAGGTTATCTCAAGCCTAGGAATGGCCTAGTTATACCTTCTTGCATGGAGCTTGGTGTTTATCTCCTAGCACGGGGGAGTAGGCCTTTTTGTATCCATGTGGTTGGGTGGTAAATCTTTATTTATCGAGGTATCAATTGCAGTGCAGTGCTGAAAGGATTCTTGCTTGTACATTTTGAAGAAAGAAGACTTTTATCATATCTTTCATCATTTTCTAACAATGTAAAGTTATGTTGTTATTGTAACCTCACAAGAGGAGATGAATGTAATTTAATCTTTATTGTACTTCAAAGTGATGCAACATGGAATGGGTAGATTTAGGGAAAGGAAAAGGGAAATGTAATCTTTATGTAAAGCATGATTGTTTTAGAAGAAAAGGGATTTTAGTAAGTTTCAAAGTAAGATGGAATATTGTGTACTATTGTTGATTAAGAAAGACTAATCAAATGGGATGATTTCATATATTTATTTGTTCAAGTTCCTAAATGATTATTTTATATGGAATTAACACTCCCATCCATAGTTGTCATAGTCCATTAGACAACCCTAAACCCTAATCCAGATTCCTAAACACATCGAGAATCTTAAATAGACATCTAAACACACTATACAACATGTACCTAAAGAAAAAAAAGATACAAAATACCCTAACATCACTTAGGATTATCCCCATATCACCTGGGAACCCTAAAACATCAAAAGGGGCCAAAACCATGACCTGGCAAAGAACTACATAGTAGGTCCAAGAAGCTGACTAGTTGGGCCATGAAGTTACATAGTTGGGTCCTCAAGGTACGTAGTTGGTAGTGAGAACTACGCAATTGGTCAGAGATTGTGTTTTCTCAAAAATGGGACTTGCAGAATGGGTTTGCGGGGAAAACTGGGGATGATGGAGTTATTGGATGCAGAATCGGGGAAGGACCCAATTGAGATCTCCCTGTTTACCTTACAAAAATGTCCCTCAAACCCATTCTTCCTGTAAGACATCCCTACTCTAAATCTGGAAATAAATGAAAGGTGCATAGTCTAGAATGCAAACAAGAAAGGAGAAATAGATCTTCCAAAAATCTGAGAGTACCTATAGACCTATTAAACACACAAGGAAGTCTATCAAAGATCCTAAGAAGACTCCAGCCTCTAAAAAAGCATGTAAGAAAATAAAATAACTCATATAGAAAGTACAATATTTTATGCAACCAATATATTTCAAACATAAACATAATTATCCTTTCTCCTAACCCTATCTCACTCAATAATGCAGACACAATACAAATAGCACAAACATCCTCCAAAATTGAAAATTCACACAAGACAACAAGTAGATAGATATCAATACAATCAAACAAACAAACACATAAGGAGGATCATTTTCCAGGATAGATCCTACTTGGAGTCCTATGGAGAAACCGTTGGAGAAGAAAATTATGAATCTCTTAGCCTACTCCAAGCACACTTCTGGATTCCTTCTGAGTGCAAACACCAACCTCCTATGGAATTACTATGGTTCCTAAACTATGATATCCTATCAAATAAATGACAAAGCTTCCCTAAGAGATCATTTTCCAGCCAACCCCCCATTCTCACAGAGCCTCTTCCCGTAAATAGATTGAAGAAGTAGTTGCACGGGAAAATCCAACCAATGCAACTATCCAAACCAATAATTGGTTAAATGTTAGGCATAAATATATTTAATAAAACCATTCCCAAGAAGAGAGATAATTAATATTAATCTCACACATATTTCCTTTATTTAAGAAAATCCAATAGTAACTTTTACCCGTAAGCATATTTACTATTACCTAAATTACCTAGGCCATACTAAAGGAGTTTTCCCATATATATATATATATATATACTTGACATCCATAAAAGTAATTATTTAATTATTTATTAATATCTTTTAATGTAGTAATTCATTATCCACAAAAAATTATATAAATATATGTAACCATATGCATACGTGTGCACCCATATGCATAGGTGTACATATACCATTATAAATATTATTTTTATTTTTTTTAGGCAAAAGTGGGGTATCCACCATATTTTATTAATAAACTGATTCAATAACTCCCCCATGGAAGAACCAGGAAGAAACCCTGGGATCATTGTTATATACAAGAATATATTTGATAATAGTCAGTTACATATGCAATTACATAAGATGTCGAATAGGCACTTAGTCATTTTACAAACATATCCCACATACTGGGGAGTTCCAGTTATATATTATGCACAAGTTGAACACACATATCAAAACCCATCAGTGAGCCAATGAACCAAAAAATTTACATCACAAATTTAGTCACTAACTTATTGAAAGGTCATCAAAATTTTGAAAGTGAGAAAAAATGGAACATTTATTCAATCATGTCCTCTGATCCCCAATCCACAACCAGAGACTCTGTAACACATGGGGACCAACCTGAAGGTTCTATACCAGTAGCCACCACAAATTCTGATGAAGCCAGATGCAAAATTTCTCCTGCAAGTGAAGAACTAGGAATCCATCCACAAGAGCAGGTCAGAAATTGAAGACAGGGTGCTTCATGGTCAGTAGCATGAGTAAGTTGTTCACCCAGCAAAGACACACTACCCGAACCCAAAGGATAAGCATTGAGGTTCGGCACCACATCAATCATCCTTGGCAAATGCCCATAGGTAACATAGCATGAATGGAACAAATTTTATGTTTGAGATGGGGGAGAGTTTGGAAATTCGAGAAGATCCAACAACACGTTCACCTTAATTTTGATTGAATCCACCATATGAAACCATAGGCGTTGATTCATAGAGCGGAGAGCAATTTCAGCATACCTTGCATCCTGTTTCTCCAAGGAGCATTTAATACTTACATACACTAGCATGTAATTATGATTTGTGAGCAGTTCATGGTGGGAAAACAAACAACCAACTAGTGCCAACCCATCCCAGAGATTGTATTTCTGTAAAGCTCACATAAGCTCATTATTCTGCAAATAACTTGGATTGATAACTTTCTCTGTGAAGGAGATGAATAGGGGCACTGATTGTATGAGGTCCAAAGCATTGGACAGGAAGATGGCAACGAGTTGTGCTAGGAAAAAGAATTGATGCATGTGCGGTGCAAGGATTTCTTCCCCAATAACAATGCGAATAGCAGCCTGAATCCTCGATAAATGGAAAACAAACATGGCATCAAATGAGCCCTCAACAATATTCATAGGCAGCACCTCTTCCAACCTAGTAGCTTGAAGCTTCAATCTATAATTTCTCGGTAAAATATCATGATGATACCTTCTGCATTGTCTGCACTTCAAAATCTATCCAGCCCTCAACTCCATTGCTGCAATTTGAACTAAACAAAGTGATTGGTGTGTAAATTTGAATGGCGAGATATATAGAACTGTCAAAGCACTCCCATCACTCAATCCATAAATTTCCATGTCAGTCAAATCCCCACAAATCTCAAGAATGAAGCTAGGTGATATCAGATCGTTCCTTGGGAATGAAAAATTCCCATAAAATATTCTAGGAATGTACTTCCACACAACACACAGACATCCCACACATGTAAAAAAGTTGTTATAAGCATAAGGGAAAAGGGAATGATGGCATAACATCTGTGGTTATTAATTATGTCACGTATACCTAGATAAGGACATAGCTTGTCACACACCATTGCTATCATTCCCACATCATTTGAGATACTGCATTTATGTACCGATTGTCCATTTCACCAAACAATTATTTAAGTTTCCATTTTCACAACCTGCTTTGATGAAGAGGTTGTCATATCCGTATAAACCAAATCCTACAATTTTATGTCCTATTTACTGATTTTGGCAGGTGCAAATGACATCATATCATGGCCATCGCATGTTATATTAGCAAGGTAATCTGCCACTACATTCCCCTCATGAAGGGTATGGGATATGTATATTTCATCAAAGGAATCTAGAAGGAACCAAATTTGTTGAAAGATATATCCTAACTGCCAGCTATGCATTTCCCATTTTATGTAGTTATTAATAATGATCAAGGAATCCCCCTCTACTTGTAATCATTTGAATCCACCTACTCTAGCCAATGTGAGGCCAATGAATAACCCATGGGATTTAGCCATATTATTTGTACCATGAGGAAGAGGGAAAAATTTTAATGCTTTAACAACACCATGATGATCTCGGATACACACACCTACACCTAAATCACTTGGATTACCTCTAGAAGATCCATCAAAATTTAGTTTCACAATCCCTTCAGCTGGAGGAATCCAACGAACTAGCTCGCGATCTTGTGGTTCAAAGTTATGATTTTGTTGACACCAACCAAATGGTACATGAATATTTTTCCATTCCCTTGAAATCACACTATCCTAGCTTGTCATACGTAGGTTACACTTAAGCTTTGAATGGCTAGAATTGACCATTTCAAATATTGACTTTCCCAAATTAGATAGTACTACTTCAATTGTAGAGGAGATTTTGCGAAAGATTATTTTATTGCGCTCCCACCAAATTGCCCACACAACTAGGGCTAGGATACATGTCCATAATGTAGAGAATAGGGAATCTGGATATAATTTTGGCCAAGACTGAAATAAGTCCCAGAGTTTTCTTGGCAAAGGCATCAAATAGTGAAGTTTTCTCAATAAAAAAATCCAGCAATGTTGTGCAAATGAGCAGGATAGGAATAAATGATCTACACTTTGTATAACATGCCCACACAGTAAGCAATTAAAAGGTTGTGTAATCTTTAGTTTGTGTAGTCTGTCACTGGTTAAAACCCTATTTTTCAATGCTAACCATGAGAAGCAGCCTACTTTGGGTAGTGTTAATTGACTCCAGCAAAATGTCAATGCCCAGCAAGGAGGAGATTTGATTTCCTATTGTTGGATAATGTTATACCCATCCTTAATGTTGTAACTGCCCTCATTCCCAAGGACCCAAAGCACCTCATCTTTTGAATTTGATAAGTACACTACTTTTTCTGAAAAGATTTTTTCCAATAATTGGTGGTCCAGGGGAGGAAGATTCAATTTTGATGGATCTTTCCAAATCACCTTTCTTGAATATACTAAGACTGTAGAGACAAATTTTATCAGACGTGAACCCCACATATTTTCCAATGCAATTACCATGTTATCCACACCTTCCATCTTACTTAATGGTGGAGCCCCGTTCCATGAGTCATGCCAAAATTTAACTTGAGACCCACTATTAACTTCCCAGGAGATATGGTTAGTTACAATCTCCCTTGATGCCACCATGAAGTCCCATATTATTGATCCTTTTGGAGGATCAAGGATGGTTAGGATTCTAGTAGGATTGTTATTATCTAAATATTTTTGCTACATGATTTGACACCAAATATTGTTGGGCTTAGAATACATTTGCCAAACTAGCTTTCCTCCAAATGCTTTGTTCTGTTTGTGAAGATCATGAACCCCCGCACCTCCAAGGTGTTTTTTTTGTGCCATACAATCGAGTGAAACCAAGAAAATTTTCTTTTCACCATTCATATTTTCCATCCATAGGAATTCTCTCAAAATCTTTTGGATGGAATTGATGACTGAAGAAGGGGCTTTGAGTACTGATAGATAGTAATTTGGAATTGCTGAAAGCACTATCTTTATAAGAAGGATTCTTCCTAAGAGGGGTAGCCACCTTGCTTTCCAAGAAACCACTCTTGATTTGATTATGTCAATAATGGGTGCCCAATATCTTGTTCAGTTGGCTCCTACAAAGAAAGGAATTCCTAGATAAATTGATGGTAAAAAGTCTACTGAGAAGCCTAGAATATTGACAATCTTGTTGGCTATTACCTAATTTGCATTGAACAAGTAAATCTTAGATTTCTATGAATTCACTTTCTGATTTGAGATTGATGTGTACATATCCAGGGATTTTTTAATCTATTTTGCTTCTGATACCAAAGAGGCTCCAAACAAAAGGGTGTCATCTACAAATAAGGTGTGGGTAATGAAAATGTTTGTTCCACTAATACATGCACCTTTCCAGTGCCCTGTAGCCTGCTTGTGTTGAATGTGTCTACTAAAAGATTTAGCCATCAGTATAAAAAGGACTAGGGATAGAGGTTCTCCTTGCCGAACCCCTTGTGTAGATGAGAAGAATCCCGCAGGAACTCCGTTAATCACTATTGAAAACTAGGCCCCTGATACACAGGCTGGTACCCATTTACACCATACTTTGGAGAATCCAAATTTGTGTAATGCTTTGAATAGGAAATTCCAGCAAACCCTATCATATGCCTTGATCATATCCAAATTAATGACAAAATTTGGAGTTTTTCATGTATTAATAGAATAGAGTGTTTCATGTGCCACTAGTGCTCCCTCCATTGTTTCCCGACCAGGGACAAAACCACCTTGAGGTTGAGATACTAGGCTTGGAATTAACTATTTCATTCTGAGATATATGGATTTTGTGATGATTTTGTAGATCGTATTGCACAAGGAGATGCATCTAAATTTTGCATAAGTCTTAGGTGCTTTCACTTTGGGAATAATAGCTATATTGGTAGTATTGAAATATTTTAGCATGGACTTACTAGATCTAGATTCTTTAGTAACACCCAATAGATCCCAACCCACTATATCCCAGCATGCTTGAAAGAAAAGAGCCATGAATCCATCTGGTCCTGGCACTTTATTTGGGGGAAGGGAGAAGACTACTTTCCTTAGTTCCTAAATTGTGAATGGCACCATTAACTTGATGTTATTTGATTCTTTAACAATAGATGGTATGGATGCAAGAAGCTCATCCTCCCAGGCATCCGAGTAGTGAGGTGGATTTTGGGGGGCCAACAAGGATTTAAAAAATCTCACCCCTTCATCTTGTATGCTTTGAGGATCTCTGATTGGGATACCTATCTCCGCATTGTTAATTAAAAAAATCCAGTTAGTTGTTGTTTTCTATTTAGCTGAAGCATGGAAGAATTTTGTATTTTTATCCCCCTCTTTCAACCATAGCTCCTGAGATTTCTATCTCTAATAAATTTCTTCTCTGGTGCATAATTCTTCCCACTCCATAGATAGGATTTTCTGGGCAAGGAAAGAGTCATTATCCATGCTGTGTATGGTGATCTTGTCCAACACATCTTCTAGTTTTTGCTTTACAATCTCCTTTTCTTTGAAAATATTCTTGAAAACTACTTCATTCCATTTTTTGATCTGGGCTTTAGTATATTTCAGCTTGGTTGCAAATTGATGCATTTTAGTGCCATCCAAGTGAGGGACACTCATCCACCATTGTCTGATTAAAGGCATGAATGTTGGATGTCGTAACCATATTCTTTCAAATTTGAAGGATGAATTATGAGGTAGACCCTGAGAGACCAAGTTAAAACTCACTTGGATGTTGATGGGAAAGTGGTCTGAGCCTGGTTTTGGCAAAATGTCTGACTGAAAGGAGGTCTTAGTAAGATTCCAATCCTGTGATACCAGAAACCGGTCTAGTCTCATGGCAATCTGAGGTAAATTAAATCTTTTATTGGTCCAAGTATATGTCCCTTTTCTTGGCTCAATATCTATAATATTATTATCTTGTACAAAGTGGGAGAAATCTTGTATTATTTTCAAGGGTGGACTAATGCCTCCACATTTTTCTAACAATTTTAAAATAGCATTAAAATCTCCCCCTATAATTATGTGATGTAACTAATGTGACTGAATCATATGAGTCAACTCCTTCCAGACTCTCTGCTTATCCATCGCTGTTGTGGGACCATAGACATTAATCAAGAGGAATTTTTTGTCATAACAACTCATGCTTATTGCTTTCCAATTATCATCTTGGTTTGTGAGCTGACCTTGGATTGACTTGGGGTCCCATAAGATAGCTAGATCCCCAGATGCACCCAAGCCTGGTCTTTGGGCTGATTGCCAATTTTTCCATTTTCCAATTGTTTTTTCAAAGTTCTCCTGTGACAATTTTGTTTCTTGCAACAAGATGACATCTGCTTTCATAGAATCAAGCTCTTGCTTAATTCTACCCCTTTTGTCAGAGGCATTTAAACCTCTGACATTCCATGAGATAATCTTCATGACTGACAATGAGAACTCATCATTCTCCTCGTCATTCTTTTTGAAGGTGTGAACTTTCCATCCAGAGTAGATTGGATACCTGCTACAATTTTAGCCTTAGTCTAAGTATTTTTGGGCTTGCTTCCTCTTTTTTTCATTGTGGGCTTGTCCTGGGTGGCCTGAGAGGGGGTTTGTTGGATAGTCAACAATGTATAGTTACCTCCCAAATATATTGAGACTTATTTAGGATTTGGCTCTGTATATTCTGAAGTTCCTTCTGCTATCTCATGGGCTTCCTTCTGCACCACAATGTCCTGATCTAAACTTTGAACTATCATTAAAAATATATTATTTTTAAAAATATAAATATTATTAAAAATATATTATTATTAATATTATAAAACATATTATTTTATACATACACTAAATCAAACTCTTACAAGATACAAGAGTTCATATAAGATCATTGTTATTACCATTCACAAAATCCCATACTCAATAAATGAAAGAAACAAGCAACAAGATCTACAAAATTTAACAAGATGAGACAACACAGTAATTCACCATCCGACACAAGGATTGACTCAGGAGTTCCCAACCTAAGGAGCAGAAAGGGTCAGAGGTAGGGTTCATTTTCATAGAACCTTGGTGTTATCTCCATAACAACAACAACGATCAAGGATTTTAAGGGCATGCTCAAACCTGTGAGACTAGGTAGAGTCATTGCCCAGTACCTGCAAGCCTATATAACTGAGAAGAGATACATGTGCATAGATATATACAATAAGACATTTGCAAATAGATGACCAGGATCAATACATCATGTGGACCTCAACTAAGTGAGTAACTATGACTTCATCTTGAATTGTGAAAACATGTCAGTTACATATACATGAATCATAAGACATCATTGACAATAATTAGTTAGATTCCAAATCCTTGGGTTAGAACTATTATAGACATATATAAGATAGATGATTTTCAATTTCATAAGCATTAAACAATAATCATAAATGAGTAATGTCTAAATATCTGATAAGCATATCATCATCCAAATAAGCATAATTATAAATATATGGTTATAACCATCATAATGCAAAATGTCCAATCTAAGAATAAAAGTATAATCATCTAAGAGGGTATTACATCCTCCCCCCCTAGAGTTGGGCTTCCTAAAAGCCTATAAACAGATAAGGATAAGCATCTATAAGTCTAACAGCATCCTCCTAAGTAGCTGAGGAATCATCATTGGGGTCCCATTAGACCCTTTCCTGATCTATGGTGTGATCCTTGAGGGTCAGTGTCCGATGCTCCAAAATGCTTATGGGCTCCAAAGCCAGATGTCCATCTGCTACTTGTAACACATTCCAATCCAAAATATGGGTCACATCAGGAATATATCTTCTAAGAACTAAAACATGAAATACATCATGAATATGAGCAAGGTTGGGTAGTAAGGCAAGTTGATAAGCTACTGGTACTATCCTCTCTAGGACTTCAAAAGGGCCAACAAATCAGGGTGCCAACCTGGAGCCTTTTCTGTAATAGATTGGACTCTTTCATGGATGCACCCTAAGAAAAACTTGGTCTCCAAGAGCGAAGTGTACATCAGTCCTGTGAGCATCTACGTACTTATTTTTCCTATCTTGAGATGTCATAATATGCTCTCTGATACACTTAACATGTTGTTCCATATCCTATAACATCTCAGGGCCAAGAAGGACCATGTCCTCCAAACAACCCCAACTCAAAGGTGTGTGGTATGAATAAACATACAAAGCCTAAAAAGGAGACATGCCTATGGAACTGTGATATCCATTAATATATGAAAAAGCCACCAAATATAATTATTATTCCCAATGATTTTGTATGTCCATAACATACATTCTGAGCATATCCTCAATAACCTAATTGACTTTCTCTATCTACACATCGGTCTCTAGATGATAGGATGAGTTGAAGTTGAGCTGAGTCCCTAAAGTGTGCTAAAGGGAAGTCCAAAGAGAAGATGTGAATACTGGATCATGATCAAAAATAATCTTCCTAGGAATTCCATGGAGTCTCACTATTTCCTTCATAAACACTTTGGTTACCGATTCTACTGAATAGGAAGATTGTCTGGGAGAGAAATGGGCTACCTTGGTAAGTCTATCAACTATTAGCATGATAGCATCATGTCTCCTTGGGGTAACTGGAAGTCCCACAATAAAATCCATGGATATAATGTCCCATTTCCATTCTGGCACAAGGTGAGGCTACAAAAGACATGTTGGATGTTGATGCTCTGCTTTCACCCTCTGGCATTCTAGACATCTTTCCATGTAGTCTTCTATATCTCTCTTCATCCCTAGCTAATAATACAACTAGCGTAGGTTATCATACATTTTCTTTACCCTTGGATGCACTGAGTAGGGAGCCTTGTGGCTTTCTACAAGGATAAGTGTATGAAGATCTCCTGAGAAGGGCACAGAAATTTTGTCCTATTGTCACAAAAATCCCAGGGAATCCAAGGAATATCCTAAAAAATGACCCTCCAAGGGTCTTCCTAATTATAATTCTTCTTTTACCTCCTACTACCAGGAATCAGAAGTGAGAGCCTCTCTGATTTGTTTCTCCAAATTTATGCTCAGAGAAAGTGCTAACAATCCATGCCTGCACCTGCTTAGAGCATCTACCACCACATTTATCTTCCCCTAGATATACTTAACCTTGAAATCATATTCACACAATAATTCCATCCATCTATATTGTCTAGCATTGAGGTTAGGTTGAGAGAAGATATACTGAAGGCTTCGATGATCTATATGGAGTTCAAATTTATGACCCAATAGAAAGTGCCTCCATTTAACTAAGGCATGAACCACTATTGCTAACTCCAGATCATGGGTGGGATAGTTGAGCTCATGATCTTTGAGCTTCCTAGATTCATAAGTGACAACTTTCCCTTCTTGCATAAGAACTACCCCAATCCCTTCCAGTGAGGCATCTGTATAGACCACAAAGTTTCCTAAGGGTTTAGGGACCACCAAGATCAGAGCACTGGTTAATATTTCCTTCAAGCATTGGAAAGTAGCCTCACACTTTTTTGACCATACAAATTTCTTCCCTTTCCTTTGCAAGAAAGTGATGGGATGAGCTATCTGAGAGAACTCCCTGACAAATTGTCTATAATAGCCAGCTAGTCCCATAAAGCTATTGACCTCAGGGATGTTAGTCGGAGTTGGCCACTCCACTATGGCTTGAATTTTGGCTGGGTTGACTATGATGCCATCCCCTGAGGTGATGTTCCCAAGATATTTAACCTCTTTTTGAAAGAATTCACACTTCTCTGGATTGGCATAAAGTTAGTTTTCTCTAAGGCATTGTAATACTTGGCGAAGATATATCTCATGTTCTTCAGGAGTTTTGGAAAACACTAAGATGTCATCCAATAAAACTATCACAAATCTATCTAAATAGGGTCTGAAAACCCCACTCATCAAGCTCATAAATATAGAGGGAGCATTTGTCATCCCAACTGGTACTACGGTGAACTCGTAGTGGCCATATCTAGTGCGAAAAGTTGTGCGATGAATATCAGCCTCCTGAATTGTAAGTTGATGGTACCCTGACTTAAGATCAATTTTTTAAAATATTTTTGCCCCCTTCATTTGATCAAATAGGTCATCGATGTAGGGTAATGAATATCAATTTTTAATTGTGACCTTGTTGAGTTGACAATAGTCAATGCATAATCAGAGAGAACCATCTTTCTTCTTCACAAATATTATTGGTGCACCCCATAGGGACACACTAGGTTGAATAAACCTTTTTCCAAAATTATTTCTAACTGAAACTTAAGTTCCCAAAGTTCCTATGTGTTCATATGGTATGGAGCCTTGGAGATAGGTTCTACTCCCGGCACTAGCTCAATATGGAAGTCAATGTCCCTCTTGGGTGGCATTCCTAGTATTTCCTTGGGAAAAACATCCAAGAACTCTTGTAATAGGGGATGATCTAGTGTTACATCCCTTCTTTCTCCCTTTTCTAAGTCATCCACTGAGACTATAAATAATTGGCATCCCTTGCGTATGCACCACTTGAATTGCATCACATAAATCATACGCAGAGAGATGGGTTGTTGCACCCCAACAATCTTCTTCAGTTCTCCTGAATCATCTGAACACTGAATACTCTTGTTTCTACAATCCAAAATGGCTTTGTGAGCATCCAACCAATCCATACCCAAAAATACTCCATACGAGCCTAATGGAATCACTCAGAGATCTACTAAGGTGGAGAAAGGTCCTAGCCCTAACTTGCAACTTTGGACACAAGAGTCAAAGGCTATTCTTGCCCCAGAGGCTAGCTCAACCTGCCACCTATCTTCCTGCCTTAATTTCATCATCCCACACTACTCTACTAAAGAAGTAAATGTTAGGAATGAATGCTAAATGTTTGGCAGACATCTTGTAGAAATTTTTATTGCATTCATGACTATGATTGTAATTGATGTCAACACGATGATTTACTGAAGACTTGCAAAGAAGCAGATAGAGTTTGGATTAGCGCACATGGGTTATTACAGTTGGAGCTATGAAATGTTAAGGATATACTCTTTGATATGTCATATTTCTATGGTTAAGAGCACAGATAGTAATTCATTGATTCATGGAAGTTATGATCTTTTTGGTGAAAGCAGTATTCAGGTAGTGTTCCTGAGTAGCGGTTTGTGGAAATCGGATGATATCTCCTAATCGGGATGGAATCTAGTTTTGCATAGTTAAAGGCAATTTGGAGACACATTGATAGTGATGTGGTTGATAGTGCAGACTTTGAGGTCGCACAAGTGAAGATTTATTGTATTTGGAAGCTGACAGTTTTGTGTAATTTTGGTGTAGCGTGTGGAAACTTTTATTTTGTAATTGTATGTCGACTCATTTGTAATTATTTGAGTGTGGTATAAAGGAAGGAATGTATTTCCTTGTTGTAATGTAGTTTTAATGTGAAGAGTGTGTAATTATGATAAGGTAGCAATGGTTGTGATGCTGGATGCATGAAGTGAAGAAAAGAGCTAAGTGTGAAAGAGAATTTGTGAAGGAAGACATGTGAAGTACAGAGATTTGAAATTGAGATCTGATGTAACAGTGAGTGTGGTTTGGCATAGTTAGAGAAGAGGTAACATATAATTCCATTGAGTAATGAAAAGATTATTTGGACAGTGTGTTCAGTGATCTTACCTTGAAGCTATTTGGGCAGTGGGTCCTTCTGTCTTCTATAACTCTTAACAGGGTTAGAATCTTTTAACAGGGATTCAAAATCTCCTAACAGGGATTCATGTGTACTGAATGTATTTCATAAGACTCCTAACAGAGTCCATCCTATCACAAGGAAAATTCATATTAGTTCATCTTTTGTGGGCATCATTCTCACTGGGGTTTACTCTTTGATCAAGAGGTTCCCTAGTCAACATATCTTGTATTATTGTGTTATTGTGTATGAATATCTTTCTATGGTTGGTAATTATATTGCTTATATGGTTTAATTTTGTCGAAGATGATAAAATTTATAATTATCTGATAACTGATTCACCCCCCCCCCCTCTCAGTTATATTTGTGGACTTTACTTTCTAACAATTGGTAGCAGAGTGACAGGTCCTTGAAAAAGATGTTTAATAGCTTAAGGAGATCCATGGTGAATTTCAAGAAAGAAAGTCCTAAGTTTGATGGAGTAAATTTTGATAGCTGGAAAGAAAAGATGAAGACACACCTATTATGTTTAGGACCGGGTTAATGGTTGATTACAAAGAATAATAAGACTATCATTAAAGAGGAAAATCTTGAAACATATACTTCAGAAGAGAGAGATCTATTCATGTGTGACATACTTGCAAGAGAAGCACTTTTGATAGCACTTCCAGAGAATGAGTACAGTCAAGTAAAATATTTGAAAAAATCTCTTAAAATTTGGAATGCTTTACACTCTACTTTTGAAGGTGATGAACATGCAAAAAGAGTTAGATTACATAATTGGATATGTGCATTTGAAGATATAAGAATGTTGGAAGATGAATCTATTAGAAGTTATATTGGTATAATGTTAGAGATCATTACAGGTATAAAATCTTATGGAGTAACAAAGATAGAGAATGAAGTGATATGGAAAATTCTAAGGACATTAACTCCTGTATTTAAGAAGACAACACAGATGATTGAACAAGTGATACCTTGTACAATAAACTTTACAAGAGAGACTCTTCTTGGAAGATTGGAAGCAGCATAAATGAACCTAAGATTATCAGGAGACTTACCTAGAATGGAGACAGCATTCAGTGCTCTTAGTGTTTGCCCTACTTTGTCAAGAAGCATCAGTGTGAGTGAAGATTATGCTGGCAGCAGTAGATCTAGAAATGAAGAAGACAAGAAGATTGAAGAAGGTATTGCCTGGCTTGTGAAAAGAGAACCAGATGGTAAGAAAATATTTAAATGTTGGACTTGTCAAGAATATGGTCATTTTGCATCTAAATTTCCTAAGAGAGTTAAAAATTACAGAATAAATTTCAAACCTAGAAGATCTAAGGAATGTTATTATGCTAATGATGAAGATCTTGAAGCTGGTATAGAAAGAACTTTGAGTGAAAGTGATACTGAAAATAATGATGACATAGGATTTGTAGCAATTAAAGAAGAAAATCTTGACACTAATGTTAAGGAAGAAAAAGCCTTAGTTTCTCAAGTTGAAAAGAAATCTGATTGGATTATAGATAGTGGTTGTTCACATCATATGACTGGAGACATGAAAAAGTTCATAAAGTTGAATGAATGTGATGGAGGAGTTGTTAGAGTTGGAAACAATGTACCTTGTTTGATTAAAGGTATAGAATCTATTACTCTTGATGGAAAGACTAATACTGATGATGTTTATTTTGTGGATGGATTGAAAGATAATCTTTTGAGTGTTGGATAGTTAGTTGATAAAGGATATCAAGTTTGGTTTAATGAGAAAACTTGTGTGATAAAGGATAAAGATGGAAATCTGATTAGAACTGGATCTAGAACCAGAGGTAATGTATTTCAGTTGAATCCTACTAAGATGACATGTTTGATTACCAAAATTGATGACAGTTGGTTGTGGCATAGAAGGTTTTGTCATATAAACTTTGATAACATTGTGAAAGTAAGTTCTACACTTGCAGTAAGAGATTTACCTAAAATTATGAAGCTTACTAACATGATTTGCAAAGAATGTGTAATGGCTAAACAGAAGAGAAATTCTTTTCCTAGTAAGAAGTTTACATCTACAGAGAAGCTTGAGATTGTTCATACAGATTTGAGTGGTCCTACTAGGACTAGAGGATTCTATGGAGAAAGGTATTTTATGATTCTTGTTGATGATTTTACAAGAATGATGTGGATTGCATTTCTTAAAGAAAAATCTGAAGCATTTGATAAGTTTAAGATTGTTAAGAATAAAGTTGAGAATGAATGTGGAATGAAGATTAAATGTTTGAGATTTGATAGAGGTGGAGAATTTAATTCTAGAGAGTTTAACAACTTTTGTGAAGAAAATGGCATTAAAAGACAGTATTCAGCCCCTAGAACACCTAAACAAAATGGCATTGGAGAAAGAAGGAACAGATCAGTGACTA
Source organism: Chamaecyparis obtusa (assembly GCA_027943335.1). Taxonomy (NCBI): domain Eukaryota; kingdom Viridiplantae; phylum Streptophyta; class Pinopsida; order Cupressales; family Cupressaceae; genus Chamaecyparis; species Chamaecyparis obtusa. The sequence continues at coordinate 363,704 of BSBK01002670.1, forward strand.
AAGCAGCAAGAGCTATGTTGTTTAAAAATGATTTGGCAAAGATATTTTGGAGAGAAGCAATGAACACAGTAGTGTATACAATGAACAAAGTACAAATTAGAGCAAACACACACAAGAAACCTTATGAATTATGGTTTGGACATGCACCCTCAGTTAAGTATTTTAGAATTTTTGGAAGCAAAAGTTATATAAAGAGAGATGATGATATTGGAAAGTTTGATCCTAGAAGTGATGAAGGTATTTTTCTTGGATATTCTTTGAAAAGAAAAGCATATAGATGTTTCAATAAAAGAACTAAGACTATTGTTGAAAGCGCAAATGTTAAAGTTGATGAAAAATTCAAAATTCAGGAAAGAATGCTTGATTATGAATCTGATGAAGAAGCTCATCCTAAACCTAACACTGGAACTACTGAATTGTTTTATGAAACTGACGGTGATTTTTTGAATGAAAGCCATAGTGAAGTTATTGAAAAACCTACATCTGAAGAGAGATCTGAGACAGTGACACCTAGCAAGAGTTTGTTAAGGAATCATCCTTTGGAACAGATTATTGGGAGCATCAAAAGAGGAGTTCTAACTCAAAATAAGGCACAAGAATAGTTATGTTTGATTTCTCAAATTGAACCTAAGACTACTAATGAAGCTTGTGAAGATGAAAGTTGGACTAATGCTATGAAAGAAGAACTAGATCAGATTGAAAAGAACAAGACATGGCAATTGGTCCCTAGACCTAAAGACAAGAATGTTATTGGAACTAAATGGGTATTCAGAAACAAGATGAATGAACAAGGAGAAGTAGTAAGAAACAAAGCAAGATTGTTATGTAAGGGTTACTCACAACAAGAAGGAATTGACTATGAAGAAACTTTTGCATCTATTGCAAGAATTGAAGCAGTAAGAATGTTTTTGGCATATGCAGCTTACAAAAAATTCAAAGTATATCAAATGGATGTGAAGTCATCATTTTTTAATGGAGAATTGGAAGAAGTCTACATTGAGTAGCCTGAAGGTTTTCCTTTAACTCAAGAAGGAGACATGGTATGTAAATTGAAGAAAGCTTTATATGGACTTAAACAAGCACCTAGAACTTGGTATGCAAGACTAGATAAGTATTTGTTAAAATTGGGATTTATAAAAGGAACAGCTAATAGCAATCTATACACGAAAGAAATTGAAAATGGTTTGTTAGTTATAGTTATTTTTGTTGATGACATTATCTTTGGAGGAGAAGATGAAGCTAGTGACAAATTTTCTGATGAAATAAAGACTGAATTTGAAATGAGTATGATTGGTGAAATGAAATACTTTTTGGGATTACAGATAACACAAAACAATGATGATATCTTTGTAAGTCAGAAAAAGTACTTGAATGACTTGTTGAAAAGATTTGGAATGGAGGATTGTAAACTAGTTGGAACACCTATGGTGACTGGACATAAATTATCTAGCACAGATGAGACTCTTGCAGTAGAACAGAAGAAATACAGATCTATGATTGGAGGATTGTAGTATTTGACTCATAAAAGACCTGATATAGCACATTTAGTTGGAATTGTAGCAATATTTCAAGCTGAACCTAGAGAATCACATTATGTAGTAGTAAAGAGGATACTGAGATATTTAAGAGGCACAATGAACTATGGACTATGGTATGAAAAATATGATGATTTTACCCTATGTGCATATACAGATGTTGATTGGGGAGGTAGTGTTGATGATAAGAAAAGAACCAGTGGTGGAGCATTTTTCCTTGGAGGAAGATTAGTTTATTGGCTAAGAAAGAAGCAGAATTGTATCTCACAAAGCATAGCAGAAGTAGAATATGTAGTAGCGGCAAACAATTATAACTAGATAATTTGGATGAAGCAAATGCTGAAAGATAATGGAATAAAATTTGTTGAACCTATTGTTATACATTGTGACAACACCAGTATAGTTAGTATGTCTAAGAATCTCATATTACATTCTAAGACAAAGCATATAGAGATTAAGTATCATGTTGTAAGAGAGAAAGTTGCTAAGAAAGAAGTCAGACTTGAGTACATAAGTACAAAGGAGAAAATAGCAAATATATTCACAAAGCCTTTACTTAAGGATACATTTGAGTATCTAAAAGGTATGCTTGGGGTTATGCCCTAGCCTACTTTTGAGAAGCGATGCAATTGGTTGCATTTGTACAGTGGTATATGAGCCTTATCTTTCTTCTAGACTGGATGTTAGTACTTCCTCTATGGGGGAGTATGTGTATCTGAGCTGAGTCATGAGGACTCTAGTAAATGTATTTTCTGAAAAGTGTCTTTTGACATTGAGTTGTTGATGTAATTTCTATCATTGATGTCAATGGGGGAGAAGTATGCATGAAAAACAATCTGAGACATCTGTTGAAGAGAACTGAATAGGATAACGAAGCAAGATTTGATTGATAAAGAAGATTTGAAGAAGCAGTGTTGCAGTATTGGATTTTTGGAACATTGGATGTTTTTCATCTATGTTTCCATCAATTCCAATGGAGGAGATTTTTAGGAATGAATGCTAAATGTTTGTCATACATCCTGTAGCATTTTTTGTTGCATTCATGACTATGATTGTCATTGATGTCAACATAGTGATTTACCCAAGACTTGCAGAGAAGCAGACAGAGTTTGGATTAGCGCACATGGGTTATTATAGTTGGAGCTATGTGACATTGAGGATATAATATTTGATATTTCATATTTCTATGGTTAAGAGCATAGATAGTAATTCATGGATTCATGGAAGTTATGATCTTTTTGGTGAAAGCAGTATTCAGGCAGTGTTCCTAAGTAGCGGTTTGTGGAAATCGGATGATATCTCATAATCGGGATGGAATCTAGTTTTTCACAATTAAAGGGAAGTTGGAGACACATTGATAGTGATTTTCTTGACAATGTAGACTTTGAGGTTGCACAAGTGAAGATTTATTGTATTTGGAAGCTGACAATTTTGTGTAATTTTGGTGTAGTGTGTGGAAACTTTTATTTTGTAATTGTATGCCGACTCATTTGTAATTATTTGAGTGTGGTATAAAGGAAGGAATGTATTTCATTTTTTTAATGTAGTTTTAATGTGAAGAGTGTGTAATTATGATATGGTAGCAGCAGTTGTGATGCTGGATGCATGAACTGAAGAAAAGAGCTAAGTGTGAAAGCGAATTTGTGAAGGAAGACGTGCAAAGTACAAAGATCTAAAATTGAGATATGATGTAATAGTGAGTGCGGTTTGGCATAGTCAGAGAAGAGGTAACATATTATTCCATTGAGTAATGCAAAGATTATTTGGACAGTGTGTTCATTGATCTTACCCTGAAGCTATTTGGGCAGTGGGTCCTTCTGTCTTCCATAACTCTTAACAAGGTTAGAATCTTTTAATAGGGATTCAAAATCTCCTAACAAGGATTCATATGTACTAAATGTATTTCATAAGACTCCTAATAGATTCCATCCTCTCACAAGGAATATTCATATGAGTGTATCTTTTTTGGGCATCATTCCCACTGGGGTTTACTCTTTGATCAAGAGGTTCCCTAGTCAACATATCTTGTGTTATTGTGTTATTGTGTATGAATATCTTTCTATGGTTGGTAATTATATTTCTTAAATGGTTTAATGTTGTTGAAGATGATAAAATTTATAATTATCTAATAACTAATTCACCCCCCCCCTCTCAGTTATCTTGGTGGACTTTACTTTCTAATAGGAGAAATAAAGGAATCTGTTGCTTTAGAATCAAATAGAATAGTGGTAGAGATACCGTCTAACGAACCTGAGGTTTTGATGACATATCCCTAATGTTTTTCCTATTGGTTTTCAAGAGTGGAAAATACTCGGTGAGATCTACCTACATCACCCACTGTGGGTTCTGAAGCATCCTATCTATAGCTAGTTGTTGGGGTAGATTTATGAGGACAGTTGACTACAATATGAATGTGTTTACCACAAGAGCAACATCCTATATTTTTAGAAAAATTTCTCCCTAGGGAAGGTGCACTGGACTGTTGATAACTACCCTGACTAGAATTCTAAGGTATACTCTAAGCTGTTTGAGAATTTGGATATCGCTTTGCACGCTTCCAGTTGTGAGAATTATTTGATTGAGAACCCCCATTTTTGTTGTTGTTATTGTGATGAAATTTCCTTTTTAGGTGGTTCCGACTCCCTTTGATGAAGAAGGATAGTTTTTAGGACCAAGTATTCCCTGAGATTTATTTCCCTTGAATCATGTCCCAGCCTAAGAGGCATTACCTCCATGGCCACCTATCTAATTTCCTATCCCCAAGGCTACATTATGTTCCATAATATGAGCCTTAATGACTACATCATTAACTGTCTGAGGTTCAAAGATTTGTACATTGCTGGCTAATCGGCCATTGAGGCCTCTAAGGAAGTGTTGAGTAAGAATGGTTTCATCATCCTTATATCTTGAGTATGGCTTGATTTCAAAGAACCATTTCTCATAATCATCAACTGACATAGTTAACTACCTTAAATTTTGAAACTCTTTAGCTCTTTCCCATCTCCAGTGGTCAAAAAGAAATCAGGCTCAAAAGAGTTCTAAGAACAGTTCCTATGAAAGGTTGGTTATATCAATGTGAAGTTTCTCTTTCTCTATATCCCACTAGGTGGATACAAAGTCTCTAAGGTGAATGACTAAAAATTGAGCCTTAGTATTGCTACTATAAGGGTGCATGGAGAATAGCCTTTCTAAATCTAGTAACCAAGTCTCAGTATTGGATCTTCCTTGAGTTCCCTTAAATGGGTTAGTCTTAGTCCTAAGGAGGTCTTGCATGTGAGAATCATGTAAGGTGTCATCTTCTATAGCCTGATCTCTCCTCCTAGGTCTCCTTTCCCTTTCCTCATGGTGAGCGGCATTAGCCTCCCCACAGTGACCCCTATCCTCACCTACATCTAGCCTCTGTAGTATCTATTGAAAAATTTCTTTCACTTGAACCCCCTAAAAACCTCCTGAGTGGTTATCAGATTGATCCCCTCTACCATCACCCTCAAAGTGTTCTTATTCTTGAGAAATTTCTTGGTGAGATCTAGGAGGGGTATTTTGGGCACCTCCCCTTCTACCACAAGTCAAAGGAGGCATCCTATCATAAGGTAAGGAGATGGATAAGTTCAAGGGTCCTAGTTTGAATCTAGATTAAGTTTTCCTTAAATGAACAATAAGTTTAATCAACATGAGCCACATTTCTCGGGGCCCTAGTATGGCAACTTAGGGCTTTGATACCAAGATGTCATGCCCCACCAGGGAACCAGGCAAGAAAATAATAGATTCTCTTAGGAAAGAAAACCTATGTAATGGAATATAAAAAATTTCAAACTTTAAAATATTTACATGTATAATAACATAAGAAAAGCTTTAACTTAGATTCTTCCCATGGTTCCCAACTAGAACTCTAACATTACATTTTAGTTTCATTAAAGATACTAATAACTTGAATAACTTTAGGACAATTATATTATAGAATTTGATGAACTTAAAAAGAAATATAAATGATTTCATTCAAATATTTAACCTAACATTTTAGATTCATATATATGCTCTAAGTAATCCTTTATGACCAACATAGCATTTGAAGTGTTAATTCCATATAAAAAAATCATTTAGGAACTTGAACAAATACATATATGAAATCATCCCATTTGATTAGTCTTTCTTAATCAACAATAGTACACAACATTCCATCTTACTTTGAAACTTACTAAAATCTCTTTTCTTCTAAAACAACCATGCTTTACATAAAGATTACATTTCCCTTTTCCTTTCCCTAAATCTTCCCATTCCAAGTTACATCATTTTGAAGTACAATAAATATTAAATTACATTCATCTCCTCTTGTGAGGTTACAATAACAACATAACTTTACAGTGATAGAAAATGATGAAAGATATGAAAAGAGTCTTCTTTCTTCAAAACAGGAACAATGTATAAGCAAGAATCCTTTTAGCACTACACTACAACTGATACCTCAATAAATAAAGATTTACCACCCAACCACGTGGATACCAAAAGGCCCACTCCCTCGTGCTAGGAGATAAACACCAAGGTCTGTGCAAGAAGGTATAACTAGGCCATTCCTAGGGTTGAGATAACCTTTCCTAAACAATAATTGAATGGGGAATGAAACTCAAATCCCTTCCCAATGGTTCACAAGACTAGGTAGAAACTCTAAGTGACAAGATAGGTGAGTTTCATCACATATCCCTCACCCCTTGGTTTGTCCTAGTACTAGCCACTCTTGGCCTTGGCCCCCAAGTAGACACATGCGGAATCGAATGCCTTTCGTAAGGACAAGGTCATTCAATCGTACCTATGCATAGGTGCCTTCTCCCACTCCCATACATAGTCTTTACTAGCACTAATGGAATGGTCAAGGCATACATTTATCTTGTTATTGTTTGATTCCATCTTAATTCATTTAATTAAATTTATCACTTGATTAAACAACTCATAAGTGGGTTTCCCTAGTACTAGCCACTTAGGGCCCTGGCCCCACACTAAGAGCCACTCACCTAGTATTCTTAGGTTTTCTACCCTTCCCAAGCATCATAAACATACAAGATATGCATAAAAACTAGTCGTAGTATCATACAAGTATTGCAACCAAGAATAGAAATGGTTTAGGGAGTCGTATAATTGTCCTAGTCCACCGGATAACCCTAAACCCTAATCTAGATTCCTAAACACATCAAGAAGATTAAACATAAATATAAATTCACTATACAACATGTACCTAAAGAAAAAAATGATAAAAAATACCCCAACATCACTTAGGGTTAGCCCCATACCACTCGGGAACCCTAAAACATCAAAAGGGGCCAAAACTATGACCTGGCAGAGAACTGCATAGTTGGTCCAAGAAGCTATGTAGTTGGGCCATAAAGTTTCATATTTGGTGCCTTAAGCTATGTAGTAGATATCGAGAAATGTATAGTTGGTGACCAGAACTACGCAGTTGGTCAGATATTGTGTTTTCTCAAAAATGGGACTTGCAGAATGGGTTTGCAGGAAAAACTAGACATGATGGAGGTATTGGATGCAGAATCAGGGAAAGACCCAATTGAGATCTCCTTGTTTCCCTTCCTAAACATCCCCCAAACCCATTCTTCCTGCAAGACATCCCTACTCTAAATCTGGAAATAAATGAAAGGTGCATAGTCTAGAATGCAAACAAGGAAGGAGAAATAGATCTTCCAAAAATCTAAGAGTACCTACAGACCTATTAAATACACAAGGAAATCTATCAAAGATCCTAAGAAGACTCTAGCTTCTAACAAAGCATGTAAGAAAATAAAATAACCCATATAGAAAGTACAATAGTTTATGGAACCAATATATTTCAAACATAAACATAATTATCCTTTCTCCTAAGCCTATCTCACTCAATAATCTAGACACAATACAAATAGCACAAACATCCTCCAAAATTGCATATTCACACAACATAGCAAGTAGATAGATATCAATACAATCAAACAAAAAAGCACATAAGGAGGATCATCTTCCAAGATAGATCCTACCTGGATTCCTGCGGAGAAACCATTGGAGAAGAAAATTTTGAATCTCTTAGCCTACTCCAAGCACTCTTCCAGATTCCTTCTAAGTGCAGACACCAACCTCCTCTAGAATTACTATGGTTCCTAAACAATGATATCCTATCAAAACAATGGCAAAGCTTCCCTAGGAGATTATTTTCCAGCCAATACCCTCATTCTCACAGAGCCTCTTCCCATAAATAGATTGAGGAAGTAGTTGCATGGGAAAATCCAACCAATGCAACTATCCAAACCAATAATTGGTTAAATGTTAGGCATAAATATATTTAATAAAACCATTCCTAGGAAGAGAGATAATTAATATTAATCTCACACATATTTCCTTTTCTAAGAAAATCCAATAGTAACTTTTACTCCTAAGCATATTTACTATTACCTAGATTAACTAGGTCATACTAAAGGATTTTTACCATATATATATATATATATATATATATATATATATATATATATATATATATATATATATATATATATATACTTGACATCCATAAAAGTAATTATTTAATTGTTTATTAATATCTTTTAATGGAGTAATTCATTATCCACAAACAACTATATAAATATATGTAACCATATGCATACGTGTGCACCCATATGCCTAGGTATACATATACCATTATAAATATTATTTAAAATATATTATTATTAATACTATAAAACATATTATTTTATACATACACTAAATCAAACTCTTAAAAGATACAAGAGTTCACGTAAGATAACTGTTATTACCATTCAAAAAATCCCATACTCAATAAATGAAAGAAATAAGCAACAAGATCCACAAAATCTAACAAGTTGATACAACACAATAATTCACCATCTGACACAAGGATTGACTCAGGAGTTCCCAACCTAAGGAGAAGAAAGGGTCAAAGGTATGGTTCATTCTCACATATCCTTGGTGTTATCTCCATAACAACAACAACGCTTGAGGATTTTTGATGGCATGCTCAGACCTGTGAGACCAGGTGGAGTCGCTTCCCAGTACTTGCAAGCCTACATGACCAAGAAGAGATGCATGTGCATAGATATATACAATAAGACATTTGCAAATAGATGACCAGGACCGATACATCATGTGGACCTCGACTAAGTGAGTAACTATGACTTCATCCTGAATCATGAAAATACATCAGTCACATATACGTGAAGCATGAGACATCAATGACAATAATTGGTTAGATTCCAAATCCTTGGGTTAGCACTATTATACAAATATATAAGATAGATGATTTTCAATTTCATAAACATTAAACAATAATCATAAATGAGTAATGTCTAAATATCTGATAAGCATATCATCATCCAAATAAGCATAATTATAAATATATGGTTCGAACCATCATAATATAAAATGTCCAATCTAAGAATAAAATTATAATCATCTAAGAGGGTATTACATTTTTTCTACCACTAATCACATAGAACACATTCCTAAAAGTTCTCAAGAAATAACTACTAGGTGATAGTCTCTATGCTAAGCTTAATTTTTTATTTTATTCTCCACCAAGTAGCTACAAAACCTCTGAGGTACATGATAGCACACCTCACCCTAACATTGGTATCAATTTTCTGCATAGAAAAACATCAATCAAATGCAATGAGCCATGTCTCTACCTAAAAACTAGTTCCAAGACCATCAAAGGGAGGAGGTCGAGACCGAAGGAGGTCTCTCATCTGACTAGCCTTAACGACCCCTTGATCAACTACAGTGTCCCTTCTCCTAGCAATATTAAATATCCATCTTGCCTCATTATCAAAATGGTGTGACTCTTCCCTCTCAACCCTATTATGAATGGGTAGATGTTCTAGAATAGTCTAAAGTATCTATCTGGTATTAGGCTCCCCTGAATCACCATGTTTCTCTCCATTATCCTCTTGTAAACTCTCAGCTATGTGACTCATAGGAGTTTTGTGATGCCTACCCCTCCCAAATCTTCTACTATGGCCTCCACTACAGCCTCTACCAATGGATCTAGCCCCAATGACCATCTTTCTTACAACATCCAAAAGAAAAATAATATATGAGAACAAGTCAAGAATAATAAATACTTGATGTATAGTCATAAAACAATAGTCTGAAATATAGAGTTTTATATGTCTAAGTTTTTGTTCCAAGTTTCAACTACTATACCTCTAATGGGCATACAAATTTTGAGAGTTCCCAAAGTAGAAACTTGTGCTCTATTACCAAGTGTAATTCCCCACCAAGGAACCCAAGAGAGATTAACCTAAAACATGCTACTAATTTTACAGAATAATTTTTTCTTAATATTTTAGACAAAAGAAATGTATATCAATGCGGAAGAAATACAATATAATACAACTCATATACACAAGTGTGAATTAAACACAAATTACAAATCTCAAGGGTTCCTTGATGTAGATTACATACTTGTTAATTAATCTACTTAATACAATAACCATACAAAGTCTCCACATAATATAAATAAGTACGTCATCATACACATGAAATCTAGATACAACCAATACCACAAGGTATCCATAATGAAAATACATCCCTTGCACATGTCATAGGGTATGTAACAAAATCAAACACAAAGTATAATATGATATCTTTTAAGTAACTAAAATAATGATATAATAACATAAAATAAGAAAGATAAGAGTAGATTTCCAATACTGATGAATAATAGGGTACAAATTTTACAAGGATCGCCCAAAACTAGTACTTGAATTTCATAATATCAAATGGTAAAAGAATCACTACCACCAGACATCGTGTAACCTAAATGGTCCACTCCCACCATGCTGAGGAGATAACAACAAACCCCACTCAAATATAAAGTACCAAAATCAACCACAATACAAACTAAGGGATCATGAAATCTCTCTATCTCAAAAAGTACAATAGAATAGAAAAGGTAATACATTCTCAACCAAAGGAAACCAACACATGTAGGAGACCTAAGATGCATATGGGGAAGTGTGATCACATAAGTCAATTCTAGAGTTATCTTGGCACTCTATCTAGACCCTAGTGCCCTAGTGACCCTATGTAATATCAGTAATCATCTCATATAAACCAGGTACCAACTATACTATATCCAGGTCTATGCAGGTGGAAAGCATCATCTCACACTCCATCCTAGCATGTACTAGCATTTAAGGCATGGGTGAGGCACACAAATATCTTATTATTATTTATATCCTTTAAATAAATTTAATTAACTTATCACTTTATTACATCACTTGCAATAAGTTATCCTGACGGCCACTTATAGGCCCCGACACCTATTGCAAGCCACTCCCCACCTATAAACTTAGCTATCCTACCTATGTTCATAAACTATATAACAAAAAAATGATAATAATTATAATGATCCTCAAAATTGTTCCCCAAAATCACAAGGAACATGCACTGGTCCTCAAACCACAATATTATAAAAATCACACTTTCCAAGTGTATACAATAATCATATCCCTCAACCAAGGTTGGACATAACAGAGATAAACTATATTCCCCCATGTAGAATATGCAACAAAACACATCTATAAAAAAACAACATTCATACCACATGATAATCGAAACATAATCACAAGGTGATCACAAGTCACATAAATGATCAATTCCAAAACAAGATCAAAATAATGATCAACAAAGAATCTCATGCAATACAAAAGTTCCCAAAAGCCTATGATACCCCTGACCTAAAGTCAACTTAACTCCTATATAAACATCACCAAACAAAGAAATAAATACACCCAAGGTCACACCACAAAAATTAATCTTAGATACATAAAACAATTCAAGTCTTTCCTAATCATCCAATTTGGCTATAAAATATTCATCTAAAAATCAAATGCATAACAAAGTATTGGGTGTTTGATAATAAAATAACAACATTAGTTATCCAAAATAAATATCATAGAAGATGATGAATAAAATAATACATAATAAAAATACCACTTTATCAATAAATATCAATTACATTAATATTCAATAATTAGTAAAAAAATTATCAAATATTAATGAATATATATTTAATATTTTAAATATATAATTTAAAACCTAATTTAAAACTTAATAAATTAAATTAAATTAAATTATAAAAAATATTTTATTTTTTAAATAACCCCAAAGGGAGGGGGTCCACAACATCAGTCAGGGCTTACCCTATGGCCTTGCCACTAGGAGCCCACACCATGGCGTTGGCCTTGCCCACGGTAGTTGTTGGGCCTGCCACGGCACTACCGCTAGGAGCCAAGGCATCTACGGCACTGTTGTGTTACAACAGCGGGTGGTTGGGGGGATGGTGGCCCCCACCACCATCAATTTAATTTTTAATTTTTTTTATTTCTTTAGTATAAAAAAACAAAAATAATTTCTAGTGAACAATTTCTAAGACTTTCCAGCAAGGTGGTTTTTTTTAATAGGTGGTTTTCTCCCTACAACATGTGTATGCAACTAATTTTGAGTTTGAAAACATAATTATAATTGTAGAAATACTTAATTATTTTCAAATCAAAATTAATCTAATAATATATATATATACTCTAAAACAAAAGTATGTAGATTTTTTTGAAGAACAACCTAGGGTTTGAACAAGCATAATTTCCTTGAATTTTAATCATAAAGCATTCTAGATCTAGATTTATCATTAATTTTTCACACAAAGTTTCAATAACCAAATTAAACCAAAATGATGGTAAATCAAACAATAACAGAATCAGGATTTCATCAATCATTCCAAACACAACGTAGACAATCTTTTTTAAGGAAGATTAACATGGGTTTCCAAACCCTGCCTGAAATTCACCAACAGATCTAAACAACAAAAGAAGCCAAATCGAAAACTCCAATATCCAGATTTGAAAACAAACCTTTAACTCCAAGCACCTGAAACAATTCTCCAAAATGTGATAGATGTTTTAAAATAATAACCCAAAACCCTCTAATATAGAAAACCTGACAAGCTAGGGTTTTCAAAACATGCAACTACAAAAATAAGACGAACTCAACTCAAAAATAATAAAAGAATTATTTAACTCAAAATCACATAAATAAGAACTTAACTACAACCTCATTATAATCACTTCCCTTTTTTCATGATTTAATTTTAATTTTAATAATAATATGCTTTTTCCTCATAATTTTCTAATTTAAATTTTATTAAAAATAATTGTGCAACTTTAATTACATATTATTAATTCATTATTAATTATTATTTTTATCATATTAATAATTATGCAATTGATAATTAATTATTAATTTATTAATTATACTTTTAAATTTTTACTTTAAATTTAATAATTAATTAAATCCTCAAATTCCACATTTAGAATTTTGAATAATTAAGTCTATTTAATTGAAAATTGTATTTAATTTATTCTCATAAATTAAATACTCTCATATTTAATCATTTTCATACTTAATAAGATTTAATTATTTAATTACATAATTAATCTTATAAATTAATGTACTAATTTAATACAAAACCACCTCAAATCATATGGCATAAAGTGGCGTGAAGAAAAAAATGACTAAATCCAAAATATCAAAATCACACTCAAAGGAAGGGTTCACGAATAATGTCACCTTAATGGATTCGAAGGATAGCAATAAGATACTTGTCCACTATTTCAGGACAATAAATGGCTTAGGTTGGGATTGGGTATGTATGTTATCTCCCCTCTCTTACCATTGAGACATTATGATAGGGCATGCTCACTCCTACCAATTCAGGGAAGATGATGTCTGGTACCTACAATCCTTCCATTACAAAGATGAATATGCATATATATATATATATATATATATATATATATATATATATATATATATATATATATATATATATATATATATATATATATATATATATATATATATATATATATAATGGTACATCGTGTGGATCTCGCATGCAAGTAACTACAACTCCATCCCATACCATATCAAACACATCAAATAGAAATGTAAAACATTCAAAAGTTTCATGTGCATACAAATGTAGTGTTAGTATTGTCATTAATTCATAATCATAAATGACATCATAATATGTAAATAACCATCACCAAAAAAACCATAAATCTAATCATAAACACATGATATCACACACTATCCAATGACTCATAATAAATCAATCCAATGAAAAGTCATACATCAATAATCCAAATATCACTAAAATAATCAATGCACACATAAAAGTGTCCTAAAATAATTTGGCAATATAAACTGAAAAGCAAACTATGGGAGGCCACTACACTTAGGCTAAAACTTTCTAGGTTTATACTTTAGCACTCTCTCAGAACATCTAGAAGAAAAATGACCAATCTTATTGCAAGAAACACATTTCAAAAGTAGCATCCCTTCATACTTACCTACACTCTTAGGCACTCTTTTTTGTAATTAGGGCTTCTAGATCTTCTAGCTTTCTTTCCTCTTTTTCAATCTCTTATCATTCCTTATCATATCAAGATCCAAACTTAGATGAACTTGAAGAAATATCACCAAAATCATAATTTTTCTTATCCTTAGAAATAGTAGCTTTAAATGCAAATTCATACTAAGGAAAATTATCAATAAATTTAGTCATTTCAAAAGAAGATAAATTACCAACCAATGAATCTCTTGCCACATTAGAAAGGGTCTTGATCTCTTCAATTACAACAACTTTGTTATCATAAGGAGGCAAAGATCTTAGAGTTTTAGAAATAGACTCATCCTCATCTATTGTTTCACAACCACGTCTAATTGCACAAATAAGTTTGGTCACCTTTTGAACATAATCTTGTATATTTTCATCTTCACTCATCCTCAAAGATTCCAACTTCCCTTTCAGACACTTCAACTTTTCTTTCTTTACAATAGTATCTCCTTCATTTAATGCTTCAAGTTTTACCCATACCTCATGTGCAGTTTCAAACTCCATGTCATTTATATATTTTTCATCTGATAAGGCACTCAACAAGGCTTCCTTCACTCTCATGTTACATCTAAATTTTGTCTTCTCATCAGTAGTATCAATGGCTAAATTTGGTGGAGGCTTGTAATCTTACTTTGTAACATCCTAATATTCTTTTCCAATGCATCTCAACTATGTAATCATTCTTCCCTTCCATAATGAGTAATTTTTTCCATCGAATCTCAAACTATCCTTAAACAATTTCATCCTAGATCACCTCAAGCAATCAAGCTTCAAAAATAGGATCTTTCTCTAATACCAATTGATATAAATAAGGTAGCACATACAATTGAGAGGGAGGGTGAATCATTTGTGTCCAAAACAGTTCTGTCAAAATCAAATCTTAACAATCCTTAACTTCTTTACTTAGATGTATAAAGATGAGCATGAAATAATTGAGCCAACATCACAAGAACACATAACACCAAAAGACATTTCTAGGAAACCTGGTCAAGGGAAAAACCATAATGGGGATCAAACCCACAAGATGATGTACTAGCACATATAACTCTATTAAAGGTACAAAGAGGAATTCACATGCATTCAGGCACACTACCTAGAGCTTACTACTCAAATACAAATGAGGGCAACAACCCAAAATACAACTAGGGCTACAACCCCAAAATGGACTACAATCCACTATGGACAAAAATCCACTAATTTTGTGAACTAACTGATAGAATCTCAGACATTCCAATACAACTCCAATGAAGTACAACTATGTTATGAACTTATTTTAGACTCCACTCATACCTCTTCGCACACCCACTAATATTCCATTAGCATCATTGTCTTCTCTCATTTCCATACATCTAAAATTACAAATGACATCATATTTATATACATAACATCAACTCATTACAACAAGGTCATTCATGGACCTAATTACAAAATATTAAAAAGATTAATGCATAATCCTCAATCTGATCCAATAAAATTCAGCTAAGACTTAGCTAGGACACAAATCTCTATTCACGAATATGCCAGGATCCAAAGATCATGCTTCAAATCTTTACAAAATACTAACTCACCAAGTTGGCCAAGAACACCAACACACCATAGGAAAATCATTGAATTTGATCACATAGACCTATGTGATCCACCAACACAAATAGAAAATTATCCAAAAACGTTAGCAAACAACATGAGTTACCACAATAAGAACACAAACATCTATGTCTTCAAAATTCACAACTATCTATGCACTGTTTATTAGGAACACTGAACTCTGATCACTCAAGAATAATAGCTTTCTAGCATCTAAATCACAAACCATCTGAGCTAAGAACACACATCCATGTTATGAACTTACCACCAAGTTAGCAACAAAAGATATTTCATAACCAATCCTCCATGATCTAAGAACTACAACACTATCTCCACTAAAATATCCATAAAATTATTCTCTAATAAATCAAACATAACTTCTTCAAATCATATAGAAAACCTCTGCAACTTGAACAAGATCAAGTATAGACATTCCTCAACCACTCTACATCTTAGAAACAAGTAATATGAAATACACTACCCATATTGAACCAAAACTTCTAACTAAACAAACCAAAAAAGATTGTATTATGGCGAGCAGGGGCGGAGCGGGAGTGGCTAGGGTTTCAAGTTTTCAAGATGAGGAGGGCAAATCTAAATCCGATGATGGAGACCCACATGAGGGATTGTAGGTCATTTCAGTGGGGGGATATAGATCCCATATTATAATCTCATTGGGGGGCTTTGGGAGCTCTCTCCTCTCTGTTGTGGTGTTGGTCGTGTCTCAGGTTAGGGTGCTCTTTGTTGTTGTAGGACTGTGGCAGGTTCTTCTCTCTTCCTCAGTTCTTACTTAGTATACTGTGGGAAATGCCTTTCCTTGTTTTGGGAGATAGACTAGTTTGTGATGCTTTATCAATCCTCCCTTTCTCAGCTGTTGTGGCTTTTGGTGTTTCCTCCCTATCCTTTATGTGGTGCAGAACCCTTTTGAGGTGGGGTTTCACTCTTGGGCTCTCTGGGAGCTGCAGGCTTCTCTCCTTCTCTACTCCTCCTTCTCACTTCCTATTGAGGTGGAAGCTCTCTTTGAGGTGAAGGTTTCTTTCCCTCTTTTTACTTCTTTCCTGCTTCCTATAGAGGTGGAAGCTCCTTTCGAGGTGGAGGCTCATCCTATAGAAGTGGCTCATTGCTGGTTGAAAGAGGTGGGTTGGAGTATTGTTGGAGAGCTCTGCCTTTGCTGGAGGGATTCTATTTTTCTAGTGAACTTTGATGGTTTCTTATTTTTCCTAGCAGGTTGTGGTTTGGTGGTATGGGGAGTCTTCCTCATTCCAATCACTTTGTTGAAGGTTGGGGGAGCCTTTCAAAACCCTGAAGTCAAAATGTAGCTGATATTTTATTTGCCCATATGTTTAAGCTGCTATTTTTCTGATGCTTTGCTGAAGGTTGGGGGAGCCTTTCAAAACCCTAAAGTCAAGATGCAGCTATTATTTTATTCGCTCATTTATTTAAGCTATTGTTTTTCCTATGCTTTGGCTCTGACAGGGTGGACTGTTTTGTATGTTAGACAAGATGGTTTATGTAAGGGGAATCCTCTCTACTCCCATTATGGTTTTTGGTCCCATGTTAAAACCTAATCTGGTTATGGATCCATCAAAACACATACTTCCAGTTTAGGGAGCCTAAAAACCCTAGCTATTTGTTGTTGTTGTAAAGTGAAGGATTTAAACATTTGTCTTGATCAACTTGAGCTTTAATGCATTTCTTTTATTTGGTTGTTGTTGTTCTGCTAGATTTATGTTGCTGGTAGTTCTCCTCACATTCTGTGTTGGGGGCTCTATAAGGTTTATCTTCTTCCCCCAACTGTTTCACTTAGATCTGTTCTTAGTTTCTTACTCTACTATGATCATGATTTGGGTTATAGTTCCCTACAAAAACTGAATGTATATGGTTTTGGGGCCTATTCAAAACCTGTTTATACCTAATTCAAAAAAAAACTAGGAAATTGTCAGGAATAAAAGATATGTTAACATTATAGACAAAACAATAATTCCAGCACATATATGCATGAAATGTCCAACACCTTCATCCTCTAAATCCATTTTGGGTCCCTACATCCCAAAATCTACCATCATATATCTTCCACATACCAAATCCATATTGGGCTCTTAAATCTCAAAATCACATCCCCCATCTTATCTTACTCATTCCTTCATCCACCAATCTCATTTCCCTATCACCCATCATAAAAATAACACCCCTTACATCCTTAATCAGGATCAACAAAGGCACATACCAACACATCTTAACTACCAATCTCTCTCTATCACTCTACCCATATTTCCTCCATCTCATACAATTTTTCATACTCCTTCCAAAGCTACTTGCAACAATTTGGATGTCAAATAAAAAATGCATAAAGTTAAATATTGATAGGGAAAGGGGATGAACTAATCACTAGTTCATGCCACTAGTCTTACACTAAGACCTAAGGTGTCTTACAAGATCACCACCTAGATCTATAGGATCCTTAAATTTCTTGTGATCCCCCAATCCAAACCCCACTCTTCTATCTTGTGCAAAACTCCAAGCTTTCCCACTTCTAGGTACTCATCTTAGGTGAGGAATACACTAGGCTCCTTAGCTTTCTCTAAGGTCTAACTACTCACAACTCTCCAAGATTCTTGTAGGGTTATGGAGGTGTTGTATAACCTTCCAATACACTATTTCCAATGCTTAAGATAATCTCATGCATTGATTCACCTTACCGATTTCAAGATTTGCTATCAAAATAGGGCTACAAGGAAAGCACCCCTATTAGCCCTCCTACTGTGAGAAATTAGGGAATAACTCAATTTCTCTCCTTTAACCCCTCCAAACTTCCTTCAAATACTCCTATTATTTTATCTAGGACTCAAGGATTTTTGTGGTTTTGGGCCTCCAAATGGTAGTACAGTACCCTAACACAAAAGGAGGGTTTTGAGGGTTTCTAGGCCTTGTTTAGGTCTTTATGTTCCTTAGCTTGATTAGGTGCCTTCCTAGATTTGTAGGAGCCCTTCCTTCACAAAAAAGAACTCTACTTAATCCCCTATCCACTCCATGCTTTCATTCTTCCATATCTTCATAACCCTACAAACTAGAACCTCTGCAACTTCACTCTTCCCTAACTGGGCATGCACTGGCTCACCTAGGGAAAGAGCTTAAAAATGCTTCCATGGCTTTTGATGGCCCTTCCTCCTACAAGTAAAAATTACATAGATTACACTCACTATCCCCAAGAGGCCATACTATTTCTACAATGGGATAGTGAGTTACATGACTCTCAATACCAACTGCCTGGTTCAGGACAGTAAACTGGAAAAATTAAAGTATTTACAAACTTGGAAATAAACACACACACACACACCTAATCTAGTGAATCAAAAATACTCTAAATAAACTAAAATACAATGCTAAGGTGTTACAGTCACAAATTTAGCACACAAAATCTTCCATTAATTCACGGTCGTTCTTCTTCATATACAGACTAGCTTCATTAGCTCACAGTCTGTACACACAATCCACACTTATGGCAATTTTAGGGTTTATTAGGCTTATATATGACCTCATAGGTTTTTAGGCTCCATCATTAGGTCTTCTATTAGACTATAGGTCAATTTCCACCATTTTAGCAGATGGGCGAGCAACATTTGCAAAATTTTAAAGTTGCACTTTGCGACTTTTACAACTTTTGTCAATCTTGCTATTTCTTAGCTTCCTAAAGCTAAGGACTCTTCCTAGGTGACTCCTAGGTATTGAATACTTATTTCTAACTTCAAATGACTTTGAAAATTCTTTAAAAGACCCCTCTCCTTATAGTATGACTTCATGCCAAAAAGTAACTAGCTTTCCATGAGACCTATCCAAAGGACTTCTAGGACCTCTAAACCCCAACTAACATTGCCATTCACTCAAACTGGTCCTCAAACCCTTATTGTTTTCACAAAGCTCACTAAGAGAATTACACAACAAAATTTCAAATGTTGAGGGCCCTATACTGTCTAGGTGCCCCTGCACCATACTCCCCACCAAAGAAACTAAGTCCCCTCTGGAGACAATAGGTGGAGATCCACTCCCTTAAGATTGAACTAATTCTCAAGGATCCAAGTGGCCTCTGAGTCTAGTTGGTCTTTCCATTTTATCAAGTGCTCTTGGTAAGTACCGTGCCTAGTCTTTTCTTGAACCTGGGAGTCTAAAATCTTCTCTACTTGTAGTTTGGGTTTAGGAGGCAGAGCTGCTACTTGGACTTCTTGCTTAGCTTCCTCCACATTCTGATCCATCTCAATAAGGGGTCCCCTATACTTGACTAGGTCTGCAATATTGAATATGGGAGAGATAGCTAGGTCATTAGGTAGCTCAACTTTGTAAGCATTTTGTCCATACTTAGCCAGTATAGGACATGGAGCAATTCTCCTCATCTAAAACTTGGTGGGAACTCCTTTTTCCATTCTTTCTTTGTTTAGGTGGACCATGACCAAGTCCCCTACTCCAAACTGTACTTCTCTTCTTTTAAGATCAACTTTATCCTTCAACTTCTTGGTGTTATCAATGGGGGCCTGTTTGACTTGATCATGTATTTCTTTCATAGATTGACTGAAATCTTTAGCATAGCCATTGTTAGGTACTTGATTGCCTAAATTTCTTAGTTTACATACACCCCTAGGATGTATTCCATAGACAATGTCAAAGGGACTCTTTCCAGTAGTTCTATTAATGCTATCATTATAGGCAAACTCTATTTGGTGGATGACTAAGTCCGATGTCAAACCATAATCCTTGGTTAATAATCTTAACAAATTACCAAGTGTCCTATTTACCACCTCGGTTTGACCATTAGTTTGAGGATGGTAAGCTGAACTAAATGCTAGGTTGGTACCTAGCCTTTTCCATAAGGACCTCCAAAAGTGTCGCATAAATTTTCTATCCCTGTCAGATACAATTCTACTTGGCAAGCCATGAATCCTCACAACCTCTTTGAAAAACAAATAAGCAATATGACTTGCATCATGAGTGACTTTACATGGGATAAAATGACTCATTTTACAAAATCTATCTACTACCACATAGATGCTATCAAATCCACTCTTTGTTCTAGGTAATCCAACCACAAAATCCATACTTACACATTCCCATGCTCTTCTTGGTATTGGGAGAGGATGATAAAGTCCTACATTTGTAGAAGTGCCCTTTGCTCTTTGACATATGATGCATTGCTCTACATAGGTTCTGACATCTCTCTGCATTTTAGGCCAATAGTAGTATCTTTGGACCAATTTCAAGGTCTTGTTTAAGCCAAAATGGCCACTCAAACTCCCATTGTGTTTTTCTTGAATGAGGTTCTCCCTCATGGACCCTCTTGGTACACACAACTACCCTCCTTTAAAGAGTAGTCCATTCTGCAATGTATACTCTACAAATTCACCATGAAAGTGATTTAAATGATCTTGACACACCTTGTATGTTGCTACAAAATATTCATCTATTTGGTACAGCTCCTTGAAGTTATCCACTCCTATGCTTTGCATTTGGATTTCTTGAACAGTGAGTAGTCTTCTACTCAAGGCATCTACTACTTTATTGAGCTATCCTTTTTTGTGTTTCATGGTGAAGGTGTATGACTACAAGTACTCCACCCATTTGACATGTCTATGAATCAACTTGTCTTGGGAGTTGAGAAATCTCAAAGCTTGATTATCAATTAACACTACAAATTCCTTGGGCAAAATATAATGCCTCCACTTTCTAAGGGATTGAACAAGTGCATATAGTTCTAAATCATAGGAAGAGTACTTTTGTTTTTCTGCATTTATCTTCTCACTAAAGAAAGCTACTAGTCTATTTCTTTGACTTAAAACTCCTCCTACTACTATGTTACTAGCATCACACTCTATGACAAAGGGTTCATCAAAAGTTGGTAGCCTTAGAATAGGCTTAGTAGCTACCTCTTTCTTCAATGTCTCAAATCCCTTATCTGATGTAGGTGTCCACACAAATTTGGTTTTCAATCCACCCTTGATGGTATCCATCATGGGAGCACATATTCCACTAAACTTCCTAATGAACTTCCTATAATATTGAGTTAGGCCATGGAAACTCCTCACTTCACTGGCATTCTTAGGAGTTGGCCAACTTAATATAGATGTAACCTTAGTTTCATCCATCTTTATATCTCCTTGAGATAGAACAAAGCCTAAATAGACTAGTTCCTACTTCATAAAATCACACTTGTATAGATTTATGGTTAGGTGTTCCTCTTTCAACTTGGATAACACACTCTTGAGATGCATTAAGTGTTCCTATTTAATCATACTAAAAATTAAAATGTTATCTAAATAGACTACCACAAACTTGCCTGTGAAGCATTTCAACATCTCATTCATGAGCCTCATGAATGTTCTTGGGGTATTGGAGAGGCCAAATGGCATAACTAGCCATTCATATAGTCCTTCAGTAGTTTTGAAAGTTGTCTTCCACTCATCTCCCTCTTTTATCCTTATTTGATGATATCCACTTTTAAGGTATATCTTGGTGTAGTACTTGGCCCCTCCTAGGCAATCCATTAAGTCCTCAATCCTAGGTATTGGAAACCTATATCGGATTGTAATTTTGTTGATGGCTCTAGAGTCTGTACACAACCTCCATGTTCCTCCTTTCTTGGGTGCCAAAATAGTAGGCACAGCACATGGTCTAATGCTCTTCCTTATCAACCCTTGGTCCATCAACTCTTGCACTTGTTTTGCAACTTCCCTATTTTGTTCAGGAGTCAACTTGTAAGGTTCTTTGTTTGGCAATGATGCCCCTAGAATCAGGTCTATTTGGTGGCTGATTTCTCTCTTGGGTGGCAGGGTTGTAGGTGCTCATCTGATATGATACCCTTGAACTCCTTCAAAATATGTTTCACTTCATGAGGTATGTCCTCCTTCTTATTCTCTTTTCCTCCTTGGGTTTTACTACAATGGCATAACCCACTCCTTTCTCAAGAGTTTTCATGAACTCTTTCCCTTTCAACATCAACACATTAGGCCCACTTCCTTGACTATCTAATTCAAGTAGTGACTAAATTTTGTAACTCACTCCATCCTTTATGAAGGTGTATGAATTTAGTTCACCATTATGCATGGCCTTCCTATCAAATTTCCATGGCCTACCTAGTAATAGGTGATAAGCATCCATTGGAAAAACATCACATAAAAGCTTGTCTTTATACCCTCCTATGGTGAACTCAATCCATAATTTCTCATTAACCAAGACATGTTGTCCTTTGTTTAACCAAGTGACTTTGTAAGGAGTGCTCTGAGGTGTTTTGGGAATCTTGATCCTAGTTATGACCTCTTCTAATATAATTTTATTAGTAGACCCTGAGTCTATGATAACTTTGTAGAATTTTCCCATAATTTTACACCTTACCTTGAAGAGTGACCTCCTTTGTTTGGGCTCCTCCTTGACGGTTTCCCTAATTTGGATCCTTTTCACCATCAAATTCTCACCACTCTCTAAATCCAATTGGATATCAGGAGACTTCACACTTGAAGTATCTCCATGTACATATGCCACTTTCTTTTCACCTTGTGACATTGATCCCTTTTCAGGACACCTATAGGCTAGATGCCCCAATTGCTGATAGTGATAACACTTCATAGTAGCAAAATAAGATGGTCCCCTTCCTCCTAGTGACCTACCTCTTCCTCCAAATCATCTACCTCTGCTCTAACCACCTCTTTGACTAGTCTCTCCACTTTGTTCACTCAGCTTGGACTCACCTTGGGGTCTATTGTCATTGCTTCTACCTCCATAGCTTCCCCTATGTCCTCAGCCATCTCTACCTCTTCCTCTATTCTTTGAGGACTGGTCCTGCTTCCTCTTTCCTTTCTCTTCCACCTTTAGAGCTATTTGATAACATTGATGGACTATTTTTGGAGTGACAAGACTCATGTCTTCTTGGATGGACCACTTAAGACCATTCAAGTACCTTGCCAACCTAATACTTTCATCTTCCACCACCTTTGACCTTAGGCATAGTTTTTGAAATTCTTCAGTGTAGGAGTGTACATCCATCTCCTTTTGCCTAAGATTTTTCCTTCTCCTATGCAACTATATCTCATAGTCATTAGGAATATAAGCCTACTTGATTTTAGACACCATTTCCTTCCAAGTGACTATGGGGCTCTTTCCTTCCTTCTCTCTTTCAGTTTGGACAAACTTCCACCAAGTTAAGGTAGAGCCTCTTAACCTTGACTTTTCTACCTTTACCTTTTGAGCTTCAGAGACACCATCACATTCAAAATGGTTCTCCATTCCTTCAATCCAATCCATGATGAGATTTGGATCCATCTTGCCACTAAACAAAGGAATATCTTCCAAATCTTTACTATTGATGGCCTTTAGTGCCTTTAAGAAAGGCTCCTCTAGTATAACAGGGTTTGGTGTTGGAGCTTCTTCCTCCAACTCAATCTCCTTTTCCTTGGCTTCTTTCGCTTCCTTTTGTTCCATCTTTTCCTTGACTCTATCTACGTTGTCTTGGACATCACTCAACAACTGTTCAAGTTGTGCTAATCTTTGCCTGAACAACTTGTTATCCTCCTCTTTCTCTTCAACTTTCTTGGTCAATTCTGCATTGGTCACCATTGTGCTTGATCCACTAGATTCAATAGGTGAAAGAATTCAACTTTCTCTTCAATTGCTTTTCCCACACCTTTAATAGGCTCTAATACCACTTGATAGAGAAAGGGGATGAACTAATCACTAGTTCATGCCACTAGTCTTCCACTGAGACCTAAGGTGTCTTACA
This sequence comes from Chamaecyparis obtusa, assembly GCA_027943335.1. NCBI lineage: Eukaryota > Viridiplantae > Streptophyta > Pinopsida > Cupressales > Cupressaceae > Chamaecyparis > Chamaecyparis obtusa. Next base: position 388,029 of record BSBK01002670.1, read on the forward strand.
AGATCACCACCTAGATCTATAGGATCCTTACACTACTTGTGATCCCCTGATCCAAACCCCACTCTTCTATCTTGTGCAAAAATCCAAGCTTTCCCACTTCTAAGTACTCATCTTAGGTGAGGAATACACTAGGCTCCTTAGCTTTCTCTAAGGTCTAACTACTCACAACTCTCCAAGCTTCTTGCAGGGTTATGGAGGTGTTGTATAACCTTCTAATACACTATTTCCAATGCTTAAGATAACCTCATGCATTGATTCACCTTACTGATTTCAAGATTTTCTATCAAAATAGGGCTATAAGGAAAGCACCCCTATTAGCCCTCCTGCTCCAAGAAATTAGGGAATAACTCAATTTCTCTCCTTTGACCCCTCCAAACTTCCTTCAAAGACTCATATTCTTTCATCTAGGTGATGCAGGGGCATCCTGGGTGTAAGAGCAATCTTGCATCACCCAAAAATATTTCTAGTTTCATTTCAATAAGGGCTATCTTGTGTAGAGCTGCTATTTCTGGAAAGTTGTTATTTTTAGTAATTTTTTTTTCATGCTCAAAATGGTCTATTTTCTTCCCTGGAGGTTCATTTTGGTTATATCAGCCTACCAATAAATTTTCATTGCCAGATCAAGTCTAGTTTTGAAGATATTGAAAAATTTTGGTATTGGCAGTAGGGTACAAAAAATTCAAGCTCAGTTTTGAAGGCTTTAGAGGCCCCAGATGAGGTTGAAACTTCAACTGAATGAAGATTGCTTGATTCAAGTGTTGTAGAGCACTTCACACCCTTTCTGAAATGGGGTCATAATAGTCAATCAGGTCAACTGGTGATGACTTAAGGTCTCCAGAAGTTGGGCCACCTGAAATGGCAGAAAATAAATTTCCTTCAAAATTTTTGTTTGGTTTCAAAAAAAAATTTGAGCCGACTATGATGTAATAAAATGAAAAATAAAATAATTCTAAGTTTGGTCGGCCTTATTGGCTTAAATTCTAGAACCTTCCTAGGCGGTGGAAAATTTCCTATATAAGGAAGGTCTATACTGTTGTCTTAGGTAGTTCGGGGTAGTTTTGAGTAGTAGATCTGGCTATTGATTTGAGGCTTTGTCCCATAGAATATTGTAAGGGAATGTCCATGTGGCTTTGCATTTTGTAATTCTGAAAGTTTGCAATTCCACATTTGTGGAGATAATAACAAGCCCATTTTTTGTTCTTCCATATTGTTCTGGTTTCTCTATTTCTATTATGTGTTTGTGGTATTAAGGGGAGCACCCTTCATCACTAGGACTCAAGTATTTTTGGGTTTTTGGGCCTCCAAATGGCCATACAGTACCCTGACACAAAAGGAGGGTTTTGAGGGTTTCTAGGCCTTGTTTAGGTCTTTATGTTCCTTAGCTTGATTAGGTGCCTTCCTAGATTGGTAGGAACCCTTCCTTCACACCAAATAACCTCTGCTCAATCCCCTATCCACTCCATGCTTTCATTCTTCCATATCTTCATAACCGTGCAAACTAGAACCTCTGCAACTTCACTCTTCCCTAACCAGGCATGCCCTAGCTCACCTAGGGAAAGAGCTTAAAAATGCTTCCATGGCTTTTGAGGGCCCTTCCTCCTACAAGCAAAATGTACATAGAGTACACTCACTATCCCCAAGAGGTTGTACTATTTCTACAGTGGGATAGTGATTTACATGACTCTTAATACCAACTACCTGGTTCAGGACAGTAAACTGGCAAAATTAAAGTATTTACAAACTTGGAAATAAACACACACACACACCTAATCTAGTGAATCAAAATTACTCTAAATAAACCAAAATACAATGCCAAGGTGTTACAGTCACAAATTTAGCACACAAAAGCTTCCATTAATTCACTATCGTTCTTCTTCATATATAGACTAGCTTCATTAGCTCATAGTCTGTACACACAATCCAAAGTTATGGAAATTTTAGGATTTATTAGGTTGATATATGATCTCATAGGTTTTTAGGCTCCATCATTAGGTCTGCTATCAGACTATAGGTCAATTTCCACCATTTTAGGAGATGGGCAAGCAACAGTTGCAAAATTGTAAAGTTGCACTTTGCAACTTTTACAACTTTTGTCAATCTTGCTATTTCTTAGCTTCCTAAAGCTAAGGACTCTTCCTAGGTAACTCCTAGGTATTGAATCCTTATTTCTAACTTCAAATGACTTTGAAAAGTCTTTAAAAGACCCATGTCCTTATAGTATGACTTCATGTGAAAAAGTAACTAGCTAGCCATGAGGCCTATCCAAAGGACTTCTAGGACCTCTAAACCCCAACTAACATTGTCATTCACTCAAACTGGTCCTCAAACCCTTATTTTTTTCACAAAGCTCACTCAAAGAATTACACAACAAAATTTCAAATGGTGAGGGCCTTGTCCTATCTAGGTGCCCCTGCACCAAATATCCTCAACAATCTAAATATTGTCATGTCCACTCCAATCAATATGCTCAAGAAAAGAAAAATCTAGTCCAAAAATGTACATCACAAAGGTCACAAAGGCCCGCCAAAGAAAAATTAGAAACTATGTAGATCCAAAATCAAAAAGTGTTAAATACAACTGAGAGGGGGGGTGAATCAATTGTATGTCCTTAATAACAAAATTTATCTTTTCACATCAAAACATTAAATTCTAATCTGAAACATCAAAAGTAACACAGATTAGAACACCAAGAATTTTTGTTGAGGAAACCATGTTAATGGAAAAACCCCAGTGGGGATGAAACCCACAATAGAATGCACTAGTAATTACATATCTCAGTTAACATATCTTTCCCTATTAGTAGTAGATAAATACGACCAATAAAAAGTCCCTTTTAAAGGAAATACTCTTTTCTTTGAGTCAGAAACCAATTAGGAGTTGATAAGATGAGCTTTTCTTCGCTCAGAGCAGCTTTACTAATGTGAAGATTAAATCCACCTTCTAAAGGTTAAACCCACCTTCTAGAACCACTATCCAAATGTAATTATATAAATATACTGATAATAGATAATGAGCTGACTAATAGCTACTCCTTTTCTAAAATAGTTCCAATGAAGTACAGTAATCATAATGCCTGCTCTACATCCAGAAGTCTTTGTATCCACACTATTTCATCCCCCCCTTCTCAACACTTGTTTCATTCCTTTATACAAGATACAAATGGTTTATTAGGTCGGAACCAAATTGGAATTTCCTAATAAAAATGATTACATAAACTCTTGTCAAGATACACATGGGACCTTGGATAAGAAAATAATAAATATTAGTTAGCCAACATACTCCATAATCCACAAATTATCTTCGAATAAGGTAGAACATGTCACATCCCATAGGTAGGCACCAAATAAGACCTCACAAGGTCATGCACCATAGTTTATGTCACCAAGATTTTGATGATCCAAGAATAAAGTAAATTATTCCTCAATGAGTATTCTATCATATCCTAAACGTGCATAGCATGAATCCATCTTGTATCCAAGTAAACACATAAATTCAGAGACTAACTCTGCCACAAACCTTTGTTTCTATTCCAGGGAGTAGTCTGTACTAAAATTGTTATAACCTATTCCTATGATTACATTATTACATGCAATCTTAGATATGAGATCTAAACTCTTTAGCTCACAGAGTCATACATGTTGTACATAGTCCATACAACCATGATGATTCTTCATGTTCCTGTCTTAACCATTTTACTGTAATATTAGATACAGACAATCTTCTGAAACATATGTTGACGTCAATGAAAACACATGTCAAGAAATAATTCTAAAAATAGCCCCCTTTGGTATTGATGGCAACATATGATAAAAATCATCAATCCAATAAATTTCTCAATATCCTCTACATAGCTCCCTTTGAACCGGTAAGGGTTTTTCCTATATTTCTCCCCCTTTGACATCAATGATAAAGGGTTACTTTTTCTTCAAAATATTTGACTATTACAGGCTGTAAACTTTTCAAATATTCATGCCTACAAATAAGTTCCAAATCACCTAGATAAGTTTTGTTATGTCCTGCAATCACTCCCCTTGAGGAGTACATCCAAGCATCAAGTCCAGTTAAGAATACATCTCTAATAGCTACTAAATTGATGCATTCTTGCATTATCTAGTTCTTGTAAGGAGAGGTTTTCATCCCAATCACACCTCTAAGATACTCAAAGGTATCTTTTGGTAGAGGTTTAGAAAATATATCTACTAATTTCTCCTTTGTACTAACATACTCAACTTTGAATTCCTTTTTTGCAACTTTCTCTCTTAAATAATGATACTTTATTGAAATGTGTTTGGTTTTTTATTTCATAACAGGTTTTTTTATATATTTATTGTTCTTGTATTGTTACAATGAATCACAACTAGTTCTTCAAAACTTATTCCACTATCCTTCAGCACCTATTTTATCCAAAAAACTTTTGAACAGTTTAAAGTAGTAGCCACATACTTTGATTCAGCAATAGATTGATCAACAGAATTAATCTTTCTTCTTGCTTAACCAAGAGACTAACCTCTTTCCAAGGAAGAATGCACCACCTCTAGTGCTCTTACTATCATCAATACATCCTTCCCAATCCACATCAGTGTATGCATGTAGGGTAAAGTCATCTGACTTAGCATAACACAACTCAAATTCCAATGTACCTTTCAAATACCTAAATATCCTTTTCACTACAATATAGTGAGTCTCTTTTGGATCTTCTTGAAACCTCATAATAATTCCAACTACATTTGCAATATATAGTCTGGTATGTGTTAAATATTGCAATACCCCATTCATGGATTTGTAATTTATTTGATAGACACTTTGAGTTTCATCATTTGTTGTAAGCTTGCACCCAATAATCATAGGTGTTCCAATAGGTTTTCAATCTTCCATGCCAAAAAAATTTAGTAAATCCTTGAGATACTTGGTTTGAGAAATGAAAATTGCATGTTTACTTTATATAATTTATCAACCAAGAAAGAACTTCATTTCACCAATCATAGACATTTCAAATTCATCTTTCATTTCTTCAAAAAATTTATTTCTTACTTCGTCATTTCCCCAAAATATAATATCATCCAAAAATACTTCTATGATCAAGATTCCATCCTTGCTAATTCTTAAATATAAATTAATATTTGTGCTACTTTTCCTAAAACCAAGATGTAATAAATACCTGTCAAGTTGAGCATACCAAGCTCTAGGATCTTTCCTCAATCCATACAGAGCCTTTTTCAACCTACAAACCATGTCTTTTTCATCTTTCAAGGGAAAACCATCAAGCTACTCAATGTAGACTTCTTCTTCTAGATCGTCATTCAAGAATGCAAATTTCACATCCATTTGATACACTTTGAAGTCCTTGTAGGCAGAAAAGGAAAGAAATAGCCTTACTACCTCCAACCTAGCCACAAGTACAAAATTCTCTTCAAATTCTATTCCTTCTTTTTGTGAGTAGCCTTTACAGACCAATCTTTCTTTGTTCCTCATAATTGTATCTTCTTCATCCATTCTGTTTCTAAATACCCATTCAGTTCCAATAACAATCTTTCCTTCAGGTCTAGGAACCAATTCCCAAGTTTTGTTCTTTATTATCTAATCTAGTTATTCAAATTTCATTCCATTAACCCATGATTCATCTTTACAAACCTCATTATTATACTTAGGTTTTACTTGTGAAATTAGACATAATTCCTCTCTAGCCTTAGACCTAGTTAAAATGCCTTTATTCCTATCACCAATAATCTAATTTTCAGGATGATTTCTCATAACATACCTTGGGGTTTTAGGATCTTCTAATTGTTCACTCAAACATATATGCCTTTCATCATCAAAATCAAGTAATTCTTCTGCTTCAATAGTATTTTCTAAGTTTTGGTCATAGATTCTTTCTTGAACTTGAAACTTCTCATCAATTCTTACATTAATGCTCTCAACCATATTTCTCAATATCAATTTAAAACATTTGTAAGGTTTAATTTTGGTAGAGTAACCAAGAAATATACCTTGATCACTTCTTGAATAAAGCTTACCTACCTCATCATCTCTTTTGATAAAGCATTTGCTACAAAAGATTTTGAAATATTTCACAGTAGGAGTATAACCAAACCAAAGTTCTTAAGGTGTTTTTGTATTACCTTCATTGATTTGAACCTTTTTTAATGTGTATATTGTAGTATTGTTTGCTTCCCTCCAATGCACATCTGATACATTTCCTTCAATCATCATTGTTTTAGAAGAATCTAGTATAGTTTTTTTTCTTCTTTCTATAATCTCATTTTGTTGTGGAGTCCTAGGAGAAAAATTATGTCTATATGTCCCATGTTCTTCATAGTATGAATTAAATTCAATAGGTGTAAAATCTCCTCCTATTTATGACCTCAAACATTTTATCTTTAGATCTGATTCATTTTCTACTTTTCCTTGTAGATCTTAAACTTGTCAAATGCCTCTAAATTTTATGTAATAAAAGAAACCCACATCATTCTAGATTGATTATCAATAAATAGTATGAAGTACCTTTCACCATAAGAAGATCCAATCCTTGTAGGACCATAGAGATCTATATGCACTGAATATAGCTTCCCTTTGGCAGTGAATGACTTGCTTTGAAAACTCCCCTTTGTTTTATTTCCCATTACACATTCTTTGCACATATTGTTAGAGGATTTTACAATTTTTGGTAAATATTTAATTGTGTTGATGTTACTTTCCTTCACAATATTATCAAAATTCACAAGAAAAAATCTTCTATTCCATAGCCAACTTTTATCAACCTGAGAATAAACAACATCTTGCTTCTACGGTATTCAATTGAAATACATTACCTCTTGTCTGTGTTCTTGATGCAATCAAGTTTCCCTTTTTTCCTCTGATAGTGCATGATCTATTTATGAACTGAAACTGATAACCTTTTTCCATAAGTTGTCCACCACTCAATAAGTTATGCTTAATCCCATCAACAAGAAACACATCATCAATGTTAGTTTTTCCATCTAGAGAAATAGATCCTACTCCAATAATCAGTTTAGGAGTGTTATCATGAAATATGACAACTCCACCATCATGCATTCTTAACTGAACAAACTTATCTTTATCACCAGTCATGTAATGTGAGTATCCACTATCAATGATCCATTCAAATTTTCTTTCAACATGTGACATTAAGGATTTTATTTCTTCATGAATAGGCTCATCATCCTTTATAGTTGCAAACCCAATCTCATCTATTGTTGGATCATCATTGGAAACACCTTCACTATCATAATAGCATTCCTCATCACAAAAATCTAGCCTAGTAAACTTAGGTTTGTATTTAGAGACCTTTGTAGGACATCTAGATCCAAAGTATCCAACTTTGTTTCAAAAAAAACATTTCAAAGGTAATTTTCCTTCAAATTTTCCCTTACCTCTTTTCTCCTTTCTTGCAATCGGAGCAACAAGTTAGTTCATCTTCCTATCTTCCTCCTCTATTTCCATTAGTTCATATCCATAATCTCCAAGATTGGGATATTTGTTTACTCTACTAGTGCTCACAAGGCTTGATGAGGTCTTTTTTTCATTATGAAAGGTTTCCTTGAATGTAGTTTCTGGCTTAGGTATAGAATCATGTGATTCTATATCCTCAAATGTAGTTAACTTAACTATAAACATCTCTTTATTAAATCCCTGAGTTAATCAAATAATATCTTCAATCGCCTATACTTTGGTCTTATAAGCAGGTGTCAAATATCTCATAATCTTTGCAATCATATCTTCTTTAGTATAAGTTCCTCCTAAATTTATGATCCCTGTAACAACTTATGAGACTCTCTGAACATAAGCTCTGACATTTTTATCTTCTTGCATTTTCAGTTTTTCCACTTTTGTCATCCATATTTATAAATTTTCCTACTTGATGTACTTGTCTCCTTCATAAAGTGCTTCCAATCTTTCCTAGATTTTGTGAACTCAATCAAGGTCCTTAACTTTTGTAAATACTACTTTAGATAGTGTGCTTATCAAGGCTTCCCTCAAAAACATATTACAAGAAAATATCTTCTTTTCATCATCAGTAGCATTAGGAAAATAACTTTGTACAACAGTATTTTCCTTATTCTTTGTTATCATCCAATAATAAATACCTAGGCATAACAAATGTGTCATCTTATTCTTCCAACTGCCAAAATTTTCAGCATCAAACTTTGGATTGTCCTTCATGTATTAATCCATCTTCAGATCACCTCAAGTGGTCAAGCTTTCTCTTTGAGGACCAAGAGCTCTAATACCAATTGTTAGATACAACTAAGAGGGGGGTGAATCAATTGTATGTGCTAAATAATAAAATTTATCTTTTGAGATCAAAACATTAAATGCAAATCTGAAACCTAAAAATTAATATAGATCAGAACACCAAGAATTTTTGTCTAAGAAATATTGTTAAGGGAAAAACCATGGTGGGGATGAAACCCAGAATATAATGCACTAGTAATTATTTATCTTAGTTACATTAACTTTCCTTGTTAGGAGCAAATGAATACAACTATTACAAAGTCCCTATTAAAGGACAGACTCTTTTCTTTGAGTCAGCAACCCTATTAGGATTTGATAAGATGAGTTTTTATTTTCTTGAAGAAACTTTCCCAATGTGAAGCTTAAACCCACCTTCTGGAGGTTAAACCCACCTTCTGGAACTACTGTCCAATTGTAAGTATATAAATATAATGATAATAGATAATGAGGTGACTAACAACAAGTCTTTTGCTAAAATAGTTCTAATAAAGTACAGTAATCATAATTCATGCTCTACATCTAACAGTCTTTGCATCCACACTATTTCATCCCCCCCCCTTCTCAACACTTGTTTCACTCCTTTATACAAGATACAAATGATTTATTAGGTTAGCAACAAATTGGACTTTCCTAATAAAAATGATTAAATAAACTCTTGTCCAAATACCCATGGGACCTTGGACAAGAAAATAACAAACATCAGTCGGCTAGCATACTCCATAATCCACAAATTATCTTTTCACAAGGTATAACATTCCACATCCCATAGGTCGGCCCCAAATGATACCTCACAAGGTCACACGCCAGACCTAACATCACCAATAGTGTGGCGATCAAGGAAGAAGGGAAATTATTCCTCAATGACTCTTCTATCATATCCTGAACGAGCATAACATGAATCCATCTTGCATCCAAGTAAACACATAAATTCAAAGACTAGCTCTACCAAAAACCTTTGTTTCTATTTTTGCGACCAATCTGTACTAAAAATATTGTAACTTATTCATGTGATTACATTATTGTATGCAATCTTAGATATAAGATCTAAACTCCTTCTAAAACATACATCCAAGCTTACAAAGTCAGACATGCCATACATAGTCTGTATAACCATGATGATTCTACCTATTCCTATCTTAACCATTTTACTACAACATCAGATATGAACAATCTTTTGAAACATATGTTGACATCACTGAAAACACATGTCAAAAAAAATTCCAACAAAATGATACAATGCGTGTAAAATAAAAATATACAATGGTATCTAAAGTTTCTAATTCACTAGCTACGCATTCCTCTCCTCCATCTCCTAAATCCATTTTAGGTCCTTATGCTCTAAAACTACCTATCATAACTCCATAATATCCACATATACCATCCACTCCACTCTTTCCACACCCCATGAAAAATGTGCCAATGTTGGTCCTAAAGACATCCCCCTTTCGCACTCACTTTCCATCATTTCATCCAAATACTTCCTACCACTATATCACTTACCCCACACATATCCCCCATCACAATCATCTCATCCATGACTTTGCATAATTCACTCATCCCAAATAAGGTTGTACTAACATCCGCTAATCACTCTAAATGGGCTCCTATTTCCTTGGCATTGAGCTTGATGCTTGAGTCCTCCATCCATCTCCTCCTTATCATTCCGTCCATAAAATCCCTCTAAAAAATTTTAAAAGGTCAAAAAAAAATTAAAGATAAATATTCATCTAATGGTGAAAACTTCTTAAACAAGTGCCTTGGACAAGTTTTGTGATGAAAACCTATAAAATAGGCATCATGTATAATATGTCTATCTAGTTTCTCTCCACTCATGGGGGAAATCTCTTCTATCTACCTATCCATCACTTCCTATCATTTGGCTACCATACCTATCATGTCTTAGCCATTTCACTTCATCCATCCTCCTTTTGATATTGATAAAAGTAAAGCACACCATGTATACATATTTTGGACAGCTCTTGGCATCCATGTACCCATCACAATTTTCATCCACCTAACCTTATCTACCCATCCTTCCATCCACATAATCCCTCGACCTACCTTTTATCAACCTCATCCACCCATCATCTTATCATTTATCTCCTCACCTCATTCCACCATCATCCCATTTTTTTGTATCCCTCCATCATCTTATCTTCCATCCACCCATCATCCTAGCTTCCATATACTTCCCTCATCCTCATGTTGTCATATCTTCTATCCCATCATACCCTTTCTAATGTCTACTCACACATGACATATCCTAAGTGGGGCTATCTTCTGTTAGCTATTGGTTGGAATTTTTTCTATTAAGGCGTTTGTTATCTATTGAAATTTGTGTTTTTTCATTGATTTCAACTTGTGTTTCAGGATTATATTTATATTTTTTGGTTCTTCAAGGTGAGCCCACAATAGTGGGTTACACTTTTTTGCCTGAATGGACACTGAACTCTACATTTTGGAAAAAAAAATCAGATTCGGATGCATATTATCATTAAACTATTTGAAATAAAAAGATGAAGTAAATTAGAGTCTTTTAGGATTTTTTTTCTAGATTCTAAATATATTTTTTATTTTTATTTTTTAATTGATATGAATGGTTTTTTCTTTCTCCCACGAAAACTGGTATGTTGCCAAAAATGTCATTTTCAAATAGTTACATTGTTTTCATAGAGCATAACTTTTTTTCTAAAATAGATATCAATGTGATTCTTTCAAATTTAGTTTTTTAACATCCATACAGAGGGCATGCAATTTGTTTGATGACATTATCATGATTATTTCATATTTTATTAATGTTTGAATTTGACTAAACCGTAATTTTGACATACCTTGACTACATAGCTTATAACTTGTCGTGTATTTGTCCAATTTCATTTTTATTTTTTTTGATAGAAAGATAACTTCAATACCTAGGGTATAGATATTCTTTAGAATTTTTTTTCTCTCATTTACTATTTTTCCATAACCTTCAAACATAGAGGTAGACATACGGTGAAATATCTATGCTTAGTAAAACTAAAAATACAAAGTCATAATAAAATTAATATACATTAACATTATAATCATTGGAAAGATTTTTCTCAGTAGTACCTTACCACATAGATAGTTTTGTCAAATGGATTCATTTGATTTTCTAAAAGATAAATTCGAAGTGATTTTTTGTCAACATTTTAATAGGTGTGAAGGAGACTCCATTATAGGTATGAATGAGGAGTATAGATGTTATATCAATGTTTTTTTTTATCTAAGAGGCTTTGACCTAACCATTTGTAATGAAATCCTTCAAATAGAACCTCTCAAGGTTTAAATCATCATATTTTATTAAAAATCTATTATTTCAGCAAAAATCATCATCTCTAAAAAAGTGTAACCCTCTATTGTGGGGTCACCCTTCATTGGTTGTATCAGATAGAATATGTCTATGGTTTCTACAAGTAGTTAGATAGAGGTCTAAAAAATATCAGTTTATGTGGGCACACATCTGTTGTGTTCAGTATGTGTGGACCTAATGTCTAAGGTTTCATGGCATCATGTTGTGGTTTGAGAGAGTTAAACTTTTTTTTTTAAGACTGGTTGCATAAAAGAGATAAGGATTATGCCAAATCTAGTTGTTGTATTTTGAATACAAGTTGGTTGCGAGATGGAATTGTGGTATGCAAGCTAAGGCATGTAATAAGACTTAGAATAGAATGTTTTGTATGATTTATAGATCAATTGGTTCATGTTGTTGATAGAGGTAGTGTGTAGACATTTCATTATTTAATTTAGGATCCAACTAGGTTGTGTATCATGTGTAAGGATTTGTGAGCATTAATTATGGATCTTTAAGGCATGTTTTAATGTTTGTAATTGATGTATACTTATATTAGGTACTGTGTGTACCTTAACATTGGTTAATGTAATTGTATGTGCATTGGGGAAGATATAACATGCCAACCTAATTGATTATTTGTAACTTGTATGAAGAGAGGAAATATAATGTGAGGGATGTGGTGGTGGCTTGGTGATTGTTGATGTGAATTTTTTACTGGTTATCAGAGAAGAGGAGAAGAGGTATGAGTGGGATCTATGGTCACTCCTTGTATACTTAAATGGAACTATAAAGGAAAATAATTTTTCATTCAGTCATCTCATTGGATAGTAGATCATTAATTTTGTATTAGGAAAGTGTTTCCTGAAGATGGTTTTAACCTTCACTTTGGAGCAGTGTCCTTAGGCAATGTGCCTTTTGTTCTCACCAACTCCTAATAGGGTTGAAGGACCCTTTAACAGGGGTTTAGTCCTTTAACAGAGATAGATGTTCTATATTCTTTGTATCAAATCATAACAAGGTTAGGTCTCCTAATAGGGACATTTATATACTAGTGTATGATCTAGTGGGTATCATCCCCACTGGGGTTTTTTCCTTAACAAATTTTTCCTACAGAAAAAAAATTGCATGTGATATGGTGTTTGCATTGCTCATCTTGATTAGTCTTGTTCTATGTTTAATTGGTAATCAGATAGAAACTTTTAAAGTTTAAAATTATTACACACAACTAATTCACCCACCTCTTTTAGTTGTGTTGTGTGGATTTTTATTCCTAACAATTGGTATCAGAGCATTTGGTCCTCTTGGAGAAATATTAACCACTTGCGTAGGTCCAAAATGGCGAGTTATAGAAAGGAAAGTCCAAAGTTTGATGGTGAAAACTTTGATAGATGGAAGAACCAGATGAGGACTCATTTTATTTTCTTGGGAATCAAATATTGGATGATTACATACAACCAGACTAACATCAAGATAGAAGATGAGCTAGAATCCAATACTGAAACTAAAAAAAAGGAGTTCACTTGCAATATGGTGGATAGAGAAGCATTAATCAATGCACTTTCAAAGGAATATTTTATAGAGGTTAAGGAGCTTGATTCATCACATGAGATCTGGAAAAAATTAGAAGCATTATATAAAGGATACAAATACACCAAATAGGCCAAGTTGCAAAGTTGGAAAGAAAAGTTACAGAACATGATTATGTAAGAAGATGAGACTATCAGATCAAATGTTTAGAGGGTAATAGAGCTTGTTAGTGGCTTCAAAAATTTAGGAGGAACAATTACAGAAGATGAAATCATTGCAAATATTATGAGATCCTTGACACCATCATATGAAACAAAGGTCTTGGAAATTGAGGAGATTATACTGCTCTCAAAGGGGTTTACAAGGGAGACTTTGATTGGTAAGTTATCTACATTTAAAAATTCAAGATCACAAGATGCTTTACCTAAATTAGAATCTTCATTTAAAGCTATTGTTCATAAGGATAAACTGATAAAGAATGTTGCAAGTACTAGTATAAATGACATTTATGCTAGTCTTGGAGAATATGTTAAGGAATCAACAAAGATAGAAGAAGAAGAAATGAAATTGGATGAGCTTGTTGCATTGGTTTCAAAAGAGAGAACAGAGGTAAAGGAAAGTATGAAGGAAAGTTACCTTTGAAATGTTTTTCATGTAATAAGATAGGTCATTTTTCTTCCAGATGTCCTACCAGAGTTCTTAAGTATAAGCCCAAATCATACAAATCCAAATATCCAAAAGAATTTTTTTATGCTAGTGATGGAGCTTCTGATGATGAATCGGTAAAAAATGATAATCAGATTAGGTTTATTTATATCAAAGATGAGAGTCCTATTCATGAAGAAAAATATTTTCTCTCTCATGTAGAAAATAAATCAAAATGGATCTTAAACAGTGGTTGTTCACATCATATGACAAGTGATAAAGACAATTTTGTATAGCTTGACAAGTATGATAAAGGTGTAGTCATATTTGGAGATAATACTCCTCATTTGATCATAGGGAGAAGATTTATAACTCTTTATGGTAAAACCAAAACTAATGATATATTGTTTGTTGATGGACTAAAACATAATCTTTTGAGTGTTGGATAGCTTATTGATAAGGGATATCATCTTAAATTCAAGGATGGAAAATGCACTACCAAAGATCAATCATGGAACTTGGTCACATTAGGTACAAATATAAGAGGTAATGTGTTTCAGTTGAACTCAACAGAAGCAAGTTGTTTTTTTTTCAAAGATAGATGGTAGTTGTTTATGGCATAAGATGTTTTTTCATATAAATTTTGATAATATTGTGAAGATAAGTAACACTAATGTAGTCAAAAATTTTCAAAGAATTATAAAACCTACTAACAGGATGTGCAAAGATTTTTCTTTGGGAAAATAGAAAAGGACTACTTTTCAAGGCAACAAATATTATGCAAAAGGGAGATGAGATCTGGTTCATATAGATCTTTGTGGTCCTACAAAGACAAGGTCATACTATGGTGAAAGGTACTTTATGATTTTTGTTGGTGATTACTCAAGAATGATGTGGGTTTTCTTTCTTAAATAAAAATCTAAAGCTTTTCACAAGTTTAAAATATACAAGGAAAAATTTGAGAATAAATCAATTTGAAGATAAAATGCCTAATAAATGATAGAGGTAGAGAGTTTACATCAGATAAATCTATTGCATATTTTGAAGAGCATGGGATATACAGACAGAATTCTACACTAAGGACTCCACAATAGAATGGGGTAGCAAAAAGAAGAAACAAAAATATTCTTGATACTGCAAGGACAATGATGCTTGAAGGTAATATGTTACAGATTCATTGGAGAGAAGTGATCAATACTATAGTCTACACATTGAACTGAGTTCAAATCAGACATGGCACTAGTAAGAATTCATATAAGTTATGGTTTGTTCATGTTCCTAGAGTCAAATACTTTAGAATATTTAGTAGTAAATGCTATATAAAAATGGATGATGAACTAGGAAAATTTGATCCTAGAAGTGATGAAGGAGCTTTTCTTGGTTATTCCACAAAAATTAAGGCATGTAGATGTTACAATCACATATTGAGGAAGATACTTGAGAGTGCTAATATTGAGATTGATGAGAAATTTTAGATTCGGTAAAGATGGTATGATTGTGAGCCAGATAATGAAGGAGGTCATAAATATACAAATCTGAATCAGACTCAAGAATAGGAAGGAGAACAATTATTTGAGATTGAAAATGGGATACAGGTATGTATTGATGATCCAAAAGAAACTCCTAAAACACCAAGGTATTTATCATTGAATAATTTTGATAAGGAAATAATTGGAGATGTACATAGAGGTGTGTTAACTAGGTAAAAAGTTAGAAATGTGATGTAGGAGCATCTTGGGTCTTAAGCAATCTTGCATCACCAAAAAAATACTTCTTGTTCCTGTACATGTCTATTGTTTGTTTTGTCACCGATATTGTGGTTGGTTTCTTGCCTTGCATAGTTAATGTAGTTATGAGGACCTGATATTGAGCATTCTCCTTCCTAATTCATTTGGATCTAGAATTTATCACAATTCTCCTCGGGCATCAATTTTTCACCAGTTTCGCTCATGAAATGTGTGGTATTTTGTCTTGCACAGTTCCATAAGGGGAAATTGGATCTTGCGCAGTTGTGGATATGTTCTTGTATCATGTGTAGACCTAAATGCAACTTCTCATCATGTTTTTTTATTTCTTGCTTTATTTTTGGTTTCTCCTCCTAAGTGGACCTATATAGTAATTAAATGCCTGACTGGCCGACTTGTTGCTTTGCTAGCTATATATTTGGAGCTTGTGTTATTGTAGTGGGAAGAGATAGTTTTTGATAGAGGGTAATGAGTGTTTCTAGATGTCAGTAGCATGAGTGCATGAAACAATATACAATCTATGATTCTAATTTCATAAATTCATTGTATAAGGTCAAAACCCAGAAGGCCTCACAGTCGGGCATGTTGATGATGTTATAATAATTGCACCAATGTGGTTACCAGTTGCTTTCCCATATCCATTGTGTTTCATGGTGCTATGTTTTGTTTAAACATTGCTTCCATGTGTAAATCTTTGCAGGTAATGTTTGTGGGTTTAAGAAGTCTCAGTTAACCCTGATTCTACCTTCACCTTCCCTGCCCCTGCATCAAGTGGTATCAGAGTGAAGTTATTTCTTGTAGATTAGATTTTGGGGAACCTTATTGGATGGGTTGTAGGGTGGAAAAATTAAGATCTGACCTATAACTTGCAGAAGGTTACAATATTGTTGGAACCTGATTGTCAAGATGGTTCAAGGTAGAGGAAATGATAATGCTATCATGGATATGTTGACGCAGATTACAAATAGGCTTGAAGTTGTAGAGACATCCCAGAGAAGAGGTGCACATCTTGAAGATGTTAGTGATGAAGAAGAGGTAGCACCTAACCCTGAACCTGAAGTTGAGCAAGATGAAGAAAGACTCTTGAGAGTTTTGTCTAAGGCTAACTCCAGACCTACAGTTCAATTTTCTTGCTATAATGGAAGACTTGAGACTGATGTACTTTTGGATTGGATCTTTGAGATAGATAAATACTTTGAGTATGAGGGTACTCTTGATAACAAGAAGGTTAAGATAGCAGTCACAAAGTTGAAAGAAAATGCATCTCTTTGGTGGGATCATTTGCAAACTGAGAGACAGAAGAGAGGAAAAGAATAGATCAAGACATGGATGAAAGTGCTTGGAAAGATGAAGAAGAAGCTCCTTCCATATGACTACCAAGTGAGTCTGGTGAGAAAAATGCAAAAAAATTTGACAAAATGACATGAGTGTGAAAGAATATACTAAAGAATTTTACAAATTGGATATCAAATCTAGACATGTGGATGATGAAGTTGAGAAGGTGGATAGATACCTAAATGGCCAAAGGACATCTATTCAAGATGAGATTAGTTATGTTAAGATGGAAAGTGTGGAAGAAGCATACCAATTTGCTTTGAAGGCAGAAGAAAGATACACAAAGATACATGAACAAAGACAAAGAGGAAGAGGTGGTAGATTTCAAAGAAGTAGCTCGGTAGATCTTATGGAGAAAGTAGCAGATTTGACAATGTAGTACAAGATAAAGGATGGAAAGATGAACCTGCTAGTAGAAGAGGTAACAACTCTAGAGGTAGATATACTGGTTACTCTAGAGGTAGATATATTGGTTACTCTAGGAATAACAATACTGTGAAAAGAGAAGAGAAATCTTGGTTTAGAAGTACTTGTTACAAATGTAGTGAAGAAGGACATGGAGCCTTTGAATGTACTAACTCTAGAAAGAAGACTAGAGGTAATAGAAGAAATAATTTGGCTTGTGAGGAAGTTGAGGAATTATCTAATGAACCTGAACATGGTGAAAGCTTGATGCTAAGAAGGATCTTGTGTAATTAAGAAGCTGATGAGGAACCTATTCTAAGGAAAAGTTTGTTCAGAACCAGATGTAAGATCATTGATAAGTGTTACAAGGTAATCATTGATAGTGGAAGTTCTGATAATTCAGCATCTGAAGAGCTGGTTAACAAATTGTAGTTGTAGAGATTGAGACATCCTAATTCTTACCATATTTCTTGGATCCAGAAGGAGCATAAACTACTTGTCAGTGAAAAATGCCTTGTTAAATTCAAAATTGGGAATTATCATGATGAAGTCTTGTGTGATATTATGCCTATGGATTGTTGTCATATTCTTTTGGGTAGACCTTGGCAGTATGATAGGAAAGCTTTGCATAATGGTAGATTAAATCAATATACTATTTGGATGGATGGGAAGAGACAAGTATTATTGCCTTTAGTAGAGAAATTTGAGGAAAGCCACTGTACTACAGTCAGAGTATGCTTGGTTGATGGTAAAAAGTTTGCAAGAGAAATGAAAGAATAGAATGTTTGTTTTGCTTTAATTCCAAGGAAGAGTAAGAAACAAGATGAGTTAGAACATGCACCTGAGGTTAAACCTTTGTTGACTAAATTTCATGACATCATTTCTGATAATGTACTTGATGGTTTACCACCTATGAGAAGTAAAAGTCATTGTATGGATTTGATACCTGAAGCTAGTTTTCCTAATAAAGCACCACATAGGTTAACACCTAATGAAAAGATTGAGTTGAATAGACAAGTACAAGAATTGCTTGAGAGAGGTTTGATTAGGGAAATTTTGAGTCCTTTTGTAGTAGTTGATGTGTTAGCACCTAAAAAGAATGGAGAATGGAGAATGTGCACTAATTCTAGAGCTATAAACAAGATAATAGTAAAGTATAGATTTCCTCTGCCTAGGATGGATAACATAATGGATAGTTTGAGTGGAGAAAAGTATTTCAAAAAGATTGATTTGAAAAGTGGATATCATCAGATTAGGATTAGAGAAGGGGATGAATGGAAAACTACTTTTTAGACTAATGAAGGTTTGTATGAATGGTTGGTTATGCCTTTTGGTTTGACTAATGCACCTAGTACTTTCATGAGGTTGATGAGTGAAGTTCTGAAAAGATTCTTGGGTAAGTTTTTTATTGTATATCTTGATGACATTTTGATATTCAATAAGACTAAGGAAGAACATCTTGAACATATCAGACAAGTATTGCATAGATTGAAGCAATAAAAGTTGTTGATTAATTTGAAGAAATGTTCATTTATGAAAGAGGAGATTGTGTACCTTGGTTTTGTAATTTCAGCTGATGGGTTGAAGATGGACCTTGAGAAAGTAAGGGCTATACTTGATTGGCCTACACCAGAGAATGTTGGAGAGGTAAGATCATTTCATGGACTGGCAAGTTTTTATAGGAAGTTTATTAGAAATTTCAATTCTATTTGCAATTCTATGATTGAAACCATGAGAGGAGATAAAAGGGATTTCAAATGGACACATGGAACACATAAGAGTTTTGAAACATTGAAACAAAGAATTGCAGAATTGCCTACACTTTCTTTGCCTGATTTTAGTAAAGTTTTTCAAGTTGAATGTGATGCTAGTGGTAGTGCAATAGGATTTGTTCTGAGTCAAGAAGGAAGACTTGTAACTTTCTTTAGTGAGAAGTTGAATGATGCTAAGAGAAAATATTTAGTTTATGACCAGGAATTCTATGCTATTGTTCAAGCTTTGAAGAAATGGAAACATTATTTGATGCCTAAAGATTTTGTGTTGTATACTGACCATAAATCTTTGCAATAATTGGGAAGTCAGAATAAATTGAATCAAAGACATATGAAGTGGTTTGAGTTCTTGCATAATTTTTCCTTTTCATTGAAACATAAGAGTGGACAATTAAATAAATTTTTTGATTCCTTGAGCCGAAGAAGAAATTTGCTGACAGAAATCAGAGTTGAGGTACTTGATTTTGATGATTTGAAGTGTTTGTATGAAATTGACATTGATTTTTTATAATGTTGGAAATCTTGTAAGGAACAAACAGTGAGTGATAAGTGGACTGATTATTTCATTCAAGAAGACATGTTGTTTAAAGGAGTTTAGTTGTGCATACCTAGAGGATCTATGAGAGAGAATATAATAAAGGAGAAGCATAGTGGTGGACTTTCTAGGCATTTTGGGATTGATAAGACTATGAAATTGATTTCAGAGAGATACTTTTCACCGTAGATTTATAGATATGTACAGAGAATGGTTAGAGTTTACAAAATTTTCCAAATAGAAAAAGGAACTAGTCAGAATGTGGGATTGTATACACCTTTTCCTATACCTGATAAACCTTGGGAAGATGTGAGTATGTACTTTTTTCTTGGATTGCCTAGAACTCAAAGAGGTAATGATTCTATTTTGGTAGTGGTTGACATATTTTCTAAGATGGCTCATTTCATACCTTGTAAGAAGACATCTGATGCATTACATGTAGCTAAATTATTTATCAAGGAAGTGGTAAGATTGCATGGTTTTCCTAAATCTATTGTTTCAGACAGAGATACTAAGTTTACTAGTTATTTTTGGAAAACACTTTGGAAGAAGTTGAATACTGAATTGAGGTTTAGATCTATATTTCACACTCAGATAAATGGATAGACTAAAGTTGTGAATAGAAGTTTGGGAAACTTGTTGAGATGTTTAGTTGGAGATAAGCCTGCTAATTGGGATTTAGTTTTAGTACAAGCAGAGTTTGCGTACAATAATTCTATGAATAGAAGTACTAAGAGGACACTATTTGAGATTGTTAGTGGATTTCATCCTAAGGGAACCACAGAGTTGAGATATTTACCTACTAAGACAAGGAGAAGTGTTGAAGCTGAGGAGTTTTTAGTATACATGAGAACTTTTCATCATGAAGTCAAAAATAACTTGGAGGATAGTAACATGAAATACAACCAGAGACAAGATAAGAGAAGAAGACATAAATATTTTAAAGTTGGAGATGAGGTTATGATTCATTTGAAAAAGAATAGATTTCCAGTTGGTACCTACAACAAGCTAAAAATGAAGAATATTGGACCTTGTAAGATTATGAACAAGTTTAACAGTGGAAATGCTTATGAAGTGGAATTACCAGAGGATATAGATATATCACCTATATTCAACATTACTGATATCTTTGAGTACTTTGAATCAAATGATGAGACTGAAGATGATCTAGATTATCCTAAGAAGGACAAAGATAGCATTGACAGGATTTTGAATAGTAGAGTGGGCAAGAGTACAAGAGGAAAAGACTACATGGAATATCTAGTTCAGTGGAAGAACAAGCCGGTTGAAGATAGTTCATGGATTACACAAGCTAAGTTGGATCTTTATGATTTAGGTCTGAATATGAGCAGTGCCTAATTTGGACATCATTTCTTTTGTTACCCCAGGTGTCTGATGCAAGAGCATCTTGGGTCTTGAGCAATCTTGCATCACCAAAAAAATATTTCATGTTCCTGTACCTGTTTGTTGTTTGTTTTGTCGCCAATGTTGTGGTTGGTTTCTTTCCTTGCATAGTTAATGCAGTGATGAGTACCTAATCTTGAGCATTCTCCTAAGGGCACATGTCCTAATTCATTTGGATATGGAAGTTATCACAATTCTCCTTAGGCATCAATTTTCTACCAGTTTCTCTCATGAAACGTGTGGTATTTCATCTTGCGTGGTTCCATACGGGGAAATTGGATCTTGCACGGTTGTGGATATTTTCTTGGATCATGTGTGGACCTAAATGCAACTTTTCATCATGTTTTTTTATTTCTTGCTTTAGTTTTGGTTTCTCCTCCTAAGTGGACCTATATTGTAATTAAATGCATGATTAGATGACTTGTGGGTTTGTTGGCTATATATTGGGAGCTTGCATTGTTGTAGTGGGGAGAGAAATTTGGTTATATAGGGTACTGATTGTTTCTAGATGTCAGTAGCATGAGCACATGAAATAATATGTGAGCTATGATCCTGATTTCATAAATTCATTGTATAAGGCTGAAACCTAGAAGGCCTCACAGTTGGGCATGTTGATGATGTTATAATAATTGCACCAGTGTGGTTTCTAGTTGCTTGCCTATATCCATTGTGTTTCATGGTGTTGTGTGTTGTTTAAATATTTCTTCCATGTGTAACTCTTCACAGGGCATGTTTATGGGTTTAAGCAGTCTCAATTAACCCTAATTTTGCCTTCACCTTCCCTGCCCCTGCGTCAAAATGAATTATGTATGATTTCACAAGTAGAACCTAAGACTACTGATGAATATTATAAATATAAATCATGCATTAAAGAAATGCAGGAGGAATTGGATCAAATTGTGAAGAATGACACTTGGGAATCAGTTCCAAGACTAAAAAATAAGAATGTTATAGGAACTAAATGGGTTTTTAGAAATAAGTTGAATGAACAAGGTGAAGTAGTAAGGAACAAAGAAAGATTTGTTTGCAAAGTATACTCACAACAAGAAGTTATTGACTTTGATGAGAATTTTTCTGTTGTGGCTAGATTGGAGGCTGTTAGATTGTTTCTTTCTTATGCAGCTTATAAGGACTTCAAGGTCTATCACATGGATGTCAAATTTTCATTTTTAAATAGTGATCTTGAAGAGGAAGTCTACATAGAACAACTTGATGGTTTCTCATTAATAGATCAAGAAGACATGGTATATCAATTGAAGAAATCTCTATGTGGCTTAAAGTAAGCACCTAGGACATGGTATGCTAGATTAGACAAGTATTTACTACATCTTGGTTTTAGAAAAAGTAATGATGATAGTAATTTATATTTAAGGATCAATTTTGATGGTATCTTAATCATTGAGGTGTTTTTTTATGACATTATCTTTGGTCGAAATGATGAAATGAGTAACAAGTTTGTTGATGAGATGAAAAATGAATTTGAAATGTCAATGATTGGTGAAATGAAATTATTTCTTGGTTTACAAATCACTCAGATCAAGGATGGTACTTTTATATCTCAGACAAAATATCTTAAACTATCTATAATAAAAAAAATTAGAATGGAAGATTGCAAGCTGGTAGTATCACCTATGGTCACAAGTTGCAAGTTAACTGCTACTGATGGGTATAGGTCCATGATTGGAGGCTTACAATATTTGACTCATACAAGGCTATATATATCAAGCACAGTTGGAATTGTTTCTATTTTTCAAGCAGAACCTAAAGAATCGCATCTCATGGTTGTAAAAAGAATATTTAGATATTTGAAAGGAACATTGAATTTTAGATTATGGTATGATAGATCTGATGATTTTACCTTGCATTATTTTACTAATTTTGATTGGGAAGGAAGTGTGGATGACATAAAAAGAAAAAGTGGAGGAGCATTTTTTCTTGGAAAAAGCCTTATTTCTTGGTTGAGAAAGAAACCAGATTCTATATCTCAATCCACAGCTGAATTAGAATATGTTATTTTTTTTATGAATTGCACTGAGATTGTTTGGATGAAGTAGATGTTGAAGGATATTAGGGTTAGTATTGAGGAACCTATTTTTATTCATTATGAAAACACAAGTACATTTAATATGTCAAAAAATCTAGTTTTACACTCAAAGACAAAGCACATATCAATTAAGTATCACTTTTTGAGGGATAAATTTGTTGCAAAGGAAGCTAGATTGGAATACATAAACACAAAGGAGCAGATTTCAAACATTTTTATAAAACCATTTCCAAAAGATACCTTTGATTATCTCATGGGTATGTTTGGGGTGATGGCTCCACCTTGTGATAACTAAATGATGCGGGATTGCATCAGTCTAGTGGCTATCAGAGCATTATTCATCATCTAGATTATATGTTTGGTGCTACTCCATAGAGGAAGTAGTTTTAGTGATCAAAGGTATGCTTCAGGGCTTCATGGATCATTCACATGAATATTTGATAAGAAGATCTTAGTATGGTAAAAATTTAAATATTTGAAAAATCTACATCAGTATGGAGAGAGAGTCATTATCAAAATAAAAGGAGAGAATCTATTATCAGAGTCTTAGCATTTTTGGAACCCTTTTCCATTTATGTCAAAGGGGGAAACATTCATGTGAAAAACCCTTTATTGTCTTAGGGGGGTGTTGCTAAGAATATTGAGAAAATTGTATGGCTATTTTGGATTGATGGTTTTTCACTCATATGTTGTCATCAATACAAAAGGGGGAGATTGTTAGCTATTGGTTGGAATTTTTTCTGTTAAGGGGATTTTTGGTTGTTGACATTTTTTTTTGTTATTGATTTCAACATATATTTTTGGATTATATTCATATGTTTCAATTCTTCATTGGTTGTATCAGACAGACTATTTTTATGGTTGCTATAGGAAGTTAAACAGAGGTGTATGAAATATCAGTTTATGCAAGCATATATTTGTTATGTTTAGTATGTGTGGACATTATGTCTAAGGTTGTATATCATAATTTTGTTATTTGAGAGAGTTACAATTGTTTTGGTGAAGAATTCTTACATGCCAGAGATAGGGATTATGCGAGAGCTATTTGTTGTATTTTGAGTACAAGTTGATTGCAATCTGTAATTTTGGTATAAAACCTTAAGGAGTGTAATAAAACTCAAAATGGAATACTTTGTGTGATTTATGACTCATTTGGTTCATGATGTTGGTGGAGGTAGCATGCAGACTTCACATTATTTCATTTACGAGTTGACTAGGTTATGTAGCATGTGTAAGGATTGATGAGTCTTAATTATGGATCTTGGCATGTGTTTTAATGTTTTAAATTAATGTATACTTGTATTAGGTGTTGTGTGTACCTTAACATTGGTCAATGTAATTGTATGTGCATTGGGGAAGCTCTAATAGGATGACCTAATTGATTATTTCTAGCTTGTATAAAGAGAGGAAATATAATGTGAGGAACATGGTGGTGGCTTGGCAATTGTAGATGCAAATTTTCTGCTTGTTACCAGAGAAAAGTAGAAGAGGTATGAGTGGAACCTATGGTTTCTCCTTGTGTACTTAAATGGAACTATAAAGGAAAATAATTTGTCATGCAGTCATTTCATTGGACAGCATATCCTTAATTATGTATTAGAACAATGTGTCCTAAAGGTAGTTTTAACCTTCACTTTGGAGCAGTGTGCTCAAATAGTGTTGCTTTTTTTATCACCAACTCCTAATAGGGTTGAAGGAAATTTTAACAAGGGTTCAGTCCTTTAATAGGGATAGGTGTTCTAGATGATTTTTATCAACTCCTAATGGGTTTATATACTAGGGCATGATCTAGTGGTTATCATCCCTACCAAGGTTTTTCCCTTAATAGGGTTTTCCTCAAGAACAAAAATTGTGTGTTATGGTGTTGGTATTTGCATTGTTCATCTTGATTAGTATTGTTCTATATTTAATTGGTAATCAAATAGAAAAGTTTAAAGTTTATAATTATTACACGCAATTGATTCATCCCCCCTCCTCTCAGTTGTGTTGTGTGGATTTGTATTCTTAACATTGTATTCCTTGGTGAAATATTCCTTCAAGACCCTATCACATCTGGATTTTCATCTCCCCCATTCTTGTATCATTTTCATCTCATCATCCCAAATCTTTTCATTTCCCAATCCTTGTCTTCCTCCATTCCTTTACGAAAATCCTTCCATCCATAAATCCTTGTCTATTAATTCTTTCATCTCCACATTCCTCATCATATCCTCCACCTCTTTAGCTCTCTTACATCCCTTGTCATTTGTATCTAGCTCTAGGATACCCCTATGAAATCCAATGCTATCTAGTAATATCTCAATGCTCCTAGAAATCTACCATCACATGCAAATCCTATCCATCTCCTCCATTTATCCAAAATTGTACACCAATCAACCCATCCAATCACATTCTTGGACTTGTTCCCAGCCTTGAGCTCAATCTATTCATAGTCATTGGGACACATCCTTCCCTATTTTCGTGTTGTTTTAGGATATATTATTTCAACATCAACAACACCCTATCCACCATCAATAAATATTGGATTTGAATATTAACTAGGGATACATCATGCATTTATTTTCATCAACATCTACAATTCTCACCTCTAGTATAGCTTTTCCATATTATAAATAATGTCTTGCACCTAGTCTCAGTTGAGCATGTCTCCACCTAGGCTCATTTTTACATGTGTTTCTTTAGGTCCCATCCTTTGTTCCATTTATTCCTTGTGTCATTGAGGCCTCTATCCCTATCTAGCTAGTGCTTCAACAATTGTCCCTTGGTCCCTTTTTGGTTCTAGTGTATTTCTTGTCTCTTGCAATAGGGATCTGAGTTTAGCAATCCATCATCAATCTTAGCAGGATGTATTCTTCCTCATATCATACCAATAAAATCTATAATTATCCATTATCCTCCCTATGGAAAAAGGTTTGTGAGATACATTTTATTTCTTTGGTACTTTTGGATCTTTTTTTATCTTTTGGTCTCCCTTTTTTTACCTCTTCATGGTCATCGTGATCCTTTATATCATGATGTGCTATGAATTATGAAACTAGAGGAAAGGTCTTGATCTTTTTATTTTTTCATGTGTGTGTTTATTTAGATGTGATCCTTGCACTTTCACGTTTGATATATATGGTCACATGGTGCACTTGGGGCATGTTGCTTGCTTATGGGTTTTTCTTTCATCATATCCACATTAGACCTTTGTGGCTTTGTGTGATGGTTGTTTAATCATTTTCTATTTATTGAGTCAGCCCTATGAAAAATCTATGACAAGACCTTGGTTATTCATAACCATGGCAGGTCCTACATATTTCTAAATCAAAATAGGTGCTCACTACATGACATCTCCCAATTTGGAGGTGCCATCTCAAACTTCTTATCTCTTCATCCACTTATCATTCACTAATCATGCATGCATCCTCTCATCCATTTTGAAAGAACATGTGTTCTCTCTTCAACCCGCATATCCTCTCAAGGGGACATCCTCATCCTCATCTCTTATCATCCTTCCTCCTAGTTACACTTCTGACTGACTGGGGTATCTTTTCTAATTCAACCATTTTCTTCCTAGTTCTATATCTTATTTTTCTTTAAAATGATGATACTTCATAACACCATCTCAAAGAGGGGGAAAATGTGGACACCTAAATTTGATCAGTGATTTTAATTAAATTTGGCCTTTTTACTCATATTATTGATTAAATAATTATGTATTATTTAATTAATTTGTGTCAACCTCCTAGTTAATTAATTTAATTAATTAAATATAGTTCAATTAATAAAATAAAATTCCACAACTATCTAATTAATTAAATCCTATTCTTCCATTAATCTAAAAAAATACCTTTCTTTATTTTATTAATTCATTTATCCTTTTATCGTCCCATTTGGATTAAATCATTTTTATTTAATATATTTGGAAACATGGCTCCTAATGTTAACCCCTATCTAACCATCCTCCAAACACCTAACATATGGTTCGAACTCAACCCAACCATACTAACCCAAATTCTTAATTAGTTAATTATCCCCACTTAACCAATTAACCCCTCCACTCATTCTCTCTTCTCCCATCACATCCTCCTAAAAATATCACTATCCCACTAATCCAAGCCTTATCTCACCCTAATCATTTACATAATCTTAATCAAAAAGATTATGAAACCAAATTCAACACCTATTCATGTCAACTCAAATCGCAACCTCCCCTCCACTTGTCAACCTTAAATACCCTCTTACACCCTCAACCATATTCTTCCACTTTTGTCCCCTCCAAAGAATATTATATTCCTTCTTCCTATTTCTGTAATCCCTTCCCACTTCCCAAAATAGTCACATTCCTCAAGGAATGACCTTTGGGAATTCCCAATGTCTTTTCATCCTCTCTCATTGTGGCACTTGTCACAATGCTATGCATTGGAGAAATCGTGCAATCCATGTGCTCTCTCTTGGATGCATCTAGACCCTTCCACACCATTTAATCTCAACGCTTCATTTACCCTTCCTCAAGCCTATAAATTTAGGGCCCCTTTCCTCACAATTCATCAACCATCCTTGAGTAAAGTTATAATGCCACATTGACATCAAAACCATAGCAAAGAAACAACATTATGCCAAAATCCTACCACATCCCATACTTTGAACCTTGAGCATCCATATTGAGCAGACATAATATATTTTGGACAAATCCACTCAACAAGGAAATTTTCAAGAGGATAGAAAGGTTTGCATGTTATTTTATTTTTTGTTCTCTTTTAAGTCTTATCATATATGTTGTTTTGATTTAGTAGTTTTAGTGTTCTAATTGTTATTACATTCTATTTTACCACTATTTCACCTCATACAACAACAGAAGAAATTAAAATGTATATTGATTAAATGAATAAATTAAAATAAATAACAAACCATCTTTATAAATGGAGCCTAGCGATACGTTGGGAAGCCTCCTTCTTGGGAGGTCCTAAGTTTAAATCTACATAGTAAAATAAAAAAAATAGATGTAAAATAATAGTTAAAGTTAATATTAACAAAGTTGATATGATATTATTTTATTATATTTGTATGATGGAACAAGATAATATTAAAATTAAAACTATTATTAAAATTAAAATTTAAAAGTTAATGTTGAGTTATTCGAAATGGTAATAATTACTAGATTGATGTAGCAATTGATGCTCCTTATTAATATTTTATTTATGCTTTTTAGATTTTTATCTAGAGATAAATACTAGATTTAATAGATTTTTGTATATATGATAATTCAACATGATTATCCTGTTGAATAGAAAAAAAACTAAATTTAGTTGATTATCAAATATTTGCGATGATAAAACCTGAAGTAATTAATTTATATATTTCTTGCACTTTCGTGAATCAATTATCAATGATTGGAAATGAAGAGTTCTATAGATGTAAAGAGTTTCTTCCTATTTTTATTTAACCTTCTAATATTTTACTTTTGGGGGAATTTTTTGTTGAAATGAGTTTTGGAAAGCGTGGGAGTTTTAGAAAAAAATTATTGGATTTTTATTTATAGTTAGATTTATTCTTCTCCTTGGATTTCTTTGTCAACAGAGGTGTGTACTTCAAACTTCTATCCACTAGTTACAGTACCAATTATGATAATGAGTTCCTATTATGTTTTACTAGGAAAAAGGATGAATGAAGCCATGGATTTATCTCTTAGTTTTAATCATAATTTTCTTTACATGTAAATATACAAATGATCTTTATTGTCTCTATTATTTTCAACATCTAAACTTATCTTTGGAGGGGTTTTATTTTATCATGTCTTAGTTTCTATTAGTGGCCTAGATTGGTGTCTGTGGAAAATTTACTCCTACTCCGTTTATAATCCATTTGGGGCATTAATTATCTATGATATTTTAAGACCATTGAATTTGATGAGTGCTTAGTTTGATGTGTCATTCTTTTATATATTCACTCTTTGATTGAGTTAGCCTGGGCATTTATCTTTCCTCTCATTTTTGCTAATAGTGTCACCTCTTTGGTACCATCCTATCTGATCTATATTTTTGGTAATTTATTTCTTTTCTTGGAGCTTGCCTCGGTATATTTAAATCCATATTATTTTTTCTTTATTCTCTCTTATCCATTTTTTCTAATTACGAACTGTCAAGAAAATAATGAGAGCAAGGAAATGAAAGTAATCCAAGAGAAGTAGTTAAAGAAGAAGATGTTACCATGATAAAATCATGAACTAGGAGAAAGCATCCAAAATTCAACACAAGGAGACAAGAAGATTTTTGAAAGGGAAAAATAAAAGAAAAACCCCTTGTGATATTATGAATATGCAAAATCCTAAGAGAGAGAGAGAGAGAGAGAGAGATAATTTACAATAACTTCATGTAGGGAAAATAAGAGAGGAGAGAATCTCATTTATAGAGATGAAGAGAGGATTTACTAAGTAACTCACCAATCTATGAATTCCATCATCCATAATAGGTGTGTGCAAAGTGTTAAGATCCTCTTTAGCTTAATTTTTTACGAGGATTAGTTGATTTTTAGATGTAAATTGGTCGACCAAATGACCATAACTGTTGTCAAAGTTTTTTCATCGATTATTTGACACATCAAATCATCATCAAAAATGTGACCTATATAGCGGTTGAATTATCGATGAGTTTGTCGTCGAAATAATCACTTCAACCTAGAAGAATTATTGGGCATATCTTTCATCTATTCAACCAATGTTGGTCAAAATTGTGACGACTTATGGTTGGAATAGTTGTCAATTATATAGCATTCTCATCGAAATGAAAAAACAACATTGGTCAAAATAGAGATGAGGAGTGGTCAGAATAATCATTGAGTATATAGCATTCTCGTCGAAAGTATATTCTTTGACTATCGAAAAAGTGACAGCAAACTCAATTTTTTTAAATAAAATAAAATATATTATCAAATATATTAATATATTATAGTGATTGGAATTGATTGGAATTCAAAATTGAATGGATTTCCTAGCCTACATTATGCTTAGTAGACACCTACAACATCCTCCTCCTCCTCTAATCGGTATTGGAACCGATAAAGACATACAAGTATAATAATCAACCCAACTGATTCTTCTAGGTTCCTTTATAGTTCATTATATCATGATATAGATCAGTTCTACATATTATATATTCCATTTGTAGGATTTGATAAAATTATGAATGAAAATAAACTTGGCAGTACCAAAAGCACAGTATATAGACTTGTTCAGCATGGCCACATTCTTGTTTTGAAGGTTCTGTGTTATGCTAGATACTCAGTATTTTAAAATAGCAATTTACATGGAGAGGTAAATGGAAAATTGAATGGTGAGTGATGATTAACTTCTTTCTTTCTTAAGATACATGACACATTCCCTTCTTCTATGCCATTATACTTACCTGCTAAAAGGGTAATTGTATTCCTGTTGATGGCATTATCTATAGATGAATTTTTGAGTTGAAGTTTCTTGGTTATATGCTTGCCTAGACTATTAACCTAGAATTAACTTATGCAATATGTTTTCCTACTTAAATGTCATCAAGAGATTTGTTTGTCTAAGGTTTAAACAATGGTATTCATAATAGTAGTGCTACCATATTGTAGGATTTGATAATTACATTGACATCAAAATAATTTCACATCACAACCTTGGTGTTCCACTTAAAAGTATCACACATGTCCATTATTTTGGATGGTAGTTCACTCCATTCTCAACTAAGTGCCTAGAATTGGTACATATTTTCAAATAAAGAATCAAGAAACAATATGGAACACTAAAAAAAAAATTCATGTTTTAACCTCGAAACCATATAAACCTACAAACACAATCCAAAAATGACAACAAAGTCATTCTTCAAGATAGAAGGAAAAAGATCTAGGATTAAGATTTACTTGTAAAAATAGAATGTAAAATCTACTTGCTAGTAAAAACACAACATCAGAAAAACAAACCTGTGCAAGAAATTCTTGATCTGATTGCTTGCTGGTATCAAGCTTCTTAATGGTTGCAGGGTGACCACTTTTTAAGGTTGAGTAGTACACCTGACCATATGAACCCTCTCCAATCAGTGATTTTGGACCAAAGTTGTATGTTGTTTCCTTTAATTCCTCTACATGGATCTCAGGTACTCCAATAGGTAGAGGTTGGAGGACTGATTCATCCTTGCTAGGTGGATCAGCAGTCTTGCAAGTTCCATTATTACCTACAAAAATGTCTAACATCAGAATCAAAACCAATAAAGGACAAGATGGGCTGCATATATATGTTGCCTCTTAGGACTTCCAATCTTGAAAGGAGATTAAATTTGGCTTCCAATTTTTGTTTTCATATCTGTAATGTCCTATTGACTTAAAAATGTGAAACTTCTGTCACTTTTGAACTACCATAAAAATTAGAAACCATATTTATTTGTACAAGAACAACTTCAAGAACATTATCATGAAAAGAAAAGAACATCAATGATTAAATTCCATTGGTATAAAGGTCTAATTTTGTAGACTGCTAGCACGAAGGAAGATTTGACCTAGCCAAATAAAGGTCTAATTTTGTAGACTATTGGTCAGAAAAATCTTCATTGTCTCCTAATTGTCTTCTTTATATACTAGCATTTAAATGGAACATTAAGCATAGAAATAATATGCTTAATCTATTAGTAATTATTTGCATTTAATCTACCAATTACTAATAGTTTTGTACTACACATGCAACGTATTTTTAGTTTGAAGATAGTTCGTGCCATGTGTGATGGTTAAGTAATGGGAAAGTTATGATGATTTAATTGTAGAACTATTGGTCCCTTGAAATGTTCAAAAAAAAATGTCAAAAGATGCACTCTCATGGAATACGATGACTTCAAGTTATGCACAAAATAGATCTATCTTCTATCACTATGCTCTTATCCTATGTCAAAATGGGAGATTTATGACATGGTATAGATTTATGGGGTCACTTGAGTGATCCAAGGATTTATGTAAGGGTCAAGGAACTATAGGTATATCTAAGTTTTTTATATGGCCATTGATGCCATTATTATCATGCAATTGCACTTCAAAGTGCAAAGATGCCAAAAAGATGTAAAATTGCATTTTTATGCAATTATGGCCTAGAGGGCTAAATGAGGGTTTAGTAGAGGTTTAGGGAGTTTAGGGGATTAGGATAGGAACCTAAAACCTTTTGAAAGGTTAAATATGATGCAAGAAAGATTAAATTGGTCGAAGTTGACAACTAGTTGTCAACTAGACAACAATGCAAACAAATAACTAATTGTAACAGTCATATAACAGACTGTGCAAGTTAAGAAGAAATTGAAAATCAGTTTGTAAGGGGATTTTGGTCACTTTTTTACATGATTTTTATGAGAGAGGAGTCTTAGAATTTGTGGGGAGGTGTGTATGGTCGAAGAACACAATGTAATGAACTACCAAGCAATAAACTTGCAATTCTTTACAAACAATCACTTCTCTGCTCATGAAGACACAATTTGGTGTTTATATTATTAAACTCTCTATTCAATGCAACATTGATAGGAAAAGAATTCATTGATTGGTATTATAATTTTTGATCATTCCATGTACTGATTATATTGTTTTTAAGTCTTAAAATCAAAGAATTTTAGTCCTTTTATTGACTGTTCATGTACAGTGCTTGGTGTGCAAACAATCTTTGTCTTGAAGAACCAATGATTTCCTAGGCTCTGTCAAATAGTTGGCAAGCAATGATGTATTCAATATTTATAAAGTGCTTCAAAATGCTTAAACTCACCAAGACTCTTCACAAGACTTCTAAGTGATATATTTGGTGTTATTGACTTACTTTTGCTTGGATTCAAGGACTTTAGAATATACTCCAAAAGTGATTATGTAACAAAGGAAGTGAGAGGTAAGGATCTTGATTTAGGTCAATGGATATTTCAACATGAATTTGGACAAGATCTTGACATGAGTGGATGGGTGTGGATGGTGGGATGGGGGGTGTATTGGTGCAGGGCACCTAGGCCATTCAATTTTTATTTGGGACTTGAGTTCTATATTTTGTTTTGCTTTGTAATAAAGGATGTCTTCTAAATTCCTAGACCATCCTATAGTTTGTTTTTATTCTTTCTTGTGTGGAGGTGTGTATGGTTGAAGAAGACAGTGTAATGAACTACCAAGCAATAAATTTTTAATTCTTTACAAACAGTCACTTTTCTGCTCGTGAAGACACAATCTAGTGTTTATATTATTAAACTCTCTATTCAATGAAACATTGATAGGAAAAGCATTCATTGATTGGTATTATAAGTTTTTATCATTCCATGTACTTATTATATTATTTTAAAGTCTTAAAATTAAATAATTTCAGTCCTTTATTGATTGTTCTTATACAGTGCTTGGTGTGCAAACAATCTTTGTCTTGAAGAACCAATGATTTACTAGGTTATGTCAAATAGTTGGAAAGCAATGATGTATTCAATATTTCTAAAATACTTCAAAAGGCTTAAACTCACCAAGACTCTTCACAATAATTTTAAGTGATATATTTGGTGTTATTGACTTACATTTTCTTGTATTCAAGGACTTTAGATGAAGTTAATCATATGTTAATCATTTATCTTAAGTTAGCTAACTTAAGAATTTCAGATAATCATTTTAAGATGTTAATCATTTATCTTAAATTAGCTAACTTAATTTTTAGCTAACTTAAGATAAATGATTAACATCTTGAAATAATGCAAGATGTTCATTAGACAAAGTTTAGACTTAACTTTAATTTTGACTATCTAAAAGTGAACATAAGCTGATTATAAGCTGACATTATATATTGTCATCTCACCTAAAAATAATCACCCAAGATTCCAAATACATCACCATTCAGACAATTTTACCTTCCTATATGCAATATTAACATGTGACGATGATGAATGAAAATATATATGGGGCATCTCTATCCTTAATGAGTGAGATCAACTTGTCACCTGCACATTATACAACACATTAAATAAAACTTATCAGTAACAGTGCAGCCATAAAATGAAGATTAAAATAATGATTTTAAATATGTTAAAGACAAAAAACATTGATTCATTGTGGCAGTGTATATCAATAGTGTTTTAAGATAGGTATGGACCTCTATGACAATGAGATATCAATAAAACACAAAGATGTTTAATAGAAGTTATTGTTATGACAAGAAAGGTCATTTATATTACAAAGATCTTGAAGATTATAAGAGTAGTTAGGAGCATAGTTATGAAGAGTCATGACAAAAGGAAAACAACTAAGAAATTAAGACAATATCAAGGGCAATGATGAAAACACTAAAAGTATGTGATAGCTATTATAAAAGATATGAAGTAGATGAAAGAAATTTTTACACAAATTTTTCTAGTATAGGAGTTCTTATGATAGATTTTTAGTTTTATTATCTTTCATCATATGAATGAAGTTCTAGGTTGCATTTCTTGTGAAGAAAATATATGTGATTCTGGTAAACTTACTATTGGTAGTTGGGTAAGAATGACACCTAGCATCAAATGGAGGATGATTGGGTTGATCTACAAGTCCATGGAAAATACTATCATTCAGGGGGACTTTACATGAAGATTAGGTCCTAGATGATATGTACCATTACAAAAACAAAAAAAATAAAGTGACAGTCATGATAACTTAGTCAAAAGGATGTTCAATAGAGTATGAGGTCTCTTGAATATGATAGTGGTAAGAAAGAGATACAAAAGGAAAGAAAGAGATACTCCAAATTTTCCAGATACATAAGGAAACTAAAAATTCATTGGCTAGGACCTAAGATTACAAATGAAATTCCCCACCAAAGCATACAAAATGCAA
Source organism: Chamaecyparis obtusa (assembly GCA_027943335.1). Lineage (NCBI taxonomy): Eukaryota > Viridiplantae > Streptophyta > Pinopsida > Cupressales > Cupressaceae > Chamaecyparis > Chamaecyparis obtusa. The sequence continues at coordinate 422,821 of BSBK01002670.1, forward strand.
GATTTACAAGGTGACTTGTTACCTACACACTTTAACGGTAACAAATTAAAACTTCATCATTCATAATCAATTAAAAAACTCATAAGAAGGCAACTACCTAAGACAAGGTAGTAGGGAAGTAAAAGGGGTAGGAAGAAACATGAGAATGAGTCATTCATAGGCAGCTAATAATTTTTCATCTAGATTTTTAGGCTTAAAGGTAAGTTCTTTATAAAAATTCCCCATTCACTCTCTTATCTATAAATATAGTTTGATGAGCATAGTGATGCAGATTGGTTGATGATCATGTTTAAGAAGTAAAATATTTCTTGAAGTGAATGAGAAATAATATGGAATAAGAAGTAGGTGTTTTTTACCGTTGAATCTAGATCATTGGTTTAGTTTGAGCTTCACTTGGTTTTGAGAATAGTTTAATATTCTCTACTTAACAAGGTCAACCATGTGAAGGTGGAAGCTCATTTGGCCCCTCCCCCCCCCTCCCCCTAACATCACTCTAAATTCCCCATTAACATCTAATAACATTCATTCATTCATTCATTCATCCATTTTTTAAATATAACATTCAATCATTATAATCACATGATAACATTTATTAACACATAAAATTCATTAACACACAACATTTATGAATAATTCATTAACACATCATTCATCAACATTTACTAGTAATAAATTAAATCCATTAAGACAACGTTCTTTTATTAGCAAATAATGTTAATTACAATCATTTCTTTTTTGGTGTCTTTCTCTTTTTTCTAAGGTAATGGCTAAGTGGAGCAGCAATATCCTCATCATTCCCCTCCTCTACTGATTCTAATGCCAACACATGTCTCCTCCTCATCTATTCAGGAATAGGAGGTTGCTGCACCAAAGGGGGGTCTATTGCAATAACAACTACATCATGGGTTAAATTCACACCATTTTATATTAGTGTTACAAGTATTTAATTAAGTAAAAGAACTATAAATCAAAAAAGAAATTTAAAAGAACAAATTTTCAAAGATTTTCTTTACCTGAATGTGCCACATGATCTACATGGTGATCACTCTAAACATCCTCCACTCATTCAGCATGACATTCTGTATGCTCTAAAATATACACAAAAAAGGTTACACCAATTTAAATTTAAGATGTTAAATTGTATTAATAATTACATAATTAATTTTAAATAGAAAATGAACACCTCCATCGACACTATGATGCACATTAGGGCCTTCATCATGTGGCGCGGGATCTGTGTTATGATTAGGAGGTTGCATTGCAATGTCATGTGCATTATTATCAAATAGATTGTTGCTCAAGTATTCAATTTCAAATATATATTTTTTGGCATATTTACCTATTCACATGATGCAGGAGACTCAGCTTGGTTTGGGCTAGTGGAAGCTTGGCGTAGGCGTTGAGCCATAGCTTGATAGCCTTCCTTGAAAGCAATTTTTTTGTGTTATGTCATAGCCTCTAAATTAAATTCTAAACCCTGCATTTTTTGATTAAACAAAATTATTTGCATTTTATTAATAATTTTTCTCTGGAATTCATTTACTAATACTTACAATTCATGCTTTAATTTTTGAATATCCACCAGAGCCAAGTTTGTGCTGCCCAATCTTTTGTAGTCTAGCCTTTGTTGCCTTTGATGTGTCCTACAACCTATGAAAAGTTTGAAATATGTTATATTATATAGATATAAAGATCACTAATTAGTGCATTATTACATTCTACTAGTAGTTAATACTATTGCATACCTTATTCTCTCATTTTCTGGTGTAATTCATCTTTGAGCATCTGCTCAAGATTAAATTGGGAAAAAATTCAAATCTATTTTTTTCAAATTTTACTATGTTTTAGTAAACTACATTTATGAGGGTCTTTGGTGCATTTCTAGGCAAAAATGGTGCATGGAAATGCCAACTAAAAGTTTTCATTTCCAAAATTTGACTCTATCTCTTTTGAATACCTTTCTAGCATATCAAACGGTTCGCAAATCAGAGCTAGGACTAGAAAGTTATGCCTTCTCCAAGTAGACCTAATTTTTATATATAGTTTTTTTGATAATTTTTGATAGTTTGAATATTTTATTTGTAATAAATATTATGATGGATCTTCATTTCATTTCCAAGGGATTTTGATGACCCTTGGGATCCATCAGACTTGTATAAACTCAAATATTCGAATAGAATGGATCAGTTTTTGGTTTGCAATCTTGTTCTCAATTTTTGTATTGAATTCTACAATACTGCAAGTATCACACCAGGTATTGTAATCTAGTTTCATAAATTAGATTAGTGGTATTAGAGAAGGAATGCTCCTTTATGCTAATTTACACAAGGTCTTCCTACCAAAGATTAGGATTGGATACACAAGATTTGTCAAAATACCCACCTTTGAGATGCACACAATCGAGGATGTCAGACAATGATGTTAAGAAGTTGGTCCAGGAATCTTTAAATAAGCAATGAGAGGAGATGATGAGTCAATTTTCACACCTCCTAAAGAATCAAAAACCCTCTGAATCAAAAACATCATTTCATGGAAATACCCCTTTCAAAGTGCAGGTCAATTTTGACATCCCAAATTTTGAAGGAAAGGTCAATTCTGAAGCTATTGATAACTGGTTATCAAAGTTGGATAGATACTTTTCTATAAATGATTTCTCAGATGTAGAAAAGATAACATTTTCTCTCCTCAAAGCTGAAACCCATGTGAAATTAGCATGGGAAACCAAAGTCGCAAATAAAGAACGAGAATCATTTGTTGAAGATGGTTTTGAAATTTCTCTTGATAAGAAGCCCACATGGGGAGAATTTGTGGAATACATAAAAGAAGCTTACCTTCCGGAGGATGTCTATGAACAAAAATACATAGAGTGGCAACTTATTCAACAAAAGAGGGATCAGTCTATTCAAGATTACACCAATACATTCCATTCACTTTCAGCAAAACTCGGTATTGAGGATTCAGAGAAGCATCAAATTTTGAAATATTGAAGTGGACTTCACAGGTAGATTCAAAGAGAGATGGAATTTTTGAATATTGAGACATTGGCAACTGCCTATAAATATGCTACAAAAATTGAAGATAAATTGAAGCAGAAAGGGAAGAGGGACTAATTTGCAAACAACAAGCTAAGGGTTGAAGGTGGCAATAAATTTGTAGGAAAATAGGTGACCAAGGAACCTCATTCAAATTCATCCAAGAACACATGGTGGTCTACTAAAAAGATACAAACAGACATAGGCATGTGGTGTGAGATGCATAAGTCCCCAACCCATAACACAAAGGATTGTCGAAGTATTAAAAATTTGATGACAGAGATACGAGGAGAGGAAGCTGAACCTGAATCATCACCAGTAAATAATTCTGAGAAAGAGGAGAATGATTCCATCATAGAAGCAAACCCATATGCCGTAGTTGGAACTGCTAAAGTATTGCCCCGTGAAGATGAAGAGAGACTTTTTCATTCACAAATGTGGGTTGATGGAAAGCCTCTGCATTTTATTGTTGACAATGAGAGTCAAAATAATTTGATCTCTAGGGAGATAGTCAAAAGATTAAATCTGAAAGTGACAAGACACCCAACCCCATACTCTATGGGATGGGTAAATGAGGGACAAGATATTCAAGCAAATCAATAGTGTCATTTTCCATATTCAATCAAGCCTTTCAAGGATGAAGTGATATGTGATGTAGCACCACTGGATGTATGTGATGTCTTGCTAGGGCAGCCATACATGTATCGGAGGCATGGGGTGTATGAGTCCAGGCCACATAGTGTTACAATCAAGCTTGGTGGGAAGAGGTATCGAATACCAGAGGTATGTCCAACACAAACTACTTCTTTAATTAGTGCTAAACAATGTAAACACTTGATTGCTCAAACTGGAGCTTTTGTTCTACTCATGATTCATCCTAAACAAACAAAGTCACTTGTTCTTAATACACATGCTAAGGTAACAAAAAATCAACAAAATCAGATGGATAAAATTTTGAAAGCATATCATAGTGTGTTTAAACCACCAGTGGGAGTACCAACACACTGTCAAGTGAAGCACTCTATTGATTTAATCCCAGGCACACCACTACCACATGAGCCAATATATAGGAGGTCATTTTTGGAAAATGATGAGATTAGGAGACAAATTCAGGACTTGATTTAGAAAGGACACATTCATCCAAGTGCTTCACCTTGTGGAAGTCCAATTGTCCTTGCTAAAAATAAAGAGGGGACATGGAGGCTTTGTATTGATTATAGAGCATTAAACAAAATCTCTGTTAAAAATAGATATCCAATCCCTCGAATTGATGATTTGCTGGACCAACTTAGGGGGGCTAATTTCTTTACAAAAATTGACTTGAAGTCTGGATACCATCAAGTACCAATTGATCCAGCAAATGTGTGGAAGACTGCATTTAAATCTAAGGAAGGTTTTTTTGAATGGTTGGTCATGTCTTTTGGCCTAACAAATGCCCCAGCCACATTTATGAGATTGATGAATGATGTGCTTAGACCATTCATTGATTCTTTTGTGGTTGTTTATTTGGATGAAATACTCATCTTTAGCAAAACTTGGTCTGAGCATTTGTAGCATGTTGAACAAGTTCTTTCAACTCTACAAAAACACAAACTTTATGCCAACATTGAGAAGTGTTCTTTTGGTATGCAAAGTATTCAATACTTAGGGTATATCATTGATACTGAGGGTGTTCATGTTGATTCAGCAAAGATTCAAATCATCTAAGATTGGCCATCCCCTAAAAATTTCACAGAGCTTTGCAGCTTCTTGGGCTTAGCCAACTTCTATCACAGATTTGTGTTTGGTTTCTCACACATATCATGGCCTCTTAATCAATCACTAAGGGGTGGAGCACAAGAAAAATTTCAGTGGACAGAGGCAAAGCAACAAGCATTTGAGGAGTTAAAGAAAAGAATATGTTCAACACAAGTATTGGTCCTTCCAGATCTACACCAAGCATTTGAGATAGAAATAGATGCATCCGATTATGCTCTTGGTGTAGCACTCATGCAACATGGGCATCATGTTGCCTATCACAGTGAAACTTTTTCTGATACAATACATAGGTACCCCACCTATGATAAGGAGTTGTATGCCATTGTTCAGGCCTACAAACAATGGAAACACTATATACTGGGAAAGGAAACTGTTATACATATAGACCATAACCACTTCAATTCTTACAAACACAAGGAAAGCTACAGAATGATAGACATCAATGGTGGTTAGCCTACCTACAACAATTTCACCTCAACATTTGTCATAAAAAAGGAATCAGTAACAAGGTGGCAAATTGTTTGAGTAGGCCTCCAATTGCAAGTTTGACAATAGTGTTAGATTCATGTGGTCATCAATCATCAACTTGGGAGCAACTATATGGTACTAACCCTGATTTTGCTAACATCTATGGTAATTTGGTAGAAGGAAAGTCTATCCCTGATTTTCACTTGTAGGATGGGTTGCTTTGCCATAATGGTCACATATGTGTACCCACCGAGGAACGGAAGAAAATGATATGGGAAGCTCACTATAGTCATGTTGCAGGACATTTTGGTATTGGTAAGACTACTGCTATCCTTCAAAAGTATTTCTATTGGCCAAAAATGAAGCAGGATATCATTTCACATATACAAGCTTGTGTATCCTATGCAATTGCAAAGCTAGCAAACCATAAGTTGGGTCTATACTTACCATTACCTATTCCTGGTAAGCCATGGCAATCTATTTCAATGGATTTTATGTCTCAACTTCCAACTACCAGGCGTGGGCATGATTGTGTATATGTTGTGGTAGATAGGTTTTCTAAAATGGCTATCATGGTGGCATGTAAAAAGATGATTTCTGCAGAAGATACCGCCAAGCTATTTTTTGAACATGTTTGGGTTCATTTTGGTTTGCCAAAAACCATTATTTTTGATAGGGATAGCAGGTTCATCAGCAAATTTTGGTCTGCACTATGGGCTAAAATGGACACCAAGTTGACAAAGTCCACAGCATTCCATCCCCAAATAGATGGGTAGACAGAAGTGGTGAATCGAATGATTATTCATATTTTACAGATGTATCATTCCAAACATCCTCACACATGGGATGAAATCTTACCCTATGTGCAACACAACTACAATCGTGCACTCCATAGTACTACAGCACATAGTCCATTTGAGGTTTCTCTTGGGTACCAACCATTGGCACCTATGGATGTAGCAATACCATCTCTATAATCTAATAGTCCATTGAATGGTGACAAGGAGGTAGATAAAGCAAAAAAATTCATTGATAACATTAGACACCTCCAACAACAAGTTCATGAGATCTTGGAGCAGAGTAATCAAAAGTATAAGGAAAGACATGATAAACATAGAACTCCTCATAAGTTTCAGATTGGTGACAAGGTATGGTTACATCTTTAGAAAGAGCACCTCCACTGACCAAATAGGAAGCTTCATCCTCTTCAATATGGTCCATATACTATTGTGAAACAAGTTGGTGAGAATGCTTTTGAACTTAATTTGCCATCATTTTTGGGACTGCATCCAGTTTTCAATGTAGAATTGTTGAGACCCTATTTTCCTCCTTTGTTGGATATTTCCCAAGCTACTGAATACATTCAAGCTACAAAGTTAAATCCATCTACTATTGCTCTAGTCTAGTGTGACCATGTTACTGAAGTCATTTTAAAGACTTTGAGAAATCAGAACATTCCTCTGTATCGGGTGGTTCGAGATGGCCAGCATTCTCATCAAGGCAAGTGGTTTACTAAGGAACAAATTGAAGAACAATTTCCTCATCTATTGTAGAAAATTAGTGCAATGGGGCCCATTGCCTCTCAAGGGGGGATGAATGCTCAGGATTAAATTGGGAAAAAACTGAAATCTATTTTTTTCAAATTATACTATGTTTTAGTAAACTGCATTTATGAGGGTCTGCATAACTCTTGTGCTAGAAACACGGGTAGATCCAGGAAATGATGGTGAATTATCACAAATACAGGTACTCTAATCTGTATCTAGTGTAGAAGATGGTGCTGGTGTATCTCCTACTCCACAAAATTAATCCACTATGAGATGCACCCAAGATTAAATTACAAATTGTCAAATCATAATTAACACAAAACCACCAGGCACAGACCATGAAGGCATCAATGTTTGCATGCCCCTTGTTGCCGACATTGTACTCGACAATCTCATATGGACGTTGATATGGGAGTCAACACTCAGCTAGTATTATGCAAGATCTATATTGCATCAGTGTTCTAAGGACTAGGAAAATGGCACAGGTGACAAGGATAAATCCTTCTTATCTTCAAGTTTGAGACTTGGGTAGGCTAACCTAGGATTCATTCTTCAAAGAATCACCAATTTCATTGTATTCTACAAATACAAAATTTTGACATTATATGCTCTTCAAATAGAAAGTAAATGTTCATTAGATTTTGATTTGATGATGAAAGATGCAGAAACAAACAGTGACCAGTGCCTTATTAATTGGGCAACAAAGTCAGATGAAAGTAAATCCCCAGAACTCCTATGATTTCAAAACAAATAAAAAGAAAATGAAATGCCTTATAGATCATTCTCTCACTCCCCTACCCAGACATCAGATTCACATACACTGTCAAACTCTCAAAATTGTGCCAAAGATTTATTCACTCCTTGAGAGAAACCAAGAACACAAATTCATAGTTACTTTGTAACCAGCATATCAGATTGCCTTACAAACTAATACACAAGAATTTAATAGAATACATATGAAGACATCACCAATAAAAGATTTGGATTCCACTATTTTTTATTCAAAAATATCCGGTTCATTACAATCAAAAAACCATGAAAACCTCAAAAACAAGGGCTCAAAAGCCAGAATACTGCCTCTGTCGTGATTATTCCATCATCCTTGTAACAATGAAGGAAAACTAAGATATAGGAGAATGTGGTTAGTTAGAGACAACTGATAGTTGTCCATTCTTTGCACAAAATATCTCTGAGTTTTTCCCCAACTTTGATCTACAATTTTATCTTCAAACTGATTCTCTCCAATTGATCATGCCAGTCATCATTTTCCAACAGACTTGATTCTGATCTCAAAATGCTAGCCCAAACTGCCCTTTCTCACTAAGCTAAAACTAAAAAAAATGGTTGTCATCTGATTCCCCTTGTCTTTTCATTTTCAAAAACATATTATAAGCCTATATTTGGGTAAAAATAAATCTCCAGGCATTAATTATGTGAACAGGCCCTACCATTTAAATTTTTGAATTTATTCCTAAGTCTGGACTATGTCACATTTTAAATCTTTTGCATTTTTAAATCTACCCTTTTTCCTCAGGCCTCACCAGAAAGTGACAAGTGTCATGATGTGATTGGCTATGATTAACCCTCACCTTTGACCCCTGATTTAGAGATTGAGTGAATGGCATTGATCTTTGAATCTCAGAATAGATTTTAGACCCTAGGTTAAATCTAGCAAACTGGCAACCAAGCCTTCAGTCTCTGAATCTCAGAATACTTTCCTCTAACTGCCAAGAATTTGGAGAATGGGCGACCATGTTATTCTCTTAATCTCTATATTTTTCTTGCTAACTGCTAGGCATTCTGAGAATGAGTGATTGAGCGCTTACTGAATCACAGAATGTTTGGGCTAACCACAAACTCATCTAGCGACCTGGTGACTGAGCATCTTGTGATCTCTGAATTATCTCCCTCTAACCACCAGCATCTGGCAAACACGAGACCATGACTAACTAACCACCACCTTTGGGTCGCTTGATCTTTCCTTAGCCACTGGTTACATCTCACGAATGCGCAAATGCCTACCACGTGTCACCTTTGTCCTCATCATCTCACTGCTACCTTTCTAAAAAATTGCTTACCTCTGGCCCATTGGCACACTATTCAAGGTTCCTTCATGTGAGCACACTTACAGAGCCTCCTACTCTTTCTTCTAATTCACCATGTGAATGGTGTTTCTTTTAAACATCTCAAATTTCCATTTCAAGGTGAATGTGGGACTAATATCATGATTGTTTTAAATGTTTACATTAAAAATTTGTGCCATATGGCCAGCTGGCACGCACATCCATGCAAGCACATAGGGCAGAGGTATTCTTGCCTCTCTTTTTTCTTCATTTACCATTATCCTAGGAGCTCATGGATATAAACATCTTAAAACACCTAAACGGTGTGCATGTGGGATAAATCTACATGCACACTATTTGCATTTTGCTCCTTCGACTGGTTGTGTGTGCGTTCCAACCTGGTTTATGCATGAGACTTCTTCAATTTCTTCATAAGCCATTTTTTTCACTTTCATAAAACATCCATCATAGTAAATGTTGACCTTGAGCACAATGGTCTTGATCTTCAAAAACTTGAAGCTCTCTTCTTTACTCTTTTCTTCACTATTACTCTGCGCCCAGAATCCTTCTCCACCTTCTAACCCCAAATGTTTAAAGCCCCACTAAAGAATCCAAAGTTGACAAAACATCACTCCTCACTAATGTGCATTCACAAGTAGACTTCTACCAGAACCCACCATGAAAGGATAGCAGGTGACCCTTTCACAAAAAGATCAATGGCCAATATTGCTTGTTTTGTTCCATTCTAACCTAGATTTCACAGAGAAGAGTCTATTCTATGAAAAACATGAATGAGGCTGCCAAAAACACATTCCATTTTGCCAACTAATAGCACATTCCACTTTTGAAACATGCTTCCTTAACACTCACACAAGTTCCTTAGTTAGGAATCATCCACGCACATTCCTTCTTGGCTTCGACTGGTGAGTGTGCTACCTCACCCAAAAATGTGCCTCCTATGGACTATGTCCTTCTACATTTATGCACATCTTGCTGGAAAATGTGTAACCTCCATTTGAATGTTCTTTATCCTTTTCTCCAGGTGCCATGAATTTTATAGCTTGGGGATGACTTTCAATTTCTTTATTGGCTTGTATACACAGCCCCAACTGTTCTATGTGTCCTTTTTGGACTGGCACATGCACCCTTAAATGCTCGTAGCCAGCACTCATATGAATATCTCCACTGGTTTTTATTTCCTTGGTCATACACTACGCTTGGTTCCCTTTGTGTCGGCCCTCAAACATTACGTAATTCATGACTGGTAGTTTAAAAAAAATAAAAATAGAATAAAAGGAAACTAAAATGATTACTAGCGCATAGTGCCTTCCCAACAATTGATCTTTCTTTTAAAAGATGTTGCAAAAATTCTCTCGTTTCCTTCATTAGTAAGTTCACGTTAAATTATGTTTGGTATTTTATGCCACTGGCACATGCTTTGGCATTCAACATTCCCTTAGACTCACGCATAGCCTCTATTCAAAGTGTGAAACCCCCCAACACTTCACACGCACTCCTTTCAATTCTTCACGCATCCTGCAAACTTCAACATTAGACGTTGGCTACTTCATATGAGTATACTGCCTTCTCTAATTTGATTACACACTCCTTTACTTTAATACACTCAATTATTTAGATGAATGTGCACCCATTTGAAACACATATACCATGCCTTTGCACTCACCATGTGCATTTTGTAGCCAGTATGCACCCCTCACTTCAAACTTTAAGCACTCTCATCATGTCATCCTTCATTTTTTGACTTGTCCCTTTCAATTTGGGCTCATTTCATTGACTTGCACACACCTTGTATTTGCATTTCATGCATATTCAACCCTTTTTTACATTACCTTGCTTTGAGATTGTGCACCACTTTCTTCAAACTCACGCACCCCATCATTTCTTTGCTCAATGATTTTCAAATCTATAATCATTTGGAAACATCTCATCCAATGACATGGTATTTGGTCAGAAGTGTGCCCTTTGTATTGCATCCTCAAGAAATACATTCAAAGATCCTTATTAACCTCTGCATAGTCCTCCAAGTTTACTGTTAAAAGGTTCATAGAGAGCTCATACTTGTCTATAGTTTTTAACTATTTGGAGAATTTCCTTGCAAAATCATCTGAGTGTATATCTTGTAATTATTACAAAAATCTTCATTGTCTTGTGTTCAAAACTTTGAACAGCACCTCTTTTTCTTCTATTAAGTTTGTAGACATTTAAATTCTGGCCGACTTCATTTGTTGCATTTTATTCTGGTGTGTTGCATTCTTTTATTTACCAGAATGTTGCCTTCAGATGAAATCAGAACCAAGGTTTATCAAAACTTTAAGCACATCATGCTTTCCTTAACACCTTTGCAAGACTGCCAAGTAACTCCAACTGACCTCCAACATGACAGTATTCTAGTCAAAGGAGAAGTTCTTAGAAGATTGGAGCCCAAAGTTATTAATGATCAAACATGGCCACTTGAAAACTAATTTTGTCTGCACCACCAAAATCACATAAGTCACCTCCAGAACTGACTTCAAAAACTCACCCACTGAAACTTTCAAGATTTGGAACCTTGGACACTGATTCACCCCCACATAATGAAACTAAATCCATCATTATCTTTCTCATAAAATCAAAAGGTGAATTATCATTGAATGCAAAAGTCAGCATGTTAGAAACGTTCTGGATTTGAAACAGTGAAATGTGTAGGAATTGGGTTTAGAATTGGCTTAGGAAAGTGATCAAATGGATTGGAAGAGACATCAAAATCCTCAGGTGAGTACACTTCTAGGTATACAATATGGAACATCTGTCAATTATGTCTGACCATGAATTGGGTACAAACTACGAAGCCTCAAAGTAGGCCACTTAGAAAATTGGACTAAGCACTCTCAGAGAAACTTAATAATTTGCAAATAGAATGACACTAGAAATTTTATTAAACAGGCACATGGGGGGATGAAAATTGGCATGAAAACTCCCTCTCATGCCTATAGTAGTATGCAACAACCTACATGTTATGACTAATCACTGGGAAAAAGATGCACTCCTCCAAATTGGGCTACCCAGTGAAGATCGGGAAACACACCTAATGCAGACTTCCAGGAACACCTCCAAATAGCCACTTAAAAAACATGTCAGAACTGAAACCTATTAGGAATGAATGCTAAATTTTTGGCACCCATTCTATAGCATTTTTTGTTGCATTCATGACTATGATTGTCATTGATGTCACCACAGTGATTTACCGAAGACTTGCAGAGAAGTAGACAGAGTTTGGATTAGCGCACGTGGGTTATTACAGTTGGAGCTATGTGATGTTTAGGTTATACTCTTTGATATGTTATATGTCTATGGCTAAGAGCTCAAACATTAATTCACTTATTCATGGAAGTTATGATCATTTTGGTGGAAGCAGTATTCAGGCAGTGTTCCAAAGTACCAGTTTGTGGAAATTGGATGATATCTCCTAATCCGGATGGAATCTAGTTTTGTGCAGTTAAAGGGAATTTGAAGATAGATTAATAGTGACTTGGATGATAGCATAGACGTTGAGGTTGCATGAGTGAAGATTTATTGTATTTGGAAGCCGATAGTTTTGTGTAATTTTGGTGTAGTGTGTGGAAACTTTTATTTTATAATTATATGTCAACTCATTTGTAATTATTTGAGTGTGGTATAAAGGAAGGAATGTATTTCCTTGTTGTAATGTAGTTGGTATGAAGTAGCATGTATTTTTGATCTGGAAGTAGTGATTGTATGTGATGTTGTATGCATGAAGTGAACAAAAGAGCTAAGTATGAAAGTGAATTTGTGAAGGAAGACATGTGAAGTACAGAGATCTAAAACTGAGATCTAATGTAATAGTGAGTGTGGTTTGGCATAGTCAGAGAAGAGGTAACATATTATTTTGTTGAGTAATGTAAAGATTATTTGGACAGTGTGTTCAGTGATCTTACCCTGAAGCTATTTGGGCAATGGGTCCTTCTGTCTTCCATAACTCTTAACTGAGTTAGAATCTTTTAACAAGGATTCAAAATCTCCTAACAGGAATTCATATGTACTGAATGTATTTCATAAGACTCCTAACAGAATCCATCCTCTCACAAGGAATATTCATATTAGTGCATCTTTTGTGGGCATCATTTCCACCGGGGTTTACTCTTTGATCAAGAGGTTCCCTAGTCAACATATCTTGTGTCATTGTGTTATTGTGTATGAATATCTTTCTATGGTTGGTAATTATATTGCTTATATGGTTTAATACTATTGAAGATGATAAAAGTTAAAATTATTTGATAATTGATTCACCCCCCCCCCCCCTCTCAATTATCTTGGTGGACTTTACTTTCTAACAAATGGTATCAGAGCGGTAGGTCCTTGAAAAAGAATTTTAATAGCTTAAGGAGATCCATGGTGAATTTCAAGAAAGAAATCCCTAAGTTTGATGGAGTAAATTTTGATAGCTGGAAAGAAAAGATGAAGACACCCCTATTATGTTTAGGACTGGGTTATTGGTTGATTAAAAAGAATAATAAGACTATCATTGAAGAGGAAAATCTTAAAACATGTACTGCAGAAGAGAGAGGTCTATTCATGTGTAACATACTTCCAAGAGAAGCACTTTTGACAGCACTTTCAAAGAATGAGTACAGTCAAGTAAAATATTTGAAAAAATCTCCTAAAATTTGGAATGCTTTACACTCTACTTTTGAAGGTGATGAACATGCAAAAAGAGTTATATTACATAATTGGATATGTGCATTTGAAGATATAAGAATGTTGGAAGATGAATCTATTAGAAGTTATATTGGTAGAATGTCAAAAATCATTACAGGTATAAAATCTTGTGGAGGAACAAAGACAGAAAATCAAGTGATATAGAAAATTTTGAGGACATTGACTCCTATATTTAAGCAAATAACACAGATGATTGAACAAGTGATACCTTATACAACAAACTTTACAAGAGAAACTCTTCTTGGAAGATTGGAAGTAGTAAAAATGAACCTGAGATTATCAGGAGACTCACCTAGAATGGAGATAGCATTCAGTGCTCCTAGTGTTCACCCTACATTGTCAAGAAGCATCAGTGTGAGTGAAGATTATGCTGGCAGCAGCAGATCTAGAAATGAAGAAGACAAGAAGATTGAAGAAGGTATTGCCTTGCTTGTGAAAAGAGAACCAGATGGTAAGAAAATATTTAAATGTTGGACTTGTCAAGAATATGGTCATTTTGCATCTAAATGTCCTAAGAGAGTTAAAAAGTACAGAAGCAATTTCAAACCTAGAAGATCTAAGGAATGTTATTATGCTAATGATGAAGATCTTGAAGCTAGTATAGAAAGAAATTTAAGTGAAAGTGATACTGAAAATAATATGACATAGGATTTGTAGCAATTAAAGAAGAAAATCCTAAAATTGATGTTAAGGAAGAAAAAGCCTTAGTTTCTCAAGTTGAAAAGAAAGATAATTGGATTATAGACAGTGGTTGTTCACATCATATGACTGGAGACATGAAAAAGTTCATAAAGTTGAATGAATATGATGGAGTTGTTAGAGTTGGAAACAATGCACCTTCTTTGATTAAAGGTATAGGATCTATTACTCTTGATGGAAAGACTAATATTGATGATGTTTATTTTGTGGATGGATCAAAACATAATCTTTTGAGTGTTGGACAGTAGTTGATAAGGGATATCAAGTTTGGTTTACTAAGAAAACTTGTGTGATAAAGGATAAAAATGGAAATTTGATTGGAACTGGATCTAGAACCAGAGGTAATGTAATTCAGTTGAATCCTACTGAGATGACATGTTTTATTACAAAGATTGATGATAGTTTGTTATGGAATAGAAGGTTTTGTCATATAAACTTTCATAACATTGTGAAAGTAAGTACTACACTTACAGTAAGAGATTTACCTAAAATTATGAAGCCTACAAACATGATTTGCAAAGAATGTGTAATGGCTAAACAGAAGAGAAGTTCTTTTCCTAGTAAGAAGTTTACATCTACAGAGAAGCTGGAGATTGTTCATACAGATTTGAGCGGTCCTACTAGGACTAGAGGATTCTATGGAGAAAGGTATTTTATGATTCTTGTTGATGATTTTACAAGAATGATGTGGATTGCATTTCTTAAAGAAAAATCTGAAGCATTTGATAAGTTTAAGATTTTTAAGAATAAAGTTGAGAATGAATCTGGAATGAAGATTAAATGTTTGAGATCTAATAGAGGTGGAGAATTTAATTCTAGAGAGTTTAACAACTTTTGTGAAGAAAATGGCATTAAAAGATAGTATTCAGCCCCTAGAGCACCTGAACAAAATGGCATTGCAGAAAGAAGGAACAGATCAGTGACTAAAGCAATAAGAGCTATGTTGTTTGAAAATGACTTGGTGAAGATATTCTAGAGAGAAGCAGTGAACACGGTAGTGTATACAATGAACAGAGTACAAATCAGAGCAGACACAGACAAGACACCTTATGAATTATGGTTTGGACATGCACCCTCAGTTAAGTATTTTAGAATTTTCGGAAGCAAATGTTATATAAAGAGAGATGATGATATTGGAAAGTTTGATCCTAGAAGTGATGAAGGTATATTTCTTAGATATTCTTTGAAAAGAAAAGCATATAGATGTTTCAATAAAAGAACTAAGACTATTGTTGAAAGCACAAATGTTAAAGTTGATGAAAAGTTCAAAATTCAGGAAAGAATGCTTGATTATGAATCTAATGAAGAAGCTCATCCTAAACCTAACATTGGAACTACTGAATTTTTTTATGAAATTGACAGTGATTTGTTGAATGAAAGCCACAGTGAAATTATTGAAGAACCTACATCTGAAGAGAGATCTGAGACAGTGACACCTAGCAAGAGTTTTTTAAGGAATCATCCTTTTGAACAAATTATTGGGAGAATCAAAAGAGGAGTTCTAACTCGAAATAAGGCACAAGAACAGTTTTTTTTAATTTCTCAAATTGAACCTAAGACTACTAATGAAGCTTGTGAAGATGAAAGTTGGACTAATGCTATGAAAGAAGAACTAGATCAAATTGAAAAGAATAAGACATGGGAATTGGTCCCTAGACCTAAAGACAAGAATGTTATTGGAACTAAATGGGTATTTAGAAACAAGATGAATGAACAAGGAGAAGTAGTAAGAAACAAAGCAAGATTGGTATGTAAGGGTTACTCACAACAAGAAGGAATTGACTATGAAGAAACCTTTGCACCTGTTGCAAGAATTGAAGCAGTAAGAATGTTTTTCGCTTATGTAGCTTACAAGAAATTCAAAGTATATCAGATGGATGTGAAGTCAGCATTTCTAAATGGAGAATTGGAAGAAAAAGTCTATATTGAGAAGCCTGAAGGTTTTCCTTTAACTCAAGAAGGAGACATGGTATTTAAATTGAAGAAAGCTTTACATGGACTTAAACAAGCACCTAGAACTTGGTATGCAAGACTGGATAACTATTTGTTAAAATTGGGATTTACAAAAGGAACAGCTGATAGCAATCTGTACACAAAAGAAATTGAAAATGGTTTGTTAGTTATAGTTATTTTTGTTGATGACATTATCTTTGGATGAGAATATGAAGCTAGTGACAAATTTGATGATGAAATGAAGACTGAATTTGAAATGAGTATGATTGGTGAGATGAAATACTTTTTGGGAATATAGATAACAAAAATCAATGATGGTATCTTTGTAAGTCAGAAAAAGTACTTGAATGACTTTATGAAAAGATTTGTAATGGAGGATTGTAAACTAGTTGGAACACCTATGGTGACCGAACATAAGTTATCTAGCACAGATGAGACTCCTGTAGTAGAATAGAAGAAATACATATCTATGATTGGAGGATTACAATGTTTGACTCATACAAGACCTGATATAGCACATTCAGTTGGAATTGTAGCAAGATTTCAAGCTAAACCTAGAGAATCACATTATGCAGCAATAAAGAGGATACTGAGATATTTAAGAGGCACAATGGACTATGGACTATGGTATGAAAAATATGATGATTTTACCCTATGTGCATATACAGATGCTGATTGGGGAGGTAGTGTTGATGATAAGAAAAGCACCAGTGGTGGAGCATTTTTCCTTGGAGGAAGATTAGTTTCTTGGCTAAGCAAGAAGTAGAATTGTATCTCATAAAGAACAGTAGAAGCAGAATATGTAGCAGTAGCAAACAATTGTAACCAAATAATTTGGATGAAGCAAATGCTAAAGGATATTGGAGTAAAATTTGTTGATCCTATTGTCATACATTATGATAACACCAATATAGTTAGTATGTCTAAGAATCTTGTATTACATTCTAAGACAAAGCATATAGAGATTAAGTATCATGTTGTAAGAGAGAAAGTTGTTGAGAAAGAAGTCAGACTTGAGTACATAAGTAGAAAGGAGCATATAGTAGATATATTCACAAAGTATTTGCCTAAGGATACATTTGAGTATCTGAGAGGTATGCTTGGGGTTATGCCCCAGCCTACTTTTGAGAAGTGATGTAGTTGGTTGCATCCATCCAATGGTATATGAGCCTTATCTTTCTTTTGGACTGGATGTTGGTACTTCCTCTATGGGGGAGTATGTGTATCTGAGCTGAGTCATGAGGACTCTAGTAAATGTATTTTCTAAAAAGTGTCTTTTGACATTGAGTTGTTGTTGACATAGTGATGGAATTTCTATCATTGATGTCAATGGGGGAGAATTGTACATGAAAAACAATTTGAGACATCTGTTGGAGAGAACTGAATAGGATAATGAAGCAAGATTTGATTGATGAAGAGGATTTGAAGAAGCAGTGTTGTAGTATTGGATTTTTAGAACATTGGATGTTTTTCATCTATGTTGCCATCAATGTTAATGGGGGAGATTGTTAGGAATGAATTCTAAATGTTTGGTAGCCATTCTATAGTAGTTGTTGTTGCATTCATAACTATGATTGTCATTGATGTCAACATAGTGATTTACCAAAGACTTTCAGAAAAGTAGACAGAGTTTGGATTAGCGCACGTGGGTTATTGTAGTTAGAGCTATGTGATGTTGAGGTTATACTCTTTGATATGTTATATGTCTATGGCTAAGAGCACAGATAGTAATTCATTTATTCATGGAAGTTATGATCATTTTGGTGGAAGCAGTATTCAGGCAGTGTTCCTAAGTAGCAGTTTGTGGAAATCGGATGATATCTCCTAATCGGGATGGAATCTAGTTTTGTGCAGTTAAAGGGAAGTTGAAGACACATTGATAGTGACATGGATGATAGTGTAGACTTTGAGGTCACATGAGTGAAGATTTATTGTATTTGGAAGCTGACAGTTTTGTGTAATTTTGGTGTAGCGTGTGGAAACTTTTATTTTGTAATTATATGCCAACTCATTTGTAATTATTTGAGTGTGGTATAAAGGAAGAAATGTATTTCCTTATTGTAATGTATTTGGTATGAAGTAGAATGTATTTTTGATGTGGAAGTAGTGATTATATGTGATGTTGTATGCATGAAGTGAAGAAAAGAGCTAAGTATGAAAGCGAATTTGTGAAGGAAGACATGCGAAGTACAGAGATTTGAAATTGAGATCTAATGTAATAGTGAGTTTAGTTTGGAATAGTTAGAGAAGAGGTAACATATTATTCTATTGAGTAATACAAATATTATTTAGACAGTGTGTTCAGTGATCTTACCCTGAAGTTGTTTGGGCAGTGGGTCCTTCTGTCTTCCATAACTCTTAACCGGGTTAGAATCTTTTAACGGGGATTCAAAATCTCCTAACAGGGATTCATATGTACTGAATGTATTTCATAAGACTCCTAACAAATTCCATCCTCTCACAAGGAATATTCATATTAGTACATCTTTTGTGGGCATCATTCCCACTGGGGTTTACTCTTTGATCAAGAGGTTCCCTAGTCAACATATCTTGTGTCATTGTGTTATTTTGTATGAATATATTTCTATGTTTGGTAATTATATTTCTTATATGGTTTAATGTTGTTGAAGATGATAAAAGTTATAATTATCTGATAACTGATTCACCCCCCCCCCCCCCCCCTCTCAGTTATCTTGGTGGACTTTACTTTCTAACAAAACCTAGGACCTCAAACCTATTACATTCATCAAATGATAGGTGATGAACATCTTATCCAAGTGACTCCTCATGAAAATCAATGGGTCCACATTTTCAATTGACACAGGCAGGGACCAGGAGGGGCCAAATAATGGCACACCCTACAAATCTACCCTGCTCAACAACACGTGAAAGTAACAACACAGTGGGAGAGAGAAATTGTAGGATCATTCATATATTTCTTCAAATAGATTCATACATGTCGGGCTATAAGGCCTTCCCAGTTACGGCTAGCTATTACAGTGAATTATAGAAGTCCTTAAACATGTGAGGATCTGTGAACAATCTCTAATCTTCTATCTTCTTACTCCTATCCAAAAAATGACTCCCCTAAACTCTAACCAAACAACTATACTTATACAAGAGGCTACCGAACTAAGTCGGCCTTCAGATCCACAATCAATAGAAGGGACGACCAGATCTAGGTCCACACACTTACCGATAATGGATACCAGCATTAAATCTGTGACCCAAATTAAGTGCATAAGTCAGCCTCAACAGAAACTCAAAAGAAACCCGTCGATAAGAAAAGCCAACTGAGTGCCAAACAAGCATCACCAAGTGCCATGAAATTCACTGAGTGCTAGAGAGATAACCGACCAACATCGACAAACACAGGAAACTGAGCAATACCAAACCAACTCGATCAAAGGAGGAACTGAGCAACACAAACAAACTCAAATATGTTTTTGGTGACATGGGATTTCCAATGACCCGAGATGCTCTTGCATCAGACACCTAGGGTTATTTTGAAATGATTATCCAAATAATTTAGTAGGTATGATCCTAGCTACATCCAGCTCAAACTGTAAAATCCATGAACCGTCTTCAATCAGTCTATTCTTCCATTTTACCAGATATTCCATATATTGTTTTCCTCTTGTACTTCTGCCAATTCTTTGTCCCAAAATTTGCTCAACTTCTTCATTCTGCTTCTTAGGATAATCTATCGGTACTTCCATGTCTTTTTCAAGTTCATGAAACTCATACAAATCAGCAATGTTGAAAACAGGTGATATATCCATGTCATCAGGTAACTCAACTTCATATGCATTTCCACTGTCAAATTTTCCCAAAATATTGCAAGGTCCAAACTTCTTCATCTTTAGCTTCCCATAGGTTCCAACAGGAAATCTATCTTTCTTCAAA
This sequence comes from Chamaecyparis obtusa, assembly GCA_027943335.1. Classification (NCBI taxonomy): domain Eukaryota; kingdom Viridiplantae; phylum Streptophyta; class Pinopsida; order Cupressales; family Cupressaceae; genus Chamaecyparis; species Chamaecyparis obtusa. Next base: position 442,984 of record BSBK01002670.1, read on the forward strand.
TGAACCATTACTTCATCACCAACATCAAAAGTCTTATGTATCCTTGATCTATCAACTCTATCTTTTTATTTCTAATTACTCTTTTCCAGTTTCACCTTCACATCCTCATGCAATTTCTTCATGTACTCAGCAAATTTTACTCCTTCAACACTTCTCTTTCTTTCATTAGCAATATCCCTCAATTCAGATATACCTCTTAGTTGTATGCCATTCACAATCTCAAATGGTGTTTTTCCAGTACTCATATTCACAGAATTATTGTATGCAAACTCTTCTTGTGCCAACACAAAATCCCAATTACTTGGTGTGTCTCCAAAAAAACATCTCAAAAGATTTCCTGAACTTATGTTCACAACTTCACTTTTTCCATCAGTTTGTGGGTGAAATGTAGAACTATATTTCAACTCAGTGCCAAACTTCTTCCAAAGAGTCTTCCAAAAGTATCCAACAAACTTACTGTCTCGGCCAGAGATAATACTCCTTAGTAATCCATGCAATCTGACAATTTCCTTAAAGAAAAGATATGCTACATGTATTTCATCTGATGTCTTTCTACAAGGTATAAAATGTGTCATTTTAGAAAATATATCCACAGCCAAAAATATAGAATCATTACCTCTTATTGTCTTTCATAAGCCAAGAACAAAATCCATACTAATGTCAGTCCAAGGTTCCTCAGGTACAACAATCGATGTATACAATCCAGTATTCTGACTAACTCCTTTTGCAACTTGAAAAACTCCACAACTTTTAACAAATTTCTAAACATCTTTATACAACTGTGGCCAAAAGTATTTCTCCTTAAGAAAATTCAATGTTTTATCAACACCAAAATGTCCATCCAAACCACTACTATGTTTCTCCTTTATCAAATTAGCTCTCATTGGTCCTTTCGGTATACACAATTGAATACCTTTAAACAACATACCTTCTTGAATAAAATATTCATCCCATTTAGTACTCGGTTGATCTTGAATAGGTTCTATGCACTTTCTCCATGGCTTAGAAAAATCAAGATCAATTTCATAAGAACCTCTCACGTCATCAAAGCCTAAAATTCCAATTTTCATCTCAGTCATCAAAGATCTTCTTCTACTCAATGCATCAACAACACGGTTAGTGACTCCACTCTTATGCTTTATCACAAATGTATAACTCTTCAAATACTCAACCCATTTCATATGTCTCTGATTCAACTTATTCTAACTACCTAAACATTGTAAAGCCTTATGATCAGTATACAACACAAATTCATTTGGTATCAAATAATGTCTCCATTTCTTCAGTGCTTGAAGAACAATAGCATATAATTCTTGATCATACACAAAATATTTCCTTCTAGCATCACTCAACTTTTCACTAAAGAAAGCAATAGGTTTACCTTCTTGACTCAACACAGCTCCAATTGCACTTCCACTTGCATCACATTCCACTTGAAATACCTTATTGAAATCAGGCAATGCCAAAACAGGCAATTTAGCAACCTTCTACTTTAGAGTCTCAAAACTTTTAACAACTCCATGTGTCCACTTGAATTCTCTTTTGTCTCCTCTCATAGTCTCAGTCATACCATTACAAATTGAACTGAAATTCCTTATGAACTTTCAGTAAAAACTTGCCAAACCATGAAATAATCTTGCCTCACTAGCATTCACAGGTGTAGGCCAATTCAAAATAGCTTCAACCTTTTTCAAGATCCATTTTCAAACCATTAGCTGAGATCACAAATCCCAAATACACAATCTCCTCTATCATGAATGAATACTTTTTTCAGATTTCTCAGCAACTTTTCTTCTTTTAATCTCTGTAAAACTTGTCTAACATGCAAAAAATGTACTTCTCTAGTCTTACTGAATATCATAATATCATCAAGATATACAATCACAAACTTACCCAAGAATTTCTTCAAAACTTCATTCACCAACCTCATAAATGTACTCAGTCCATTAGTTAAACCAAAAGGCATAACCAACCACTCATACAAACCTTCTTTTGTCTTGAAAGAAGTCTTCCATTTATCACCTTCTCTAATTCTGATCTGATGATACCCACTTTTCAAATCAATTTTGGTAGAAAAAATTGTTGCAGTCAAAATATCCATTATATCATCCATTCTAGGTATAGGAAACCTATACTTCATTGTTATCTTATTGATTGCTCTGGAATCAGTACACATTAGCCATTCTTCATTCTTCTTCAGTACCAATACCATAGGTACTGCACAAGGACTCAAAATTTCTCTGATCAAACCTTTCTCTAGCAACTCTTGAATTTGTCGGTTCAATTCCTGATTCTCAATAGGTGTCAATCGATGAGGTGCCTTATTCAATAAACTTGCTCTAGGGATTAGATCCATGCAATGATCAATGCTTCTCTTCGATGGAAAACCATCAAGTACATTGTCATAAATTATTTCACTATACTCGGTGAGTAACTTATCAATCTCCTCAGGAACACTATCCTATGTTTTCTTAGTCGGTTTGTTAGGAATCACAACAAAACATACATCATTCTTCTTCAAATCCTTAACAAACTTTCTTCCCTCCATCAAACAAAATTTCATAGATGTGCAAACATTACTAACAGGTTCTTCCAGTAAAGGTAACAAGATTTGTCTCTTTCCCCATTAGCCAAAATAGTATACTTATGCAATCTCCCATCATATATAGCATGTCTATCATATTGCCAAGGTCTACCCAACAAAATATGACAACAATCCATAGGCATGATATCACATAACACCTTAGCATAGTACTTTCCAATCTTCAAATTCACATAACATTGTTCACTTACCAAGAGTCTATGATCATCCTTGATCCATGAAATCTGATAGGGCTTCATATTTTCCAACCTTTTCAACTACAACTTTGTGACCATTTCCTCGGATGCTAGATTCTTCGAGTTACCATTGTCAATGATTACCTTCCAAACTTTTGCAGAAACTCTACATCTAGTCTTCAACAAACTTTTCCTTACTAGATCTTCCTTTTTACTTTCATTCCACAGTGCTCTCCTCACCATCAAGTTATTTTTCTTCTCAGTTTCATTCGGTGACTCTTCTTGCACCAAAGCATTTCTAATATTACCAATCTTCTTACTTGTATGTGTACATTCAAAAGATATATGTCCTTCTTCTCAACAATTTTAATAAGTTCCTCGAAAAATTCCTTTATTATAACCACCTTGGTAGTTATTGCCTCTGCCTCTAGATGAACTTTCACCTTTCCACTCGGTCTTGCCTTTATCTAGAGTTGTCTTTTATGGTTCAGATCTACCATTTTCACCATGGTATCTACCTCTTTCTCTAGGGAATCTACCACCTCTACCTCTTTGTCTTTGCTCATGTCTCTTGTTCAATTTCTCCTCAGCTTTCAATGCAAATTGATAAGCCTCTTCAATGTTCTCCAATTTGACCAAACCGATTTCTTCTTGGATGGAAACTCTCAAACCATTCAGGTATTTAGAAATTCTTTCCACATCATCTTCATCATGTCCAAATCAGATATCTAATCTATAGAATTCCTCGATATATTCCTTTACCGAGCTATCTTTCTGCCTTAGACTTTGCAATCACCTAACTAGGTTAATCTGATAATCACAAGGTAAGAACTTTCCTTTCAATTTATTCACCATTTTACTCCATACCTTGATTTTTTCTTTGCCTTTCCTCTTTCTATCCAACTGTAGATGTTCCCACCATAAGGATGCATGACTCTTCAATTTTGTGCTTACAATTTTCACTTTCTTGTCTTCAAGTACATTTTCATACTCAAATTACTTTTCCATCTCAGTGATCCAATCTACCAATTCATCAGAATCCAATTTTCTATACTCAAGAGGATTAAAGTGTGGTGTAGACTTTAGACTTGTCAAAGCCTTCAAAAAAATTTCTTCACCCTGATCCATCACAGGTATAATTTTTGCATCACCTTGTTCCACCTAAATTTCATCATCACTAACATCTTCAAGATGTATTCCTCTTCTCTGGGCTATTTCAACAGCTTCTAATCTAGCAGTAAGTTGTCTTAACATGTCTGCCAATCCTGGATCCACATCTCACCTCCCATGAACCATCTTGAGAACCCTCTGCAACTGCAGGTCAGATTACAATCTGCCACCCCACAAAAATTCAACTAGGGCTTCGTAAGAAGGAACCTACAAATCTAGATTCACAAACCTAGATCCAGATCTCACCTCGCTCTAATACCACCTGATGTAAGTAGGGACCAGGAGGGGCCAAATAATGGCACACCCTACAGATCCACCCTGGCCAACAACACGCAAAAGCAACAACAACACAATGGGAAAGAGAAATTGTAGGATCATTCATATATTTCTTCAAATAGATTCATACATACTGGGCTTTAAGGCCTTCCTAGTTATGGCTAGATATTACAATGAATTACAGAAGTCCTCAAACATGCAAGGATCTGCAAATAATCTCTAATCTTCTATCATATTACTTCTATCCAAAAATTGACTCCCCTAAACTCTAACCAAACAACTATACTTATACAAGAGGCTGCCAAACTAAGTTGGCCTTTAGATCCATAATTAATGGAAGGGATGACTAGATCTAGGTCCACACGCTTCCCAATAATGGATACCAACATTAAATTCATGACCCAAATTAAGTGCATAAGTCAGCTTGAACAAAAACTCAAAATACACCCATCGGTAAGAAAATCCAGCCAAGCTCCAGACAAGCATCACCGAGCACCAGGAAATTCACTGAGCAACACCAGTGAACATAGGAAACTGAGCAACACCAAACCAACTCAGTCAAAGTAGGAACCGAGCAACACAAACAAACTCAAATATGTTTTTGGTGAAAAAGGATTTCTAAGGACCCAATATGCTCCTGCATCATCAATGCACTCAAACTAGGCATCTTTTAATGAATTTTCAAAAGCACAATTCTGACACTTAGAGAAATTTTACAAATCTGGACTCAAAAGATATTCAGGATTTTTGAGCTCCAATAGTGGCTCTGGTTGGGGACACATGCCCCTTGCAGGCATGTAGAGGATCCAAAATCTTTGGTACAGCAGACCACCAAAAGAAAATCAACTTGACTTTTACGTCTTTTTCACAAAACTCCGAACAGGGAACCCTCTTATTGAAAACAAAGACAGACACAACTAAAAGGAAATAAAATGTACATGGATTTACAATATTTACAAAAAGGCTCAAAGCCCAAAAACTTCAATCAATCCTTACCCCTATCAAACAAATGATTTTCATCTCCATACAACAGAGGTAAACTGAAACTACATGTCTCATCCATCTGGTCAAAAACATTTTGATCCACTTTCAGCATATCATAAAAAAATGATCACTACACACCATCGTCCGACAAGATCAGGCCATCAGGCTACCATAAATACTACTCACTTTGTGACATCAAAGCTTCACACTCTTTGTCAACATCATGCTAAAAAATGAAACACTCCAACTCAACTTCATGGTTGGAAACATCAGTATTCCGATCATTAGTTTTCAAAAAGGAATAAACCATCTCTATCTCATCACTTTGCAAACTAAAGTAAAACCTCTCAAGACAAATATCTAATTGCAAAAAACCGGAAACAACTTGTTGATCACAAACTACATCAGCATCATTTAGAAAAGAACAAGATCTATCAGTGAGTGACTCATCAATCACATACAAATTTGAGAAAACACATTCAGATTTACCACAATTTCCAGCATCAAAATGTAGATAAGAACCACAGATACCAGGCTCTTGAAAATTAGAACACTCACTAGTTCATTCATCATTCTACTAATCAAATATAACATTATCAAATTCATCACAATGATATGTACTATCCATTTGCATATCTTTTAACTCAAATATAGGAGAAGGAAAATCAATAAATGTTTCACACATCATGCCATCACTTGAATCATCTTTTTCAAAACTTATATTTACCGAGAATGGAATTTTAGAAGCAAACTTGGGAGTATACCTTTGAAACTCAATCTCCAAGAGCTCTGAAATTTTATCACTACTTAGTAAGCATTGAACATCACACTCCATCTTTTTGGTTTCACTACTAATGCTGCAAATATCTTCCCTATCTAAAACACGTGTCTCTCATTTTCTTGTGCAAAGTAATCACTGCAAGAACTATTATCTACATTATAATCATATTCTTCATGTTCACACAAAACATCATCAAGCTGAAATAAGGAACCATTATCATTATGCTGAGAAAAAGACAAATCTCTAAACTCAAGGGAAGCATTATCAACTACAAATTCATCTTCTACTCCTTGATAACCATAAATTTCATGACCAACACTATCAGCATCACAAGACTCAACATCCTTAGCACAACTAGATTCAATATCAACAAATGAATCCATCCATTCTTTAGTTTTTTCAAGTGCTTCATCTCTAAAGGATGCAGTCCAATTGACTGATTCAGGCATACCAAGTTCTAGAAACATTTCAGCATATTGGGATTCTTGAAAATCAAGACCCATAGGAAGTTCACTACATGCAACAAGAAATTTCTTGTAATAAGACAATGTAGACTCCTCTTTCCTTTCTCCTATTGCACATCTTAAAATATGAATGCAATTATGTTGAATTCTTTTATTTATCAAATGAAGTTCATCAATATAACTTTCTAAATCTAACTGATAACTTTCAGATCTAGAAACATCTTGACCTAGCAAAGCTATAAACTCCATTTCAAAATACTGACAAGACAATACTGCTTGTTCTCATGACAATATTTCTATCCAAATTCATGCAATCACTGACTTCATTAAACCTCAACATATTTCTAAAACTCTTTAACAACTAAATATTCTATCCAGAAATATGACTAAAACTTCCAAGACTAATTTTCCCTTTTCACTAGTGACTTGTTCACCTATTTAGGGGTTGTTTTTACTTTAATAAAAGATTGCCTAGAAGTACTGTTGTTGGTGAAAAACATTGATCTAAAATATCCTTCTAATCACCTTTCAAACCTTTCTAGAGTCTCCACCCCTTTGTACAAGACCAATTCTGAATCAACTGAGAATTATTATCTCAAATCTTAACCTTCTTTACCAGCAAACACAACACAACTTCATAGGATACAACTATTTGTTAGGATCACAAAATACATTACAATTTCAATTTCAAAACTCTGATCAAACAAAGACTTCAGAGTTGCCACTCACATTTAGTGAGATAATATAACAATTTTTGAAAAACACTTGACTCTACGATCATTTAACTAGACTCTGGGATGATTCAACCAAGCCAGGAAAAAGCATCTTAAACTTGCTATCCTTTATTGATCCCAGTAGAGTCACCAATTTGTTAGTGATTTTTCTTCCACCCTCTGATTCTAATAAGAGACAATGAGAACCAGACATGGGATATTTATCTGATTAGCATGAATCTACATCTTCCTGCAAACCGGAGGACAAGAAAAGACTAACGTTGACAAGGTCTACAAACCTTCTACACTTTGAGCTCCACACACTCAAGTGGGTGTACCTTTTTCAAACATGGATCTACATTTGTGATAACTTCTTTATGATACAACCTCTACTTATGCAAACAAAGAAAGTGGATAGTTCTTAAAATCGTAAGATATGGGAGTCAACACTCAACCATTCTTATGCAAGATCTTTATTGCAGAAGTGTTCTAAGGACTAGGAAAATGGAACAGGTGACAAGATTAAATCCTTCTTCTCTTCAATTTCAAGACTCGGGTAGGCTAACCTAGGATTCATTCTTCAAAGAATCACCAATTTCATTGTATTCTACAAATACAAACTGTTGACATTACATGATCTTCAAACAAAAAGTAAATGTTCATTAGATTTTGATTTGATGATAAAAGATGCAGAAACAAGCAGTGACCAGTGCCTTATTAATTGGGCAACAGAGTCAGATGAAAGTAAATCCCCAGAACTCCTATGATTTCAAAACAAATAAAACACAAATGAAATGCCATACAGATCATTCTCTCACTCCTTGCCCAGACATCAGATTCACATACACTGTCAAACTCTCAAAATTGTGCCAAAGATTTATTCACTCCTTGAGAAAAACTAAGAACACAGATTCACAGTTACCTTGTAACCAGCATATCAGATTGCCTTACCAATTAATACACAAGAATTTAATATAATACATATGAAGACATCACCAATAAAAGATTGGGATTCCTCTATTTTTCATTCAAAAATATATGGTTCATTACAATCAAAAAACCATGAAAACCTCAATTAACATAAGGGCTCAAAAGCCAGAATACTGCCTCTATCATGATTATTCCATCATCTTTGTAACAATGAAGAAAAACTAAGATATAGGAGAATGTGGCAAGTTAGAGCCAACTAACAGTTGTCCATTCTTTACACAAAATATATCCAAGTTTTTCCCCAACTTTGATCTGCAATTTTATCTTCAAACTGATTCTCTCCAACTAATCATGCATGTCATTATTTTCAAACAAACTTGATTCTAATCTCAAAATGACAGCCCAAACTGCCCTTTCTCACTAAGCTGAAACTGAAAACAATGATTGCCATTTGATTCCCCTTGTCTTTCCATTTTCGAAAACATATTATAAGCCTATATTTGGTAAAAAAATAAATCTTCAAGCATTAATTCTATGAACAAGCCCTGCCATTTAAATTTTTGAATTTATTCCTAAGTCTGGACTATGTCACATTTTAAATCTTTTGCATTTTTAAATCTGCCATTTTTCCTTAGGCCTCACCATAAAGTGACTAGTGTCATGATGTGATTGGCTAAGATTAATCCTAGCCTTTGACCCCTGATTTGGAGATTGTCAAAATGGCATTGATCTCTGAATCTCAAAATAGATTTTTGACCCTAGGTTAAATCTAGAAAATTGGCGACCAAGCCTTCAATCTCTGAATCTCGGGATACTTTCCTCTAATTGCCAAGAATTCAAAGAATGGGCAACCATGTTATTCTCTTAATCTCCAGATTTTTCTTGCTAACTACGAGGAATTTAGAGAATGAGTAACTGAACACTCACTGAATCATGGAATGTTTGCGCTAACCACCAACTCATCTAGCAACTTGGTGACTAAGCATCTCATGATCTTTGAATTCTCTCCTTCTAACCGCCAGTATTTGGCAAACACATGACCATGACTAACTAACTACCACCTTCGGGTCGCTTGATCTTTCCTTAGCCACCGGTTACATCTTGTGAATGCTTGAACGCTTATCATTTGTCACCTTTTCCCTCATCATCTTATTGCCACCTATCTACAAAATTACTTACCGCTGGCCCACCTACACGCTTCTTGAGGTTCCTCCACATGAGCACACCTGCAGAGCCTCCTGCTCTTTCTTCTAATTCACTATGTGAGCGATGTTTCTTTTAAACATCTCAAATTTCCATTTTGGAGAAAATGTGAGACTAATATCGTGAGGGTTTTAAATGTTTACATTAAACATTTGTGCCATATGGCCAGCTGGCACGCACATCCATGCAGGCCCATAGGGTAGAGGCAACCTTGCCTCTCTTTTTTCTTCATTTACCTTTCTCCTGGGTGCTCATGGATATAAACATCTTAAACACCCAAACGGTGTGCATGTGGGATAAATCCACATGCACACTATGTGTGTTTTGCTCCTTTGACTGGTTGTGTGTGCGTTCCAACCTAGTTTATGCATGAGACTTCAATTTCTTCATTAGCCATTTTTTCACTTTCATCAAACATCCATCACAGTAAATGTTGACCTTGAGCACAATGGTCTAGATCTTCAGAAACTTGAAGCTCTCTTCTTTACTCTTTCCTTCATTATTCCTCTACGCCCAGAATCCTTCTCCACCTTCTAGCCCCAAACATTCAAAGCCCCACTAAAGAATCTAGAGTTGACAAAACATCACTCCTCACTAACGTGCATTCACTCATAGACTGCTACCAAAACCCATCATGAAAGGATAGCAGGCGACCCTTTCACGAAAATATCAATGGCCAATATTACTTGTTTTGTTCCATTCTAACCTAGATTTCACGAAGAAGAGTCTATTCAGGGAAAAACATGAATGAGGTTGCAAAGAGCATATTCCATTCTACCAACTAACAGCACATTCCACTTTTGAAATATGCTTCATTAACACTCATGCAAGTTCTTCAGTCGGGTAGCCTCCATGTACATTCCTGCTTGTCTTTGACCGGTGAGTGTGCTGCCTCACCCAAAAATGTGCCTCCTTTGGACTGTTTCCTTGTGCATTTATGCACATATTGCTGGCAAATGTGTAACCTCCATTTGAATGTTCTTCATCCTTTTCTCCAGGTGCCATGAATTTTATAGCTTGGGGATGACTTTCAATTTCTTTATTGGCTTGTATACACAGCCCCAACTGTTCTATGTGTCCTTTTTGGACTGGCATGAGCTCCCTTAAATGCTCGCAGCCAGCACTCATATGCATATATCCATTGGTTTTTATTTCCTTGGCCATACACTACGCTTGGTTCCCTTTGCGCTGGCCCTCAAACATTACGTAATTCATGACTCATATTTTAAAACAAATAAAAATAGAATGAAAGGAAACTGAAATGATTACTAGCGCATATTGCCTTCCCAACAATTGATCTTTCTTTTAAAAGATCTTGCAAAAATTCTCTCGTTGCCTTCATTAGTGAGTTTGTGTTGAATTATGTTTGATATTTTATGCCACTGGAATGTGCTTTGGCATTCGGCATTTCCTTAGGCTCACACATAGCCTCTATTCAAAGTGTGAAACCCCCCAACACTTCACACGTACTCCTCCTTTCAATTCTTCATGCACCCTACAAACTTCAACATTAGATGTTGGCTACTTCATATTAGTATATTGTCTTCTCTAATTTGATTACACACTCCTTTACTTTAATACACTCGGTTCTGCAAATGAATGTGCACCCATTTGAAACACATATACCATGCCTTTGCACTCACCATGTGCATTTTGCAGCCAGTACGCACCCCTCACTTCAAACTTTAAGCACTCTCAGCATGTCATCCTTCATTTAGTGGCTTATCCCATTCAATTTGGGTGCATTTCATTGACTGGCACACACCTTGTATTTGCATTTCATGCATATTCAACCCTTTTTTACATTACCTTGCTTTGAGATTGTGCACCTCTTTCTTCAAACTCACGCACCCCATTGTTTCTTCACTCAATGATTTTCAAATCTATAATCATTTTGTCACATCTTGGCCAATGACATGGTATTCAGTCATAAGTGTGCCCTTTGTATTGCATCCTTAAGAAATACATTCAAAGATCCTTATTAACCTATGTGTAGTCCTCCAGGCTTAGTGTTAAAAGGGCCACAAAGAGCTCATACTTGTCTACAATTTTCAACTATTTGGAGAATTTCCTTGCAAAATCATCTGAGTGTATATCTTGTAATTATTACAAAAATCTTCATCGTCTTGTGTTCAAAACTTTGAACAACACCTATTTTGCTTCTATTAAGTTTTTAGACATTTAAATTCTGGCAGACTTCATTTGTTGTATTTTATCCTGGTGTGTCGCATTCTTTTATTTACCAGAATCTTGCCTTGAGATGAAATCAAAACCAAGGTTTATCAAAACTTTAAGCACATCATGCTTTCCTTAACACCTTTACAAGACTGCCAAGTAACTCAAATTGACCTCCAACATGACAGTATGTTGGTCAAAGGAGAACTACTCATAAGATTAGAGCCCAAAGTTATTAAAGATCAAACATGGCCTCTTGAAAACTAATTATGTCCGCACCACCAAAATCACATAAGTCACCTTCGGAACTGACTTCAAAAACTCACCCACTAAAACTTTCAAGATCCGGAACCTTGGACACTTATTCACCCCCACATAATGAAACTGAATCCATCATTAGCTTTCTCTTAAAATCAAAATAATAATTATCATTGAATGCAAAAGTTAGCATGTTAGAAACGTTTTGTAGTTGAAACAGTGAAATGTGCAGGAATTGGGTTTAGAATTGGCTTAGGAAAGTGATCAAATGGATTGACAGAGACTTCAAAATCCTCAAGCAAGTACACTTCCAAGTCTATAATATGGAACATCTCTTAATTATGTCTAACCATGAACCAGGTACAAACTACGAAGCCTCAAAGTAGGCCACTTAGAAAACTAGACTAGGCACTTTGAGAGAAACTTAACAATTTGCAAATTGAATGACACTGGAAAGGTTATTAAATAGGCACATGATTGGCATGAACACTCTCTCTCATTCCTATAGCATGATGCAACAACCCGCATGTTATGACTACTCGCTGGGCAAAAGATGCACTCCTCCAAATTGGGCTACTCGATAAAAATTAGGAAACGCACCTAATGCAGACTTCTGGGAACATCGTCAAACAACCACTTCAAAAACATGTCAAAACTGAAACCTAGGACCTCAAACCTATTACATATGTCAAATGATAGGTGATGAACACCATATCCAAGTGACTCATGAAAATCAACGGGTCCACATTTTCAATTCAGTCAAACTAGGCATCTTTTAATGAATTTTCAAAAGCACAATTCTGACACTTAGAGAAATTTTACAAATTTGGACTCAAAAGATATTCAGGATTTTTGAGCTCCAACATATTGGAGTCATAAACTTTAGGTTAGTTTAAATTTTATATAGTACTTACCACCCTCATGATAGTAACTTTGTTTGTATCTATGTGATTTAAATGGTAATCTATTAGCAGTTCTTCCCCTGCACTTATTGATTTTATCGCATATACAAAAACTTGATTCCCCTCATGCGCCTCAAATATGAAATTAAGTTGCTTATTAGCTGAGGAAGGTCACATACTATTTATAAAACCTGCAATATTCCATGTTTCTTTTGGTCTCCCATCAATGTACATAGAAAATCTTTTACTTTGATCATTTACTTTCCATTGTATATAATTTGCTGATAGTGCATACCTATGCATACTCTTTTTATATTGAACAATCCACATCCAATCATTGTAATTGTAACAAGGACCGACATACTCCATCAATTCAACAACTTTTTTGTAACATACCTTTATCCCATCGATGGAAAATAGGCCCAAACCATGTAACGAGGATGGAGCTATGTGATATATCCTCTCGTTAACATAAAAATTAGTGTTAATTGGAGGTAGCTTATTGGGTACCCATTCTTTTTCAAGATGTGTGTACCAAAAGGGCACCTTGATGTTACCTTTGGTCTCATCATCATAAGAACATGACCCCCCTTTAGCAAGGAAAAATTGCATGCGTTTATTGAATTTTTTTTTAATCTTTTGACCTCTAGTTGATCTCCCTATTTTAGTCATACTACATGTAGAACTTTCATCTACCATTCCCTCATTCAATGTAGATAGATATGACAAGTACCTATTTAGTGGGTCCTGCAATCCATCAAATGAGATATTGTCATGTCCCCGCTTCAAATAGAATTTTGATAATAATTAAATAATATATATAGAATACTCAAGTCATGACCCATACGATTCTTCTTTGTCTATATGTGGGAGATATAAAATGTAAATTGAAAGTGAAGGAAAGGCACAAATACAGGAATCATATAAAAGGATAAACAAGAATAATATAACATATCAAACTTTCTGCATCGATTATTCGACACATTATATGATTATATAATATGTCTATTTATAACATACGTGCTCAATGATAAATAAAAAGAATATAATAAAATTAAGTCTATTTATTGACTTATACCTGCTGATCCATGTCACTATGTTCGATCCTCGCCAAAGGGGTTAAATTTCCTATATATTTTAATCATTTATCTTAAGTTAGCTAAAAATTACATGATACGTATGCTATAAATAACGTAGAAGACAACATGAACAATATGTAAGATCATAAACATGAACAAATTACCTTTACCTTATATATGGAATGCAAGATCGTCAACAGAAGGGGTGATGATGTCTATAGTCAATTGCATGTTTTCAGAAAGGATGACAATCAAATAAAATATATACATGTATCAGCAGCAATTAATTGAGAATCATAAGAAAAACATTGGTAATTATAAATCACATATGTTGTAATCATTAGAATTGAACACAATAAATATGTAATCATTAGAATTGAAATCAATAAATCAATATTAAATATATATACTAATCAATATAAATATATATAAATAATTAAATCACATACCTTATACATTTCAATCATGTCATTGATCATCTTCTTCATCCATCTCATCATCATTTCCATCATCATCACCATCATCATCATCATCATCACTATCATCATCGCCATCATCATCATCATCATCACTATCATCATCGCCATCATCATCATCATCATCATCATCAGTAGCAGTAGTAGTAGCAACATCATCATAATCATCATCATCACCATCATCATCACCATCATCTTCTTCATCATCATCTTCTTCTTCTTCTTCTTCAATATCTTCTTCTTCCATAACATTATACTTTATCGGCCTTCCTCTTGGATCATGTCTAAAAACAAATGACCAACTTCGTTTATGTGGAACCTCTAAGTAAAACACTTGCTCACATTGGCTTGGAAGAACATAGGGCTCATCTCCAACTAGCTCAAACGACCTTCTATTAATCATTTTAAATTCATTATCATGTTCAATAACAATTCTATCAGGATCATTTTGATTTAGTCATAGCCTATACCATTTGACAATGAATAGAACAAATTTGAAGGAGTTAAAATTGCACTCAATTATATCATCCAAGATTCCATAGTATCGATTTTGAGATTGTTGAGGATGTATGTCATTTCTAGATGATATATTAGTGACCTCAAAAACTGCAGTTATCCCAGAATCACAAGTTTTTTTCATGTCATCCAACTTTTTTATGCAAAATTTTTGGCCATGATAGTACATAGCTTTGTGGTGCTTGACCTAAAATTTTTCAAGTGTGTGAAAATTATTTACATCGTGAGTTGATATGAAACATATGGTTCATGATCATTAATAAATTTTTACATACCTCTCTACCTCTTAAACCATATGCTAGATCAATTACCACTGGCGTAATATTAGAATCTCCATTACGATGAGCTTCTCTAACAAATGAAGAAACACCTTCCCATGTTAATGAGAAACTATTTTGTTGACATCGTTCAATCCATACCATCATCCAATCAAGATTGTTCACAATATACAAATGTATTTCATCCCACTCTTGACCAACTGTATAAAAAATACACCAATTACAAATAAATTATATTGAAGATTTATAAGAATTAATTAATTACAATAACATCTTATATTTACCTCTCACTTTCCTCAATCTACCTTTTCCCATCAAGTACTCCCCTTTGAATTTATTAATGGAGTTGGGATCCCAAATATGATCTACATGGATCATTGCTGCAAACTTAGGAAGATATTCACTAATGTACACCATGGTCTGGTATACCATATATCCCTCCACCATAGAACCTTCAGGATGTGCTCTCTGTCGAACCAAGCCTTTCAAAAATTTCAAGTGCCTCTCAACCATCCACATTGACCTAGTTTGTATAGGTCCACAAAATTCAATCTCCTCAACTTGATGTATGAGGTAATGTTCTTGTGCATTGAAAAAAGTTGAAGGTAGACACTTTTGCATTTCACACATAAGATGAGAAATTTTTCTCTTCCAATATTTTATATCTTCTTTATTGATTTGTTTTGATGACAACCATCTCATGTATTTTCCAAGATCATATATATAACTTGTTTGACACTATTGTCGAAGTGGTGTGGGAGAGATAGAGGTAGAACGTACTGCAATATTTGTAAAATGATCTTATCAATATTTTATAAAAGAATGCAATGAAAACTACATGCAATATACAAATCTATAGTGAATACAAAATAACATGAATTATCTTAATAAATGTATGCCAATCATGTGTTTTCATCCCTGGCCCAAATTCACTTTTCTTTAATATGAGATTATTTATGTTCACAACAAATCCTATGGGAAATCGTATTTTTTTATGACTTCTTTTATAGCATTTCTCTACTGCTCTATCAATAACCAAGTAAGGGCACTTGTATCAATCTGGTCTCCATTGTTATTTGATCGAATGACATTTTTCATTATATGGTTGGATTCTTCAATGTCACTACAAATTTTGACAATTTTGTCTTTGTCATGACTTCCATCCAATATTTTTCATAATGTATATGTTACATTCTTTCCAATATGCATAGCATCAAACAAATGTATGATTGGGAGTTTCTCATAGTACAGCAACCTACTAAATTGTGTAGGATAACTTTTTAGTCATTTTGAAAGTTGGTCATTAATGCCTTGATGACCTTCACAAGCATCAATTACATCATCAGTAAACAAAACACAATATCAAAATATAAAGTTCAAATAAAAATCATCAGATCAAACGACATTACCTCGATGATTTATTTTATTGTATTCCAACTTCCATATGCGAGGTGTCATTCTCCATGTCTTTGATGTAGTCTCTTCTTTCCCATTGAAAAGATGTTTTTCGGTAATTCGGTACTTATGATTTCTATGGAGAAAGTGTTTATGCTCATTGAACACCTACTTTCCTAAACTTTTTGAATGATGAGATTTCATCTTTGGACCACAAACTAGAAATGCAAATTTTTCCTTTGTCGAAAGACCTACAAGATCATGTATAATTGGATTAAATATGTTAATTTTGTGTTAGCACTATAACATACCAAAAAATAGGTGTTAAGAAGAGAACATACCACAAAAATGTGTTAGCCTAGGGGCATCATGTATTGTCCATACAAGCATTGCATGGAATTTATATTATCTTTGTCCTATTGGTCTAGAGATGTCATACATAGTGACCCCATTCCATAACACCATCAACTCGTCAATAAGGGGCTCAATATATACATTGATATCTTTAACTTGGTACTTACCTAGTTGAATGAACAAAAATATTACATAATTATTATGACCATTTTGATGGATTATTTATAATAAATTAAGTTAGATGACTATTAAATGAAAAAATACTTGGAATAATCATTGCCAACATTATGTGCTCCCTCTTTATGGACATCCAAGGAGAAATGTGATTGTTGATAAAAAAAATAGGCCACACCGAGTAAACAGATCTCATCTCTCCAAATAGATTGACATCATCCACTATCAATAAAAGCTTGAGATTACAAGGTTCTTCTTTAAAGTGTGGCCAAGTTTCCTCTATTTCCTTAAATTTTGAACCATCCATAGGCATTCGCATAATTTCATCTCGACTTCTATTGTGTGCATGGTAATCTATAAATTATGCCAAGCTATTCCACTTGAATAATCGTTGCAGACATGGAATAATGGGAATATACTGAAGAACCTTGCGAGGCACCTTTTTTGTTATTCAATATTATCAATATCTACTAATATGACAATCAGGGAATTTTGTTGCAAATTCATGTTGTTTATGATATATAATATGATCATTTGGACATGCATGTATTGTTTGATACTCCATTTCAATATCTTTCATAATGGCAGATAATTCTCGGTATGAGCGAGGTAAAATATTTGATGGTGGTAACAAACACTCACCTATCAACCTATGACCAAAAATATAATTTGTTAATATAAAGAATATTAATTGCTACATGATTCACTATTTGTTAACTGTAAGGGAATTACAACTAAAAAAATGAAAAAATATGACATACCTTAACATACGTGTCATTGCTACGTTGGATAAATCATTCATAACCTTCAAGTTCACCAACAACAATACAGTGGCAAGAAGAGTTGTTTGGGAGCCTTTGTATAGGGGCTTGTATGCCTTCTCAAGTATAGGTACATCAAGGTCATCTGCATCAACATCATCATCATCATCATCATCATCATCATCATCTTGATCATCATGATCATCTTGATCATCGTGATCTTCTTCCATGGGATCATTACCTTCTACTTCTATATTTACACCTCCATGTTCCCTCATTTGAAAATCCACATTCTCTGGATTGTCGTGGTCCATAACATGAAACCCAAGGTGGTTGACCTATATCAAAATGATGACCTTAAATTAATAATGACCATGATGTCATCATCAAATCATGTCTTATGTATTTTATAAATTATTAAAATACATACCAATGGACGAAATTCATTTCCCCCTTCAATGTGACCATGCTTCCTATAATGTTCCTCGGTTGTTTTGATTAGATATCTTTGAGTATTTAAGCCCTTACAAATTTCGTAGGGATAATAATATTTTCCATCATCTTTTCTTTTAAATTTAGAGCACAATCTAGCAATTGTCTCCCTATTTTTTTATGGGTTGATATCATCAGACATGGTCTTTCTTGAATGGAATGACTCATTGGTGGAAGAAGGATGATTTTTTTGCAACCTGTAGATACAAATCGTGCCACTGAACAACCATTTTCTCAACTCTAATTTTCTCAACGCAAAGGGACATTTATCATACCATAGAAACTTAATTATTTTTATATGGAATACACCAAGGAGTACCATCAGATATATTAACCATTTACAATCATGAAAAGTAAACCTAAATCAAATAGATCATTTTTTTATCAGCATGTGTAGTCTCTATGTATATGAAAAATGAAAGAAATATCAAGCTAAAATAAAATAGTGAACAAAATAGTATTCCACATAGAGTGAATGAAATATACCATCAAAAGAAGGTGACAAAATCCTATCACAAAGCATAGACATAAGAAATCAAAAAGGGATAAAAGACAACAAATAAGAAAAATCATTACGACTATAGAAAAATTATTAAGACTGTAGAAAAATCATTAAGACTATAATCACAAAAATAAACACTCTTTGTCAATAATGTTCAAAATCATTAGGACTATAGAAAAATAATTAAGACTATAGAAAATTAAATTTTAGAAATGGATAGTTCTGATGCTTTTCCATTACAACAATTGAGCATTCATCATTTGGTTCCATTAAGTATTCCATTTAAGTATGTCAACAATTTTCAAAATGCTATCACCAAGCACAAACATAGGAAATCAGAAAGATACAAAAGATATAAAAAAAAAAAATCATTAGGACTGTAGAAAAATCAAGTTCTAGAAATGGATGGTTCTAATGCTTTGCCATTACAAAAATTGAGCATTCATCATTTGGTACTTCTTGGTGTATTCCATTTAAGTATGTCAGGCACAAAGCATTCCATTTACATTTGACAAACATGCAAATCTGACCAAGCATTACTGGGAACTAGACCCGGCAACAAATGTGATGAACTACAACAGATTTGAATACATTGTATAACTTGAAGATCTATGATTTAAGATCACTAAGTTGTTGATTAGATATGTAAGATGATTAAATTAGTAATATGTTTTCATTGATGTCAACTAGTTTTGACAATACGTATCTTGTAAGTTACTATACCCAAACATCTATAGAAAGAAGAAAAGAGATGAAGAACAGATATATCTACATGAGGAAGATGGATATGACAGATAAGGATAAGGAACACATTGGGTAGCTTATGGATGAGTCTATGACCTTATGTTATTGACTTTATTATGTTGCATTCATCTATGATGAAGGATAAGAGAAAAATGCACAAGGTAGTGTTGTCGGTTAAATAAACATTTCAATATACACCGACGCAGTGTAGTGTATACCAATCACAATATAAATCAAGTTTGTGTTCATCGACTCATTTTTTTGTTAACCGAGCAGAAGAAAAGAACTAAATGATTAGTTTAGCCGATGGAAGTTGATGAGCTATAAAGTACCTCAAAATCATAAATGAAGATAATGTTTGTTATGAAGATCGACGACTAACATAATTCAAAGAAGATCTAAGGAATTGAAACAAAATGTGTTACTGACACATCAGCCGAGGCAGGTTTAAGAAGAAAAATCAACAAAGGAGATTAAGCAGCAAAATCTGATGGATGGAAATAAAACGGTTTACTCATCTATTTAAGAAACTAGTATTTCATGATGAAATTATGCCAGAAGAAAGAGACTGCAGAGATATCGCGTGAACAAGCTTCATGCATGCCTGATCAAACTGGTTAAGGAGAACCAAACTGTAGAGATTACCGAGTGTCAGAAAGCTATTACTAAGTGACAGTAAGCTACTAAATATTGATTGAAATAGAATTGATATATTGATCAGAGATTTGAATGATCTTAACATAGATCTGATAATCTGCAATTGAAGTTGTGTTGTAATCAGATCAACTGTTGTTATATTTTAACCATTGTAAATAGATAAATCTCTTAACAGAGTGGACTAAAAAGTCTTGTAATGTCATTCATAGAGTGTACATTTATTATCCTATCAACCCCATAGTGAATGTTGGTTGGACGATAACATTTGGTCTAAAATACTCTAACAAGGTCACACCTCATAGTGTGTTTGTAACCTTTAATAGGGTTGGGTCTTCACCGACCTCACTTCATAAGAGTGAACAATTTTTGGGTTGCTGGTCCTAGGTGGTTTTTCCCTTCACAGGGTTTCCACGTTAAATCTCTTGTGTTATGTGTTGATTGTGATGATTGTTTGTTGTCATACTTTACATGTTGCATATTGGATTTGATCGGTAATCACTATATGTTATTAACTAGTAATCGGTAAAAGCACAGACAGAATACTATTTTAGTTTACCGAGCTACATAAATTTTAGTAAATTGTTTTTGGATATACATTTTGTGATTGGGACTATGGATAATTGATTCACCCCCCTCTCAGTTATTCTAACAATTTGTATCAAAGCATTGGTTGCTTGGAACAAAGTTTTAAGGACTTGAGCACAAAGATCTCAAAATGTATAAGAGGGAAGTGCCAAAGCTAAACAAACATAGCTTCATATTATGGCAAAGCCAAATGAAGTTACATGTATCTAGAATTGGGAATTATGCCCTTACACTAATGGAGAATGGCTACATTGCACCGTCCACTAGTCCCTTGACCCTTGATCAACTAAGAGACAAGCATGAACATAATGTTACTATGATGGAGATTGTTATTGTGTGTACCGATGCCGAATTTGAAGATAATAAAAATTTCACTACTGCTAAAGATATGTGGGATAAACTTGCTCAAGTTTATAGTGGTGATGCAAATGTCAAAAGAGCCAGAGCTGAAAGATTAAGGGGAAGATTTGATGATATGAAGATGAAGGAAGGTGAAAATATTGTGTAGTGCACAAATAGATTGAAAGAGGTATTCCATGCTATTAGAGCATCTGATGGTGTTATTGATGAAGATAAAGTGGTAAGAAAAGTTCTCAGAACCTTATTGTTAGTTTATGCAATCAGAATATCTACAATTCATGAAACTAGGTCTGCATCTGGTAACAACCTTACTCTTGTTAATCTGATTAGTTAGCTTACAACCTTTGAACTGAATAACTTTGATAATAGTGTTGTATCGCATGTTGAATCTACTTTTATGTCTTCTCTAAATATTGGTAAGTCTAGTAGCAGAAATAAGAATGATGATAGTGATAGAAATATTGATGATGAGCTTGATGAACTTGAAGCTCTTATGGCCAGAAGGTTACCTAAAGGTAAAGGTAGATATAGAGGTAAATTACCTTTAGCATGCTTTAACTGTAAAGAGGTTGGTCATATTGTTGCTAGATGTCTACACAGGAAAGATGATGATAGAAATAAAGACCGATCTGGTGAAGGAAGCTATGGGAGAAGAGGCAACAGAAGTTACTGACACTACAACAGAGACAATCGAGACAATAATGACAAAGGCAAGAAGGTGTGCTACATTGCAAAAGAAGATGTCACTGAGAATGACACTGATGAAGATGTGGAGGTATTATTTGTTGCAATGAAGGATGACTCAAAGGAAGATGAAAGGTATGTAGAGACAGCACTTATCTCTAAGGTTAATAAAAATGATACATGGATCATAGATAGTGGTTGTACACATCACATGACTGGTGATGAAGAGAAATTTGATCATCTTGAAGAACACAATGGAGGATTTGTTAGATGGGTAATGATGCACCTTGTATGGTTAGAGGAAAAGGATCCCTGATGATAAATGATAAAATTAGATGTGACAATTCCTATTGGGTAAAAGGTCTAAACTATAATTTTCTAAGTGTGGTACAGCTGAACAATTCAGGCCACCGAGTTTCTTTTGAGAGCAAGAAAGTGAAGATATTTGATGATGGAGGAAGACTTATTGGATCTGGAACACAATCGAGAGGTAATTTGTTTTATCTTGATAATGATCAGTCTTCTTGTTTAATGATGAAAGATGAAGATGCATGGTTGTGGCATAAGAGGTTATGTCATGTGAATTTTGATAACATGATTAAGATCAGTAAAAATAAAAAGGTTAGAGTTATGCCTAACTTATCTAAGCCTGATCATGTTATGTGTCATGAATGTCAAAAAGGTAAAATGACAAAATCTAGTTTCGAAAGCAAAGATTATTCAACAAAGAAATTACTTGAGTTAGTGCATACCGACCTATGTGGTCCTATGAGAACTCAAAGTTACTATGGAGACAGATATTTATTCTTTTTGTTGATGATTATACTAGATTAATGACAGTCATGTTCTTGAAAGAAAAATCAGAGGCATTTAAGATGTTCAAGTGGTATAAAGCAAAAGTTGAGAAAGAGACTAGTAAAGAATTGAAATGCTTAAGATCTGACCGAGGTGGTGAATTTACTAACTTTTGTAATGAGCATGGTATTAAAAGATAGGTCTCTGCACCGAGGACACCACAACAAAATGGAATAGCTGAAAGGAGGAATAGGTCAATCATTGACTGTACAATGACACTGATGTTACAAAAGAATGTTTCTCAGACATACTGGAGAGAAGCTATCAGTATAGCTATTTATGTTCTAAATCAAGTACAACTAAAGAATGACACTAATAAGACACCCTATGAGTTATGGTTTGGTCACAAACCCACTGCAAGTTATTTCAGAGTTTTTGGAAGTAAATGCTTTATTCTAAAAGATGAAAGAAATGGGAAGTTTGACTCAAAAGGTGATGAAGGGATATTTCTAGGATATTCCACTAAAAGTAAAGCTTACAAGTGTCTTAACAAAGTAACTAATAAAATGATTAAAAGTACTCATATTCGATTTGATGAGTTTGATGATAAGAATGTAGAGGAAATCACAAAGGAACTGGAAGACTATAGTAGATTCAATTACATTGAACAACCAGAGTACCTACTAAAGCCGCAAACAATGACAATCAGACCACAGGAAAACAATACCGAGGAATAGGAAAAAAAAACCGACGAGCAGGAAGCACCCACCGAACAAGAAAATGAACCTGCACAGGATGAACAAGAAAGAAGAGATTGGATACTGGTGATATTTGTTTGAAGACATCATCCTGAGACACAAATCATTGGAGACAGACAAGCTGGCATGCAAACAAGGAGTAAAGCAAGACAAGGTACATGTCTAGTTTATGATTATGAACCGAAGAATGTAAAAGTTGCATTACAAAATGATGAATGGGTTAATGCAATGAAAGAGGAAATAGAATAGATAGAGAAGAACAAAACTTGGAGTTTAGTACTCAAACCTAAGGACAAGAATGTTATCAGTACTAAGTGGATATTCAGAAACAAGCTTAATGAGAATGGAGAGGTAACAAGGAACAAAGCTAGGTTAGTATGCAAGGGATATGCACAGGAGGAAGGAATAGATTATGGTGAAACATTTGCACCTGTTACTATATTAGGAGTGAGAATGTCACTTGCATATGTTGCACACAAAAAGTTCAAAGTTTACCAAATGGATGTTAAATTAGCTTTTCTAAATGGGATACTTGAAGACGAAGTCTACATAGAACAACCTGAAGGGTTCGTTGATCCAGAAAACAAAGATATGGTATGTAGATTACATAAAGCTTTATATGGTTTAAAGCAAGCACCGAGAGCCTAGTATGAGAGGCTGCATAACTATTTGTTGAGTATTGGATTTGTTAGAACAAGTGAGAATAGTAATATGTACATAAAAGGAAATTCTGATGATACTATCTTGATTGCTGAGATATTTGTGGATGACATAATATTTGGAGGACAACATCAAATTTTTAAGTCATTTGCTGATGAAATGAAAAGTGAATTTGAAATGTCTATGTTTGGAGAGATTAAGTTCTTTCTAGTCTTACAAGTGATTCAGCAAAATGATGGTATATTCATCACACAATCTAAATATATAAAGAAAGTATTGAAGACATTTGGCATGGAAGATGCTAAACCTATGGGAACACCGATGGCTACTAGATGTAAACTGACTAAAGAAGATGGAACTACTGAGGTAAATCAGACACTGTATCGATCCATGATTGGTAAGTTAATGTATGTAGTTCATAGTAGACCTGATATAGCACATGTTGTTGGAATAGTTGCTAGATTTTTTGCAAACCCGAGGGAGTCACACATGGCTACTACAAAGAGAATCTTAAGATACCTAAAGAAAACTAAAGATTATGGACTGTGGTATCCGAAGAAAGGAAAATTTGAACTGAAGGTATACACCAATTCTGATTGGGCTAGAAATGTGGATGATAGAAAGAGTACCACTAGAGGAGCATTCTTCTTTGGTGAAAGACTTGTTACATGGACAAGTAAGAAACAGGCTTGCATTTATCAGTCTATAGCTGAAGCAAAGTATGTTGCTACTGCTACTAACTGTTTAAATATTGCATATATCAAGCAAGTGTTAGAAGGTATGAATGAGGTAATCACTAAGTCAGTGATTATATATTGTCATAACACTAGTGCTATTAATATTTCAAAGAATCCAATGATGCACTCTAAAACAAAGCATATATCAATTAAGTATCACTACTTAAGGGAACAAGTACAAGAGAAGCAAGTGAAGCAAGAATTTGTTACATCAAAAGAACAACTTGCTGACATATTTACAAAGCCTCTACCGAAGGATACATATGAATACATGAGGACTAGACTTGGGGTTCATCCCCTGTCTACCGGTCACTAAGGTGATCTGGAGGTTGCATCAGCCTAATCTTATCAGAAGATCATACATGTTGATGTAGCAAATTTCACACTTTGGACTTCTGTCTAAGGTTGTGAAAGGTTGAAATACTGGAACAGATTTGCATAACAGTATACCGAGATATAGAGAATGCACCAAACAACAAAGAGTTACATGGCTACTACAGAGCTGTATGATTGTATTGTTCTTTGGCATTGTTGTCAAAGGGAGAGACATCAATATGAAGAATGTGATGCCAAAGACAAAGGAGAGAGATACAAAAAAGGGAGCTGAAAAGATCATATTTGTAGAACTTAGTCTACACTTGCAAATACTTTTATGTAACATATTGATTAAACATATTAAGATAGGGAGAGCTTGTACCGAGTTATAGCATTTGTTGACAGAGTTGTAGAATACATGTTTGGTATGTGTATGACATATTTCATATTTATTGTCTTTCCATCAATGCCAAAGGGAGAGATTGATGAACTACAACTAATTTGAATACATTGTATAACTTGAAGATTTGTGATTTAAGATAACTGAGTTGCTGATTAGATATGTAAAATGATTAAATCAGTAATATGTTGTCATTAATGTCAACTAGTTTTGACAATACTTATCTTGTAAGTTACTATACCTAAACATCTATAGAAAGAAGAAGAAAAGAGATGAAGAATAGATATATCTACATGAGGAAGATGGATATGACAGATAAGGATAAGGAACACATTGGGTAACTTATGGATGAGTCTATGACCTTACGTTATTGACTTGATTATGTTGCATTCATCTATGATGAAGGATAAGAGAAAAATGCACAACACAGTTTTGTCGGTTAAAGAACCATTTTAGTATACACCGACACAGTGTAGTGTATACTAATCATAGTATAAACCAAGCTTGTGTTCACCGATGCATTTCTTTGTTAACCAAGTAGAAGAAAAGAACTAAATGATTAGTTTAGCCAATGGAAGTTGATGAGCTATAAAGTACCTCAAAATCAGAGATGAAGATAATGTTTGTTACAAAGATCGATGGCTAACATAATTTGAAGAAGATCTAAGGGATTGAAAGAAAATGTGTTACTGACACATCAGCCGAGTGTTAGTCCATTTTTTAGTTAATGCAAAATTCCCAAGAAAATGGCCTTTTCCCTGCAAGCTTTGTTAAGTTGTCCTGCTCGACCTGCAGTCATAGTTTTAATGTGTGATGAAAATCCACTTGATTTCATGTTGTGCACTCTTAGCCCTATGTTCTTCATTGTGTCACCAAGCTCTAGTCCAAATTGCATGTGCTGAATTGCAAAATCCAGAGAGTTATTCAAGTTTTAAGGTCTGTAGGAAACAGTTTTAGAATCTGCCACAGTGTCAAAAACCCACAGTGTTTTTGAAAATCCATGATGTTTTCGACCTTTTTGGCTTGCATGAAAACCCTCATTTTTTTCAACCTTGTGCCTTCCAGCTTTTGTGCGCTTATCTTTTGGTGTCAAAAACCTTGTGTGTTTTCGATCTTTTCCATTGAAAACCTTGTGTGTTTTCGACCTCATAGTTTCTTGTTTACCGACGTTCCCTAACTGTGCAGCTGCAATCGAATGGTGGGCCCGGGTCTTCAAGGGCTTTAAATTGATTGGTTGTCACATGATCGCATGTCAAAAATTTTTGACATGCGACCATGCGACCGGTTCCTTCCTTGCGCGTGGGGCCCATTTGTGGGGTTTGAGCAGTCTGGTGGTCCCGCTGGTGGTCATGTGGCGGCCTTTGGTTGGCTGTCGCATGATCACATAGCCTAGTTTTTGGCTATGCAATCATGCGACTGGTTGACATGTGTCCACGGTAGTGAGGTGGCATTTCATTACGGGGCCCGATGTCAAAGATTTAAGATCTACGGTCGGTGTGTGATCGCATGGAATATTCTCACCCCATGCGATCATGCACCCACCGTCTGATTGGATGCCGATGAGTTTGTTCGCAGTGGGGCCATTTGGGCAGAGGTGTCATCACTTGATCCGATGAGCTGGGTGATGATTTGGACTTGTCAGTGGGCCCGATATTTCTTAGCCGGAATGACAATGCAGAAGAGATCTATGGTTGTCGCATGATCATGAGGAATATTCCTCCCCTTTGCGATCATGTGACCACCGTCTGATCTCCCCAAAAGGTAAGGCTTTTCTCAGCGGTGGGTCCAGTGTTAGGTGTTGCAGAGATGGAAGCTTTTCATTGGTCGATGGGTTTGTGACAAGGCACGCGGCAAGGTAAAGGGGGTGAGGTGGTAGTCTTGTTGCCTTGTCACATGATCACAAGGGCCATCTTTCGGCCATCCGATCATGTGACAAGGGTGTCACGTTGGTGGGGAGCGGTGACATGGTGCCGACGTGGAGGCTTGTTGCATGTTTGCATAGCCCTTTTCTTGGCTATGCGATCATGCGACAACTATTTGGACATCACGGTTGCGGAGTTAAGGCGGGTCCACTATGCGGGTGTTATCAAGTTGTTCAATTTTGCTTGGTTGTTGACTGCTGACTGGACTGGTGACTTTTCAAAGGGGCCCGTGACTATTGTGAGATTAAATGTGACCGCCCGATCTGCCAGGAAAAGATTAGATCTACAGTCGTGTTTTAAACTTTTGGGGGTAGCCATTGCAGTTCAAAATTCAAATTTTTTGAGGGTTTGCAGCGACAAGAAGTATTGGTTTAAATGGCTTTTCTAGCAGATTTTCTTACTGGTTTGATGGCGGTAGGTGTTACGATCTGGCCTAAGGGTCTATGTGGCTGATTTGCAGAGGTTGTTTTGTACCTAATGGAGTGTGGTTTTGTGCTCGAGGTGTATTTTTAGGTGGCCAATTTGATTGATTTTCATGGAATTTCCTAGTTTTCTATCCTGGCTCACAGATTTTCATAATTGCTGATCTGCTAGAGATTTGTTTTCTCCAGGTTGCTTGTGTTTCTGGCCCCTGTAGTAAATTTTTTGATCATTTCAGTTGGTCTAGTGGTTGTAGTCCTAACCCTGGTTACCCGTAGCTTGTTGCATCCTACTAGTTTAGGATTCCAAGGTAACCAATGGTATAAATTGTCAAAATTTTGACTTTGTAAGGGTTCCAGCTTCGAAGTTCTGAAGTGTTCCTAGTCCTGGATCCAAGATTGTAACACTTTTGCATTCGGTATTCTGTTGATGATAGAGAAAAAATTGCAAGTCTAAGCTGTAATTTGCAAGCTTGACTCCTATGGATTGATTGTTTACACTTAAGGATTCTTCATACTTAATACAAGTACATGACTCTTATCTCTCCTTTGTGTCAACTTAGATAGATTCTAAACTTTCTAGTCCTCTGCATATTGTTTTATGTATATGTATCCATTCTTGAGTTCTAATCCAGGATTAGATGAAATGATGCTTTAGATGGGACATAGATCTATCTTATTGTCTATGTAAGGATATCTCATAAGTAGTAAAGGGGATTGTAGGTGTGTTTATGGCTTGGAATCTCAGCTATTGTCTGGTGTGTGTAGCATTCATGTTCTAGGAGATCTTGCCCAATGGATGAGGCACTGGCTTAAATGATTATCTCTTTATCAACAAATACTGATTATTGTTGTTATGATCCCAAAAGCATAAGTTAAGAACCCATCCTTTTAAGTTTTGAGTATTTGGTTGTATGTGGTTCTACCCATAGTAATGGAGAGTCAATGAGTGTGTGGTTAACACTTAGTACTTTCTTACTATCCTATTATCTGTTATTCAAACCTAGTTCTTGGTGTATGAAGTATATTTTATACTAGGTTAGGTGCACCCGCCTTGGTTTTGCAGAGCCAAAAGCAAAAGAGGGCATATTAAGTCCCTATAGTTGGTCGAGTTGCCTTGGAGAGCTCCCACACTTGGAACTAACCATTCCTAATATCAGTCTCAAGGTACATTGGCAGCCTATTAGAGCATAAGCGTCATTTTGGACACCAAAAAGATGGTGACTCTACTAGGGATGAAATAAGTTTACCATTAAGAGTATCCCAGAGTCTTGCTATTTTCATTTTTGGGAAGAGTCTCATACGTTTTCCAATCTAAGAATTAATTTTTAGATTTGCAAATGTGTTACCTAGATTTGTTGATCGGGTTATATGTGACTTTTTTGTGGAAGAGCCTAGAGTCTATTGGTGTTTCAAGACAGATCAGTGAAATTTTGTGTCCTCTGAAGAGAGGTGGTGACTCTATGCTAGAAAGAACCTGAATTGTGAAGTTTTGTTGGGACTTCAGTCAGATAAGAAGAAGGTAGCAGCATTTAGCAAGGCAATCTAGGTATTCTCCATTTAATGTATTACATTTGCATGGTCCTTATCAAATGGTTTTTTCATTAAAGAAAGGACATATAAGCGTGAAGTATGTAGGAAAGATTCAGTGATAAAAGAAGGTTCAATTCAAGTATAGATTTCCTATCATTGGTCTTGAAGACTTTCAAGTAGATGTGCCACAGTTGCAGCTAGTGATGGATGTTCACAAGGTTTCTTTTGTCAGAGGGTATGCACCATTTTGTTATGATGGCATACCTGGTTTCCCCAACAAAGTCCCTGATGAAATCAGAGAGTATCTACCAAAGTTCAATAGGAATCAGTGTCCGTCAGCAAGAAAACATGTGCAAGCTTTTTTTGATTTAATATGCGATTTTGATGTCTGCCATGAGGATTTGTGGATGAGGTTGTTTGTGCAGACTCTTGAGGGAGATGAAAGGGAGTGGTTTTCATTTTTGCCTGCAGCCTCTATTTCTTCATGGAATGAGTTGAGTTCTTGCTTCATTGATTATTTTGATAGCTGGGTAGATGTAAAATCAATGTTGGACAATTTGATGGGAATTCAGATTGAGGAAGGTGAGTTGATTCAAAGATTTAATAGCAGATTCATTAGGACATTATTGGATATCCCTAAAAATTGCAAACCACATGATCAGATTTGTTTAGTTATATACTTGAGTGCATTTAACCAAAAAATGGGTTTCTTGCTGAGGGATAAACAACCACAAAGTCTACATCAGGCTTTTGAGGTTGCATTGGATATTGAGTGCAATCTGAAGTATGGAGTTATAAGAAGACATGCCTCTGCTAGTTCGCATATTCAGAGTAGGGTGAATGATCATGAGGAGGTTGAGAAAAATTAGTGCTCTCATCCCTCTAATTGTTGTATTAATCACAGTGTTGTATATGAAGGTGAAATGAGTTCTACTACCAAAGGTACAGTAAATAAGGAGGCACTTTTCCCTTTACATGATTTTCCCAAGAATACTGATGATGATTGTGAAAATTCTTTGCCACCAAGTGATGTTGATACAGATGCTGAGAAAGGTGTTGACTGTGGGAACATGAATGAGCTTTAGAATGAATTACTTTCTTATGATATGTCACAGGGTTTCTCTCATATTGCAGAGGATTTTTCTTTGTAGTCTTCTATGCCAATGGGTGGTAATGATACTGATTGTAAAGTCTTGGAAGTTGAAGATTTGTGGGGAAATCCATTGAGTGATACTTTTGATGATGATGAGACTAACTACAACACTGATTGTTCATATGTTGACAATAGTAATGGTGAGTCATGTTCTGATTTAGATTCTGATGTTTCTTCATCTATTGGAGATGTGTATGATGATGGATATAATGACATATATAGTGAGGTTGCCAATGAGTTATTTGATGAGGACACTAGTGAGAACCAGTGGGCACTTTGTCCAAATTATTATGAGAAACAATTCCATGTAGTCTCTAACCCATTATTTGAGGAGTGTGCTCAGAGGATGGAATTTGTTGAGGATTACTCACCTTCTATACTTGAAGTTTCACATACAATTGATCTGGAGTCTCCCTCACAAATGAGGCCAGTTGAAAGAAAGGTAATGCAGGATGAATATTGCTCTGTTGATGAAGATGCATTACATTGGGACAATGTTTTTCTTCTGCCACCAAGTAGTGAGAATAATGGTCTTAATTTAATTCATGATGTTGATCATGTGAATCATCCTTATGAGGATAAAGGTGTGATTTACCAAGAGAAATCAGACTTGATAAACCCAAGTAACCTGATATATGAGTATGTTTCAGTGGCCTTGGCTGAGGTAAGTGAAAGTGAGTATAGTTTCTTTTCTTTTGATATGCAAGAATGCATTAAAGATGAGCTGGATGATTGCAGCCAGGAAGAAAAGGTATCGGTTTCTTGTCCCCTTTCATATGTTTCAATCCATGATGATTTTGATGATGCATGTTTTCCAAATAGTGATTTTGTGGGGGAACATGTGGAGGAAGGCGTAGGTGATGATAAATTCAGAGTTGGTATGCGGCTTATACTTGAGAGTGTTTTCTATCATCACATATGTAATAGAGGTTTCAGACTCTTGTTTGATTTTGTGAATAGAAACCAAGTTTTTGATAGAGGAAAAGGATGGCACTCCTTTGGCATCTAGATGTTGCTTATGTATTTTCTGTATATCTTGTACAAATGGTGCCAAGTTTTTGTGAGGAGCCAGTCTATGATTTCTTGGATAAAGAGCAGGGAGAGGGCCTATTTTGTTTTCTCCAGTGGGTGGTCTACTTCTTCGCAGAGATCTGAGGTCCTCATTATATCTGCAGGAGATACATGTCCCCAACTAGATCCACTGTTAGTCCATTTTCTAGTTAATGCAAAAATCTCAAAAAAATATCCTTTTCCCTGCGAGCTTTGTTAAGTTGTCCTGCTCGACCTGCAGTCATAGTTTTAATGTGTGATGAAAATCCACTTGATTTCATGTTGTGCACTCTTAGCCCTATGTTCTTCATTGTGTCACCAAGCTCTAGTCCAAATTGCATGTGCTAAATTGCAAAATCCAGAGAGTTATTCAAGTTTTAAGGTCTGCAGGAAATAGTTTTAGAATCTACCACAGTGTCGAAAACCCACAGTGTTTTTGAAAATCCATGATGTTTTCAACCTTTTTGGCCTGCATGAAAACCCTCATTGTTTTCAACCTTGTGCCTTCCAGCTTTTGTGCGCTTATCTTTTGGTGTCAAAAACCTTGTGTGTTTTCGATCTTTTCCATCGAAAACCCCATGTGTTTTCGACCTCACAGTTTCCTATTTGTCGGCGTTCCCTAACTGCACAGCTGTGATCGAATGGTGGGCCTGGGTCTTCAAGGGCTTTAAATTGATTGGTTGTCACATGATCACATGTCAAAAAATTTTGACATGCGACCATGTGACTGATTCCTTCCTTGCGCGTGGGGCCCATTTGTGGGGTTTGAGCAGTCTGGTGGTCCCGCTGGTGGTCATGTGGTGACCTTTGGTTGGCTGTCACATGATCACATAGCCTAGTTTCTGGCTATGTGATCATGTGACTGGTTGACATGTGTCCGTGGTAGTGAGGTGGCATTTCATTGCGGGGCCCGGTGTCAAAGATTTAAGATCTACGGTCAGCGTGTGATCGCATGGAATATTCTCACCCCATGTGATCATGCACCCACCATCCAATTGGATGCCGATGGGTTTGTTCGTAGTGGGGCCATTTGGGCTGTGGTGTCATCACTTGATCTGATGAGCTGGGCAATGATTTGGACTTGTCAGTGGGCCCAGTATTTCTTAGGTGGAATGACAATGCAGAAGAGATCTACGGTTGCCACATGATCTTGAGGAATATTCCTCCCCTTTGTGATCATGCGACCACCATTCAATCTTCCCAAAAGGTAAGGCTTTTCTCGGTGGTGGGTCCAGTGTTAGGTGTTGCAAAGATGGAAGCTTTTAATTGGTCGACGGGTTTGTGACAAGGCATGTGGCAAGGTAAAGGGGGTGAGGTGGCAGTCTTGTTGCCTTGTCGCATGATTGCAAGGGCCATCTTTCGGCCATGCGATCATGCGACAAGGGTGTCACATTGGTGGGGAGCGGTGACATGGTGCCTACGTGGAGGCTTGTCGCATGTTTGCATAGCCCTTTTCCTAGCTATGCGATCATGCGACAACTATTTGGACGTCACAGTTGCGGAGTTAAGGCGGGTCCACTATGCAGGTGTTGCCAAGTTGTTTGATTTTTCTTGGTTGTTGACTACTAACTGGACTGGTGACTTTTCAAAGGTGCCCATGACTGTTGTGAGATTAAATGTGACCGCCCGATCTACCGGGAAAAGATTAGATCTATGGTCGTGTTTTAAACTTTTGGGGGTAACCGTTGCAGTTCAAAATTCAAATTTTCTAAGGGTTTGCGGTGACAAGAAGTACTGGTTTAAATGGCTTTTCTGGCAGATTTTCTTACTAGTTTGATGGTGGTAGGTGTTGCAATCTGGCCCGAGGGTCTATGTGGCTGATTTGCATAGGTTGTTTTGTACCTGATGGAGTGTGGTTTTGTGCTCGAGGTGTATTTGCAGGTGGCCGATTTGACTGATTTTCATGGAATTTCCTAGTTTTCTGTCCTGGCTCGCAAATTTTCATAATTGTTGATCTGCTAGAGATTTGTTTTCTCCAGGTTGCTTGTGTTTCCGGCCCCTATAGTAAATTTCTTGATCATTTCAGTTGGTCTAGTGGTTGTAGTCCTAACCCTAGTTACCCGTAGCTTATTGCATCCTACTAGTTTAGGATTCCAAGGTAACCAGTGGTATAAATTGTCAAAATTTTGACTTTGTAAGGGTTCCAGCTTTGAAGTTCTGAAGTGTTCCTAGTCCTGGATCCAAGATTGTAACACTTTTGCATTCGGTATTCTATTGATGATAGAGAAAAAGTTGTAGGTCTAAGCTATAATTTGCAAGCTTGACTCCTATGGATTGATTGTTTACACTTAAGGATTCTTCATACTTAATACAAGTACATGACTCTTATCTCTCCTTTGTGTCAACTTAGATAGATTCTGAACTTTCTAGTCCTCTGCATATTATTTTATGTATATGTATCCATTCTTGAGTTCTAATCCAGGATTAGATGAAATGATGCTTTAGATGGGACATAGATCTATCTTATTGTCTATGTAAGGATATCTTATAAGTAGTAAAGGGGATTGTAGGTGTGTTTATGGCTTGGAATCTCAGCTATTGTCTGGTGTGTGTAGCATTCATGTTCTAGGAGATCTTGCCCAATGGATGAGGCACTGGCTTAAATGATTATCTCTTTATCAACAAATACTGATTGTTGTTGTTATGATCCCAAAAGCATAAGTTAAGAACCATCCTTTTAAGTTTTGAGTATTTGGTTGTATGTGGTTCTACCCATAGTAATGGAGAGTCAATGAGTGTGTGGTTAACACTTAGTACTTTCTTACTATCCTATTATCTATTATTCAAACCTAGTTCTTGGTGTATGAAGTATATTTTATACTAGGTTAGGTGCACCCACCTTGGTTTTGGAGAGCCAGAAGTAGAAGAGGGCATATTAAGTCCCTATAGTTGGTCCAGTTGCCTTGGAGAGCTCCCACACTTGGAACTAACCATTCCTAATATCAGTCTCAAGGTACATTGGTAGCCTATTAGAGCATAAGCGTCATTTTGGACACCAACACTGAGGAAGGTTTAAGCACCAAAATCAACAAAGGAGATTAAGCGGAAAAATCTGATGGATGCAAATAAAAATAGTTTACTTGTCTATTTAAGAGACTAGGATTTCAAAATGAAATTATGTCGGAAGAAGGAGACTGTAGAGATATCGCATGAACAAGCTTCATGCATGCCTGATTAGACTGGCTAAGGAGAATCGAACTACAGAGATTACCAAGCATCAGAAAGCTATTACCGAGTGATAGTAAGTTACTAAATATTGATTGAAACAGAATTGATATATTGATCAGAGGATTTGAATGAGCTTAACATAGATCTGATAATCTCCAATTGAAGTTGTGTTGTAATCAGATCAACTACTATTACATTTTAACCATTGTCAATAGATAAATCTATTAACAAAGTGGACTAG
Source organism: Chamaecyparis obtusa (assembly GCA_027943335.1). NCBI lineage: Eukaryota > Viridiplantae > Streptophyta > Pinopsida > Cupressales > Cupressaceae > Chamaecyparis > Chamaecyparis obtusa. Next base: position 477,826 of record BSBK01002670.1, read on the forward strand.
AAAGTCTTGTAATGTCATTCATAGAGTGTACATTTGTTATCCTATCAACCCCATAGTGAATGCTAGTTGGATGATAACGATTGGTCTAAAATCCTCAAAAAAGGTCACACCTCATAGTGTGTTTGTAACCTTTAACAGGGTTGGGTCTTCACCGACCTCACTTTAGAAGAGTGAACAATTTTTGGGTTGTCGGTCCCAAGTGGCTTTTCCCTTCACAGGGTTTCCATGTTAAATCTCTTGAGTTATGTGTTGATTGTGATGATTGTTTGTTGTCATACTTTACATTTTTCATATTGGATTTGATTGGTAATCACTATATTTTATTAACTGGTAATCGGTAAAAGCACAGATAGAATACTATTTTAGTTTACCAAGCTGCAGAAGTTTTAGTAAATTATTTTTGGATATATATTTTGTGATTGGTACTGTGGATAACTGATTCACCCCCCTCTCAATTATTCTAACAAAATGGACTTGTGATTATTTTCACAATAGTACATGTGTTGTTGGGTCAACTCCAAGTAGTGCTTACAAAAATCTACATGTTCATCACTTGTTTCTTTGAAAAGTTTCTAGATTCTGAGAAGAGGTATGAGTGGAGGCCAAAGAAGGGATATTTGTGAAGGTTTCATAGAGCTATGTTACTTTTGTCCCACCTTAACTCAGTAAAGAAGATATTCTGTATAATTTTTGAGATCTAGAAAATCTTCACAAATATCCCTTCTTATAGCCTCCACTAAATATACGTGTTCTCAGAATCTAAAAACTTCGATCATTGATCTATTTGGTTTTGACACAAGGCAATGATCTTACATCACTATTCACCCAAGAACACATTTCCATAAGTAATTTAATTCACTGTTGTAGTGACTGTACCTACGAGCAGATATTTACTATTGCAAGGATGATTTTTATTTATTGATTCAAATCATTACAAATTTGGTCTCTTACACATCCCACCCTACTTCTCTCCTTCCACTCATGGTGCAGGAGAACCAAGGTCAAGGACATGACCTAAGGAGTGCACCAGGGTCATTGATAGATCCTTGGATGTAGAAAAGTTTCTTTGCATTAGTTTTACTTGTTTATGTTATCATTTCATTATTTTTGTCACTGATAACACCAAGGAATTGACTGGTGTGGTGACAGTGACTGGTCACTTGAGTGATCCAAGGATTTATGTAAGGTTCAAGGACCTATAGGTATATCTAAGTTTTTTATATGGCCATTGATGCCATTATTATCAATTGCACTTCAAAGTGCAAAGATGCCAAAAAGATGTAAAATTGCATTTTTATGCAATTATTGCCTAAAGGGCTAAATGAGGGTTTAGTAGAGGTTTAGGGAGTTTAGGGGATTAGGATAGGAACCTAAAACATTTTGAAAGGTTAAAGATGATGCAAGAAAGATTAAAGTGGTTGAAGTTGACAACTAGTTGTCAACTAGAAAGTAATGCAAATGAATAACTAACTGTAACAGACATATAACTGACTGTGCAGGTTAAGAAGAAGTTGAAAATCAGTTTGTAAGGGGATTTTGGTCAGTTTTGTATGTGAGTTTTATGGGAGAGGAGTCTTAGAAGTTGTGGGGAGGTGTGTATGGTTGAAGAAGACAATGTAATGAACTACCAAGCAATAAACTTTTAATTCTTTACAAATAGTCACTTCTCTACTCATGAAGACACAATCTGGTGTTTATATTATTAAACTCTCTATTCAATGCAACATTGATAGGAAAAGCATTCATTGATTGGTATTATAAGTTTTGATCATTTGATGTACTAATTATATTATTTTGAAGTCTTAAAATCAAAGAATTTCAGTCCTTTTATTGACTGTTCATGTACAGTGCTTGGTGTGCAAACAATCTTTGTCTTGAAGAACCAATAATTTCCTAGGTTGTCCCACTTTATGTGTTTAATGTGACTTGTGGGAGAAGCCTTGCCTTGTATTACCTAGGCCTATAAGTGTTTATGCAAGGAATGTGAAAGGAGGCAAGGAACAATGACTATCTTCCAACTTTCAAATTGCTATTCTATTGTACTACTAATGTTGTTGAATATAAAACCTTCATTCCAAGTTTGTAATTTGGTGTTAACAAGGGAAAATAGTAACTACAATATCACTACCAAGATATTACAAAAAAATTGCAATTTTTTTTCAAGTATAGCTTACAAACATTAGAAGTCTTGTGAAGAGTCTTGGTGAGTTTAAGCACCCTTTTGAAGCACTTTAGAAATATTGAATACATCATTTCTTTGTCAAATAGTCTTGGTCTAATAGAACTCCCAACCATTCTTAAACATACTTTATCTGATATGATGAATTCTTAAACAATCAAGGTTGGAGTAGACATAGTTATCACATAGTTTTTTGTGTGGTACAAGGAAGATTTGGCTAGGTCAAATCTTCCTTCATGCTAGCAGTCTACAGAATTAGACCTTTATTAAGAATTCATCATATCAGATAAAGTAATTCCGACCAACACGGGAATAGAAGTAAAAAAAAAAGGTCAAATTTTATACATATATCTCGCCTACCGGCACATTTCATTTTATTTCATTTTGGCATAGTCTGTGAGCAAAGGAGTGCTAAGGAGGTGGTATAAGGTGGGAAGCTGCACTAGGTCTATACTACATGCCTATATGCAAGTAAGTCGGAACCAGTGGTTGAATATCATGAAAGTGCGGACTGTTGAGCAATAAAATATTCATTTTAAATCTTAACTAATAGATTAAGCATATTATTACTATGCTTAATGTTCCATTTAAATGCCTTTAACACAAAAACAATAATTACAAAACTAAACCAATGGCATGTTTACAACAAAAGTCTAATAGAACTCCCAACAATTCTTAAACATACTTTATCTGATATGATGAATTCTTAAAAAATTAAGGTTGGAGTAGATATAGTTATCACATAGTTTTTTGTGTGGTACAAGGAAGATTTGGCTAGGTCAAATCTTCCTTCATGCTAGCAGTCTACAAAATTAGACCTTTATTAAGAATTCATCATATCAGATAAATTATGTTTAAGAATTGTTGGGACTGGTCCTTTGGCGTGTATTAAACATAATAGAATTTTCAGCATATTATTATCATTCTATTTGTTTGTTGTAAACATGCCATTGGTTTAGTTTTGTAAAAAAAAATGTGTGTTAAATGCATTTAAAATAAAGGTCTAATTTTGTAGACTATTGGTCAAACAAATCTCCATTGTCTTCTGATTGTCTTCTTTATATACTAGCATTTAAATGGAACATTAAGCATAGTAATAATATGCTTAATCTATTAGTAATAATATTCTAAATCTATTAGTAATTATCTGCATTTAATCTACCAATTACAAGCAATGATGTATTCAATATTTCTAAAGTGCTTCAAAAGGCTTAAACTCACTAAGACTCTTCACCAATCCACTCCCCATCCCACCATCCACACCCATCCACTCATGTCAAGATCTTGTCCAAAATCATGTTGAAATATCCATTGACCTAAATCAAGATCCTTCCCTCTCACTTCCTTCGTTACATAATCACTTTTGGAGTATATTCTAAAGTCCTTGAATCCAAGCAAATGTAATTCAATAACACCAAATATATCACTTAAACTCACCAAGACTCTTCACAAGACTTCTAAGTGATATATTTGGTGTTATTGACTTACATTTGCTTAGATTCAAGGACTTTAGAATATACTCCAAAAATGATTATGTAACGAAGGAAGTGAGAGGGAAGGATCTTGATTTAGTTCAATGGATATTTCAACATGAATTTGGACAAGATCTTGACATGAGTGGATGGGTGTGGATGGTGGGATGGGGGGTGTATTGGTGCAGGGCACCTAGGCCATTTAGGTTTTCTTTGGGACTGGAGTTCTATATTTTGTTTTTCTTTGTAATAAATGATGTCTTCTAAATTCATAGACCATCCTATGGTTTGGTTTTAGTCCTTCTTGTGTGGAGGTGTGTATGGTTGAAGAAGACAATGTAATGAACTACCAAGCAATAAACTTGTAATTCTTTACAAACCGTCACTTCTCTACTCGTGAAGACACAGTCTGGTGTTTATATTATTAAACTCTATATTCAATGCAACATTGATGGGAAAATAATTAATTGATTGGTATTATAAGTTTTGATCATTCCATGTACTAATTATATTGTTTTGAAGTCTTAAAATCAAAGCATTTCAGTCCTTTTATTGATTGTTCTTGTACAGTGCTTGGCGTGAAAACAATCTTTGTCTTGAAGAACCAATGATTTCCTAGGCTCTGTCAAATAGTTGGCATGCAATGATGTATTCAATATTTATAAACTGCTTCAAAAGGCTTAAACTCACCAAGACTCTTTACAAGACTTCTAAGTGATATATTTGGTATTATTGACTTACATTTGCTTGGATTCAAGGACTTTAGAATATACTCCAAAAGTGATTATGTAACGAAGGAAGTGAGAGGGAAGGATCTTGATTTAGGTTAATGGATATTTCAACATGAATTTGGACAAGATCTTGACATGAGTGGATGGATGTGGATGGTGGGATGGGGGGTGTATTGGTGCAAGGCACCTAGGCCATTCAATTTTTCTTTGGGACTTGAGTTCTATATTATTTTTTTCTTTGTAATAAAGGATGTCTTCTAAATTCCTAGATCATCCTATGGTTTGGTTTTAGTCCTTCTTGTGTGGAGGTGTGTATGGTCGAAGAAGACAATGTAATGAAGTATCAAGCAATAAACTTTTAATTCTTTACAAACAACCACTTTTATGCTCGTGAAGACATGGTCTGGTGTTTATATTATTAAACTCTCTATTCAATGCAACATTGATAGGAAAAGCGTTCATTGATTGGTATTATAAGTTTTGATCATTCCATGTACTGATTATATTGTTTTGAAGTCTTAAAATAAAAGAATTCCAGTCCTTTTATTGAATGTTCATGTACAGTGCTTGGCGTGCAAACAATCTTTGTTGGAAGATGTGGCCCTAACTCACATTTTCACCATTGGGATTCAATGCCACTGTGTGAAAAGTGAGTTGAGAAAATGCTTTATAAGAGTTCAAAAGCTCAAAGTTGGGAAGGTTAGCTTTCTTTTTGAACAATGATGCCCTAGGTTGAATATTTCATATGTATTCAACCAGACAAGATGAAACTCGACTGCAGCAGCAAACAAAAACTATGTGGGATCAAGTTGTTGGATGAATTGGGCCCTTAGATTTCATGGGATTGCCATATATTAACAAAAACTTAAGACTTTTACAGCTAGATAAACACAATAATTAACACCAGATGTATAGATTTTCAAAGCAAAGTAGATTTTCAAAGAATAAACTCAAGTAAAACCTGCTAACTCATAATTAACACACCAAACCAAGCAATGAAATAGTAGAAAATGAAGATTTTATTGCTCACTGGTCTGCATTTCCATGATATTCAACTACTAGTTTGAACTTACTTGCATATACACGCATGGTGGATTGATGTAGTGCAGCTTCCCACCTTATACCACCTCCTTCAGCACTCCTTTTCTCGTGGACTATGCCAAAATGAAATAAAATGAAATGTGTCAGTCGTAGGCAGGATATATGTATAAAATTTGATTTTTTTTTACTTCTATTCCCGTGTTGGTTAGAATTATGACCACTATTTAGGGTCGTAATTCTGACTAACATGGGAATAGATTTTTTTAAAAATCAATTTTTTCTTCTATAAACCGGCCATGGAAAATTATTTCATAGCTTGGTCGGAAATGCTGGTCTAAAAAGTGGGTCAAATGTACTAGTGCTTAAATAAAAGAGGATACCTTGGTTTATCCTCAAATAAATAAATAAATACAACCAAGGAAAGATTAACTATTCTAACACCACCCCCCCCACCCCTTAGTCTTTACTTGGGGAGTTTACATCAAAGGGTAGTAACCCCAAATTTTTACAATAATATTGAAATTTCTCTTTAGAAAGAGGCTTTGTCAAACTATCTTCAACTTGTTCTTCCCCTTTATAATAGATGAGGGACACTTGCTTGCCTTCAACTTATTCTCTAATGAAATGATGTTGGAGTGAAATACGCTTTGTCCTTGCATGAAAAATAGGCTTTTTTCCAAGGAAATGGCACTTTGGTTGTCACAATATAGAGGTTTAGGTTCTTGTTGAGGTAGACCCAAATATTCAAGTAATCTTCTAATGCATAAGGCTTCTTTAGAGGCATTAGTGCATTCTTTATATTCAACTTTGGTGGAACATAGAGAAATAGAATGTTCTTTGTACTTTTCCAAGAAATTACACCTAAACCAACAAAGAAACAATAACCACAAGTAGATTTCCCATCATGGGGATCTCCACCTAGATCAAAATTAGTAAATCCTTTTAAGGAAAAATCAGCATTGGCATCATAAAATAAACACATATTTATAGTGCCTTTAATATAACATAGTATTCTTTTAGCAATTTTGAAATGTGTTTTTTGTGGTTTAGACATAAATATTGAAATTAAACCAACACTAAAATATTTATCAATTCTAGTAAGAGTTAAATAATTCAAACTTTCTACTAGTTTTCTATAAATAGTAGCATCCACAAAAGGATTGTGCGTGTCTAACATCAACTTAGTACCTAATTCACATGGAATATAAACATGAGTAGAATCATTCATCTTGAATTTTTCTAGAAGATATTTAGCATATTTACTTTGAGAAAGGAAAATACCATTAGGGGTCTTCCAAATTTGCATTCCTAAGAAATAATGTAAAATCCCTAAATTTGTCATTTGAAGTTTTTTATTAAGTTGAAACTTAATATCTGAAATTAAATAATTTGAACTAGAAGTGAGAATCAAATGATCCACCTAAAGAATAATAATGAAAATATTATCTTGAATACGTCTAGTATAGAGATTAGGATCATTTCTACTTCTAACAAAATCTTGAGAGATAAAGAAAGAATTGATTTTTGAATACCATTCCCTAGGTGATTGTTTTAATCCATAGATAGATTTCTTCAATTTACAAACTAAATGATCATTACCTTGTTTAATAAAACCAGAGGGTTAGAGACATATATATGTCTTCATGTAAATCCTCATTTAAAAAGGCACTTTTAACATCCATTTGGTGAATAGGCCAATTCATTTTAGAAGCTAAAGAAAGCACAAGTTTGATTGTAGGCATCTTAGCAACAGGGGCAAAGGTTTCATTATAGTCTAATCCTTAAATATGAGAAAAACCTCTTGCTACTAGCCTAGCTTTAAACTTAATAATCTTATTATTAGAATTTTTTTTTGTTTTGTATAACCATTTTCATGAACTAAATTCTTACCATAAGGTAAAGGAACTAAATCCCAAGTGTTATTAGAAAGTAAAGTGGCATATTCCTCTTGCATCGCATTTTGCCAATGAGGTTGTATGTTACCTTGTTTAAATGTAGTAGGATCAAAGAATAATTGCAAAAATTGATTCTCCTAAGTTTAAGACCACCCATTCTAGATATATAATCATCACCTTCATGAAGTAAATCTTTAAGCCATCTAGGATTTCTTTTAGAAGTAACAGAATCATCACTATGATGAGTAGAGATATTAGTATCATCGTGATTATCACTAGAATAAATAGAAATAGATTCATTACGAATAGGGTTTAGAGAAGGAGGTTGGTCCTCCACAACCACAATTTTTCTTCCACTAAACTCTGAATCTTGAACTTTGGAGCAATCGTGAACTTCATTTTCTGCAATACACACATCTCTAGCAAATTCAACTTTGTTAGTAGTAGGATTATAAACTCTATATCCTTTAGTGTGTTCATCATTCCAAACAAATATATAAGGAGAATATTTAGCATCTAATTTTTGTCTCTTTTGTTTAGGTCTGTGAACATAAGCAATGGAACCAAAAATCCATAAATTTTCCAAATTGGGCTTCCTACCTAACCAATCTTCTTGGGAGTTTTATCCTTTAAAAGCTTTAGTAGGAATCATATTAATAAGATAAGTAGCACATGAAATAGCTTCAGCCCAAAAATTATAATCCATATTTTTAGCATATAACATATATCTAGCCATTTCAGCAATAGTTTTATGCTTCCTTTCCGCCACACCATTTTTTTGTGGTGTATAAGGAATAGTAAGCTCATGTTTAATTCCAAAGGATTTCAAATAATAATGAAAATAATTTCTAACATATTTCTTCCCATTATCAGTTATAAGGATTTTAATCTTAAAACCAAATTGTCTTTCAAAAAACATATGAAATTCAGCAAATATATCTCTAGAACTTGATCCTTACTATGCAAAAAATAGATCCAAGTTCTTCTGGAAAAATCATCCACAAAAGTGAGAACATACTTAGAACCTTGAATGGATTTATTCTCCATGGGACCCAAAAGGTCACTATGAATGAGGTGCAACTTATGATGTCCAAGATTGACCATGAGGAAAAGGTTCCCCTGTGCATCTTACCACTCATGCAACCATTGCATATAATTTTGGAAGAAACAAAATGAGGCAATCCATCAACCATATTTTCTTTTTGCATCAAAGATATATAATCAGAATTTAAGTGGTCAAGCCTTTCATTCCAAATATTAAAGGCCACATTAGCATGCAATGAGTGCCTTGAAGAGGAAAATTCATAAAACTTAAACAAATTATCATGATCCAATTTATCATTAGAAACAACTTGATTAGTGTTAGGATGTATAACATAGCACATATCCTTGTGAAATTTAACTTTATAATCTTGACATAACTTAGAAACTGAAAGGCGGTTAGTTTTCAATTCATGAACATAAAGAACATCGTGTAATTTACCATTAGGAACAGAAACGTCACCAAAAACTTCAACTTTGCAGCTATGATGACTAGCTAATTGAATAGGAATATTTGAAGTATTGGGTTGTAATGAATCAAAAACTTCTCTATGAGATGTAACATGTTGAGATGCACCACTATCAACAATCCACTCTAAAGGGTTAGAAACATTATAACTTACTAAGAAAGCATGATGAGATGGATTACTATTATTCTTCTTATAATGAGATTTTTTATTATTTTGATTCATATGCTTCTTATCATTATTATTTTTAAAGCAATTGTTGATCACTAACCATCTTTCCCACAATAGGTGCAATGGGGTTTTTTATTAGGACCATTCTTTTGATGGTTATTATTATATTATTGTTATTATTATAACTATTATTATAATTATTATTGTGATTATTATTGTTGTTATAATGAGGCCTAGAATGAGAATTGTTATTGTTATGATTATTAGATCTAAATTTGGATTTTTTATTTTTAGAAACAAAAGCTTGTTCATTAGATTTAAGAGTTCCAAATTAAATCAACTTATCTTCCTCTTGACGCAATAAATTTCAAAAAATAATATAGGTTAATTGAGTGGCTAAAGTAGGAATAGTATCATGCCCAAAATTAGGGCAAAACACACAATAATTTTTTTTTAAGCACATAACATCAACTAGGTTATACACTAAGGAACACTCAACACGAAACAAACACAACTACCAACACATTTCAACTCGCAAAGGGAATCATGGCATGCGTTGGCTTGCCAACATCCCTCGTTTGTCCAAACTGCATTAGTCCAAAAGAGACCCTAACTGGGTCTCTATGAAACCCTAACTAGGTTTAAACATAAATTGATAAAAGGGAATAACCCAAGGTAACAATCCAAATTTAGAAAATATGAAAAGTCAACGATAATGTCAACAACCCAAAGGGGTTCAATTTGAGCGAAAAGAAATTCAAACAAAACCAAATTGTAACCCTAATGGTCCCTAACGGGAATCGGGTTACCAACTAGGGTCAAAATGCAAAAAATTGATAAAGAGATAAAAAGATAAAATGTAATCATGATAATAACCTTAAGCGGTATCAAGGGATAACAAATTATTTCTAATTAAAATATAATAATATTTGAATAATTTTAAAATAAATTAATATAACCTTTAATTAAAATATATAGTTTCCCAAAGTTCAATAATCAATAATACTAATCATAAAAAAGATTGAAAAATATTTAAATTATAATATTAATCATTAAAAAAGATTGAAAAATATAATTTACCTAGGTCCCACCTAGGACTTACAAATTAATTTCCCCCCCTAATAATCCAATTTATTAATAGAAAATAGTAAAAGTCATTAAAATAATAACTATCAAATAATTTCCCCAAAACTAAAATAAAACATTAATAAATTTCAATAATAATTAAATATTTAATTATAAACCTAGAAATCTCAAATCTCTAGAAATAATAATAAAAATATTAAAAAGTTCCATTAAGTATTATCCCAATGTTTTAAAATTTTAAAATAAATCAAACAATCATTTAATGACCAAATATTTAAAAATCCAATAAAGTAAATAATAAGGAATCTTGAAAATATAATGACTAATTAAAATATATTTCAAAAAATTAAAATTTTAAAAAGTGATAGAGAAAAGTCAACTCCAATTAAACACTAATAACTAGTAATTAAAATGATAAACCAAAATTAAATTAAATTTTAAAAATAATCTTGGCTCCAAAGGCTAGCCCTAACCCTAATTTTGAAATTAGGGTTTGACCCCAAAATAAAACTTGGCCAAAACCCTAATTTCTCCATTTGGTGTTTGCAAGTTTGGCCTTGGAGCATGTTTGAAGAGAAAGTCAATAGAAGTATACACACAAGTATAAAGGGTGTATATACACACACAAGTCTGTATATACACTCTTATACACTTGTGAATATATGTCAAAACCCATCCAAGGAAGATAATAACCAGATTTCAACGAAGGTTACTACATGGCATCAACAAGCAATGATCAACAAGGTATAAAATGGGTTGATAAGAAAACTATATTTTAGCTTTAATATTTCCCACTGTTTTTAATATACCTTTTTCATATTTTTAGTTCTCTATTTTGACAAAGTTATTCTTTGTTCCTTGTCCCTTTTTTTAATAGAGAATGGTTTTCCTATCTTTTTAAACAGACATATTATTATATTTAAATCTTAGTGTTATTATTTGTTTTTATTTTCTCACTTCATACTGCAAATAATTTATTTCATTAAATGTATTTCATTCTCATAAAGTCCGTTTCTTTTTATTTTATTACAAAAATTCTTCATAATTTTTATAACAGTAAGTATTTGGGTTCTTGGGGGGAGTTGTCAGTTGCCGTATGCAGTCTGGCCCCCACCCAATACCCTGCAGCAGGCAAAAAAAGCCACCACTATACTCCATTGAGTATGTTGTGGTCGAAGCCACCAGCATACTCAATGGAGTACCCGGTGGGTTTTCCCTGCTCACCACCCCCAAGGGACGATGGAAGTGTTGTGCACACCGCTCCCCTTGAGGGAAGCGGTGGAAGCACAGTCCCCCCCCCCCGCGCAATACATTGTTGTTCCCAAGACTTAGTGTTAGGTTTTAAATTTTATTTAAATAAAATTTTGATTTGCATTTAGTTATTTTATATAATAATATATGATAGATATAATATTATATATATATTATATATTATTATATATATATATGGTATTATATATATATATATAAAAACATTATTTTATTTATTATATATATATATATACCAGAAATAAATTTATACATATATTTATATATATATATATATTAATATATTAATATATATATATATATATTTATATATATATATATATATATACACACAAGGAAGATATGGAGATGAAGAAGCAAGAATATATATACTAAATATACATAATGTATATACAAATGTGTGTGTATATGACTAATATATATATATTTATATATTTTAATATATATGCATATATATTCTCATACATATATACATGTGCATATACATACTAGGATGTGTATACATCCTTGAAGTAGAATTCTAACATAGAGAAATATGGAAATCTATTTCTTTCTAAATAACAACATAGAGGTATTTTTTAAAAGATTATATACATTTATGTATATATACATATGTGTATATACATACTTTTTTTGAAACTAACACATTCATAAAAAGAAAACTTTTCTACTAAGACAATAAACAAGTAAATAATACATTTTCCTTTCTTTTCAATCATACTAGAAATTAATCTTGAGTTCATAGGAGGAGGATTTGCATACAAGGTAAAATGCAACTTTTTCATTCACGAAGTAAACAAAAATAGCAACTAACACTTTTCCTTACAAGCCTTAAGAATGCATAATTTTACATTTTTCTTGCTTCAAATTACATAGCAATAATAGGAGAAATATTCCACATTGAAATACAATATTTTTACAAGCATAACTCATGCTAATAGGTATTTACATGGCCTTATTGTACCACTTTTTACACATGGATTTTTAGCCATTCTCAACTCAAAACTTCAAGTAGGAAAAATTCAAAATCTTCATTTTCTCCATTAAGAACAGCAAGCTAAATCCTTTTGAAAATTTGCAAAAAGAAGTTAGAAGACCATGGAGGCTCACCTCCCAACCTAGTCCATTACATGGCCACCCCCGAGCTTGGGGAAATAAATATGGATGAAGGTTACATACATGCTTCAACACACTTACACATAAAAACCAACAAGTACAAAAACACATAAAATTCACATCCCAAGGATATTCACACAATGGGTCACCTTGGACCCATAAAAGGGGTGAAGGTGGAAAGTACCCAAGTAGGAGAAGTCATTCAAAAGTAATAACCATGTCTTCAATAAGGCCCAAAATCCATAACCATTGCCTTCACGGGCCATAACAAAAAGTACCAAACCTTCCATTTTCTTTCACAAAATACAACCCTTATAACCCCCAAATAAGTATACAACAGAATGGAAACATGGAGCTCATACATACATGCCTCATCCCCTTCCTCCTTGAGGAAGGACTCTACACTAAATGGGCATTCCCAGCTTAAACCCTTCACCCATCAAGGCTCTCTTCCCTCCCAAGGGTGATTTTGGCCTTGCACACCCCAATAAAATAAAATACTAAAACAAAACCAGCAAATAAACGCATAACAAGAAGCCATGAAAGCAAGCATGAAGCTTCACAAAACCATTACAATAACATAACAAAGAAATCTGCATTTTTCCAACAAGCAAAAGAAAAAGTCTTCCATGACAAGGCAACCAACCTTACTCCAAGCTATGACAAAAGAGGGTTGAGAGTAGCTCTCTTTCCTACAATCCTTCCTTCGTTGCTAAGTCCACCAAAACCTACTAAGTCCACTGGAAGTCTCCAAAATTAGAGAGTGGGCAATCAACTTACCAAATTCCTCTCCATCCCACTAAAAAGGAAAACCCTACCTAACCTCAAAGATGATTGGGCACATTGTCCTAGGGTTCTCTCTCCAACAAGAGGGAAATTCAAAATTGAAAAGATAGGAAGACATGGCACACTTCCCAAATTCGTCACCTTCCAAAAAGGCATTTTTCAAAGAGGCAGAAATAGTCTAAAAATATTCTATTGGTTAAAATTTGACCCCCAACTGACAGTACACCTATGAGGTTATCTTATTTTAACCCTAACTAACCCTTTGGGTTATTTTAGCCTCTCAAAAGTCCACTAAGAGTTGACTCATGAAAATTTAAAATAAGATTCCCTCCCATGGCCCAACAACCAAGATACCTAACCTTGGGATTCTACAAGATGACTCAAAGATGGGAGACAACTAATAAACAATTCACTTGGCCATGACAACTCACAACACATTTGTCAATTGACACCACATAAAGTTACAACATATCACGACACACATGGCATGCCAAGTAGACATTAATTTAAAATTAAAATAAATAAAATTAAATAATACAATCAAACATTATTTTACAACATTATACATAACAACGAGGTTATTTCTCCCTTTGGAGATAACCTTGGCTTTACAAGATTTTTTTCACATGCATCCATCTTTAATTTCCCCTTATTTAATCCATGATCATTTCCTACACACTAGATAAAATATCAATAGCTCATGAAAGATCAAATGACATATTCATATAAAATGCACCATAAATAATCACACTCAAACACATCATATAATCCAACTGTATTCCACACTTTTTCATAAGAAATTCACGTAATCTAAATAATATATTTCTCAATTTCAAAACAAGTTAATTCAGAACACATAAATATATCAATTAACCTAATTTCCTAACCTTGATCATCTCACATGAACTTTTCTTCCATAAACATGATATTAAGCCATAATATTCAAAATTCAATAATTCATCAAATACCATAACATCAAGACCTAAAAATCAAATCATAGAATATGTCCTAAATCATTTACAAGTAACATTTCAAGTGATTCACTTTTCTCACATTACTATAACATCAAAGCATACTATGCAAAATCTCCTACTCAACATCGAGACCTAATAATCACTTTTCTATTAATACATGTCTCAACATAAAATAAATTCAAATGGTCTTTTACGTAAGCATTCATATCCAAAAAGTAACATTTCAATATTCATAAAGGGTACATTCTACCTACTCTATTCTCAACTCAACGCACATTTCCTACTGCATTACTTATAGAAATTACATACACCCGGAAAATAATCTTTAACTATAATAGAATATATATTTCACCTTTTTATTATTTTAGTTTCCTTATTCGAATTCGACCTCCAAAAAGTATGCACTCAATAGCATTATCATAAAGATCAGTTGAATTCAATTAATCCTATTTCAAACATAGAGTATCCTAGAATTATGAGTGCTTAAGCAACAAGAAAAATAGCATCACAAACGGTGGTCAAGCCTCTATCCATCAGGACACAAATCCATAATGTAACAACATAACTATCTAATTACTAAGTCTATAATGCAGAAGATAATACAATGATCGAGTCTCTTAAGACACCCGACACGGCCCCAAAGATAATCTCTTGATAAACATAAGGAAAAGTTGGGCAAGGTGCATCTCACGATGCCATCAAATCATAATCTAGATAACAATCATTGCATTCACATGGCTGACTCATCCCTAACTCTAAGGGTCGCTGGAATGCGATTCAAGACCACATCCTACATCTCCAAGTTCACGCAGAACATCAAAAACATGCTTTAAAACAATCATCTTGGCAAACTCAACCTCACATGGGACCAACATGACCTTACCCTTTGAGTGTGACAGTCGAAACCACACCATTAGAATGTCAGTGCAAGGAGGCACTACAAATAACTAATTGAGAATGCACATTAGTTATATAAATTATTGAAACTACCTAGGAAGACATTTCTTTAAAATAATATGAATTAAACGAATATCATTAATAGTAACACCTAAACCATTTAACTAACTCCTAATTGAATCAAATTTTAATAAAAAATCATCTACGGTCTTGAAATCTGTATGCCATGCTCCAATTTATCTTGGAGTTGAATCTTTCTTGATTCATTCAGATTTTCATAGGTTTTTTTTTTTATATAATATCCCACATTGCATGAGTTGTAGTACAATTAGCAATAAGTACATATAATTCTGGACTAAGAGAAATGACAATGAGGCCAAGTGCCTCCTCATGTTTAGTGTTCCAAGCATCTATATCGACTTGAGCTGCAATGGTGGCTGGAGCAGAAGCCACACCAGTAGCAATGTCTAACATGTATTTAAATTGAAAATTAAATGAAATGTGTATTTTCCACGCATGATAATTAGTACTATTCAATTTGATTTCAAGGATTAATGTAGACACTATTAATAATTAAAAGATGAAAAAAATGTTAGGATGGGATAAAATCACCTCAGAAACAATGATAAACAACCTTCAAATAATCTTAAAATTAAATTTAACATAATGTTAATAATGATTTGAATAGCGTAAATTAACAATTATTTTTTTGTTAAATCGATTAACAAATAATTAAATTATGTTAAATTTTGAATTTAAACATAAATTAAATTGATAACACGATACTCACTAGTGAAATTAAACTTTAAAAACAAGAAATTTAGATGAGAGTAAATTTTAATTAGAAGTTTGAAAGGTTATTAAACTATTAACCATAATTTAAACTTTTTAACAATAAATGTAAACTAATAATTATTTTCTATTTTTTGGAAATAATTAATGTATGAAAACTAAATGAAACAAGGAGTTAAATTATTAAAATATTATATAAACAGTGTTTTTAAACTAAATTAAGAAGTAATGAGATAAAAGACTCACAGACAGCAAAGAGGAGGCAGACAAGAGCTGTTTTAAATGGCGGGAGTAATGAAGCAAAGTAGAACCCAAATAAGGCAGATTTAATGATGACAAATACAAAAACTAGAACAAAGGAAGGTGCATGGAAGAAAAAAGAAACCTTACCAGGCAAAGAAAAATGTAGTCAAAGGAAGATGAAAATGAAGCCAAAGAATGATGACTGGAGTACGCAAGCTAGCAAAAAGAATAGCTAAATTGACAAGTTATGCAAAGGACTGGTTCAGAAAGAGTTACGCAAGACCAATAAACAAAAAAATAGACAAGGCTCACACAAAGGAGGGTTTAACTAACACAAGGATAGGATAGAATAAAACAACCTCGTGCTTGCACAAGGACAAGTGATACACAAGGCAGAGGCTGGAAAAAAGAAAACGCAAGGCAAATGCAGGGAAAAAGATGGAGTAATTTCATAAACTTGGACAAAGGTCACGCAAGAGAACAGAAAACTTGCGAGGGCAACCAAAAAAACTTTAGAGATCAATGTTATATAGAGATCAAAATTAGAACATATAAAGGTAAAATAACAGAGATCAGAAAATAACAGAGAAATAGCTTAAAAAATAGAGATTACTACAGATTTAATAGAGCTATTATAAAATAACAAATAACAAAGATTTATGATCCAATATTATGAAACCTACATGCACAAATATTATAAAACCAAAAATGTTAAAACACCTACAAGAATGACTATATAAATTAAAAGTGAAGTGTAAAACCTGCAAGAAACTTGAGAGAAAAAAGTTAAACCTTGTGGTCGCCTAACAGAGGTTAAAAAAACCAAATGAAGATTGAAATGAGTTTGGCGATAAACCAACCAAACCAAAAAAAATTCAAAGAGGGTTAGAGAAAATAATAACTAGATAAAATAAAAAACCCCGCAACACAAAAGTTAGAAAATGAAGCTCAACCTTATCTCTCAAACAAGAGTTCCAATGAGATGTGCTCCTAAGAATGGTAACCTTGAAAACTACACTCAAACAAGGATTAGCAACCCAAGCTCTGATACCATGTCAAAAAAAATAATGAGAGTAAGGAAATGAAAGTAATCCAAAAGAGATAGTTAAAGAAGAAGATGTTGTCATGAGAAAACCTTGAACTAGGAGCAAGCATCCAAAAGCCAACACAAGGAGACAAGAAGATTTTTAAAATGGGAAAAGCAAAGAAAAACCCCTTGTGATATTATGTATATGAGAGAGAAAGAGAGAGAGAGAGAGAGAGAGAGAGAGAGAGAGAGAGAGATCATTTACAATTACTTCATGTAGGGAAAATAAGAGAGGAGAGCATCTCTTTTATAGAGATGAGGAGATGACTTACTAAGTAACTCATCAATCTATGAATGTCATCATCCATAGTAGGTGTGTGCAAAATGTCAAGATCCTTTTAAGGAGAATAAACTATTTTTCTTATTAAAGGAATTACAAAAATATGACATGTCCTCCCACTTAGACTAGAGGACAAAATACATGTAGTGATTCCAAAGGAATCTCCTAATTAAATTAAAAAAAATACCTTGATTTATCCTCAAATAAATAAATAAATACAACCAAGATAAGATTAACTATTATAACAAAAGCTCCTCATTATAACCCATGTGAGTTTCATGTGTCCTAAGTGTTACTCTTAAAATAAATAAAAATTAGATTTAATCTCGTCATATTCTTTTATCTTTTAGCTTTCTTTTCTTATTAGAATGATTATTAATATAAAATTCTATTCCTTTTATAATATATTTAAATAAGATTATAAGTTTAGTTTTATTTGAATTCAAATTTGAAGTAATGTTTATTTAATTGAAAACTTATATATATATATATATATATATATATATATATATATATATATATATATATATATATATATATATATATATATATATATATATATATATATATATAAGATAATTTCAAATAAAATAGTTATTTATTTAGAGGTTTTATTTTGACTTTGTTGAGTTGCTAATTTTTTAATCTTTTCTCGTGTTTTGGTTGAAATGAGTTTGATGGTTTAGGTGAAAGATTGAGCACTCGTAAAACTATTAATGGAATGAGGTGTGCTTGAAATTTCATTAGCAAATTTGTTTCGTGTTTAAGATGAGTCGAGCCAAGCCTAGAGAAAGTTTGAGTCATATGGGAAATGTGGTGATGTTAGAAATCGGCTCCCTCTTCTTGTCTTCACATATTTAGGGATTGTATAAGTTAATTGAAGAAAGTATTGAGCTGTTATAAATGCTCATGAATGCTTAGGTGAATTTCCTTACATTTTTTATTTGTGTATATCAATTATGTGAATTTAATAAATTATGGGTGTTTGGAATTATATGTAATATCGTGTCTTAGTTAAGAGTTAGCTTTTTCTTGTTTAGGTCAAATCATGTAAGGTTGGATATCTTTGAACATGACTCTTGGCCTATGGAGTTGATTGATTTAATTCTTTTAAACTCTATTGTATATATGAAGTAGTTTTATTATGTTACAGTTTTGCGTAAAGGTTTGGGTAATATGTTATTATTAATCTATATTGGATATGTGTAAACATAAGAGTTAAGTTGTGATGAAGTGCCTTGTTGATTCTATAGGTAAAATTGTATTCTTAGCATGATGGTAGAAGTGTTGTTTTGGGTTGGGATTAATTTGTGTATACTAGAGGCTTTGGGTTTGATATGTTTATTGAAGTTAATGTTTTCTTGGTATTGTTTTCTCTTCAAGACCTATTGTGTTCCATTGTAATATTTTTGTTGGGCCTAAATGTGTAATTGAGGTCACATGAGGATCTGATTTCCCTTGGAATTAGTTCAAATGTAGATTTGGTGGAGTGTGACCCATTTGATTTACTATGTTATTTGATAAAAATTTATTATATTATGGTCTATAGGAGCTCGAGGCCTAATTGGGCATTTGATGATTCAAGAAGATCTTGTGTCTGAAATGATAAAATGGATCCACAAGAGGACATGTGCTTGAGTTATGATGTATCTGGTCTATGGTTATGTCTTTGAACATAGAAGATTTCCTATGAGATTCTCATTATGATGAGTATATGATTTTTTATGTCCTCTTCATTATGATGGCATTTGTGGATTCCATTGATGATCTTGAGATTCTATGCTCCAAAGTCTATTTTGTAGTTCCTTGAAATTGATTAACCTTGAGGATTTTCTTTATTTCTATTTGGATTGTTATGCTCTTTTCATTTTCAATTTGGAGCATAGGGGAGGGTTTTCCAGGAGCATTTCTAGGAGAGTAGCTCACAATGGGGGTCAGGGGCCTAAGTGGTCAGTCTAAGATAACCCATTGTGGAGTTTTAATCAAGTAAAAATATAATTAAAATGAACTAGGATGGTTACACATTAATCAAGATAATTAATTTTCCTTGCTCATTGACTTGAGAGATCTTGTGTGGACCATAGATTCCACTAATTGACAATTCAGCAATTAGTTTCCTCATGAAAGGTTGTTGATTCCACATGAGTTCCACTTGGGGGTCGGGGTCTAGAGAGACTGTCAGGATAACCAAGGAGTGGGACCTATGTGATGACACTCTCTGGCATGTATCTTAGGATTCCCTCGTGTCAGCCTTGTGGTTTTCCTCTAGTATAGTGTGGATTCTCGTGGTATCCCATGTGTATCTTTGTGATATGTTGTCTGTATTCTTTGAGCATATGTCATGCCATGTTTGGTTTTTGTGTGCTTCCCTGTCATGTGATTTTTTGTGGTTAGTAGTGTGGTGTGGGGCTTTGTGTTATCTCCTAACTTGGGGGAGTGGGCCTCAGAGCTCCACGTGGTTGAATGGCAAATATTTTTCCATCAAGATTTGTAATTTTGGTTTGTGGATTTTGGATGGTTTCTACAACATTTTGGCATCATCATTGTACCAACTAGTTGATAGATGATCATTATTGTAACTTGTATCATATGATGTAAAGTGGATTTTGGCATTGTAAACATATACCCTTGTAAATGATTGTAAACATGTCATTTCTACGTATTGTTGATCATTGAAATGTAATATTTAGTATGAAAGAGATTGATTATGTATTTTATTATCATCATTCTGTAATAGATTCTAGTTGCATATGGATTTATGAATGGATGTAGCATTATTAATCTAATGTTTCCAATTTATGTTTAAATTGTTTATTTGTTTATGTGTTGCTAGTAGCTACATCGAGGAACCTAAGGGGACATAGTGTTGATATTGTATGTTCTAATATATTTTATCATGATGTAATATTAATGAATAGTTAAAGTTTTATATAAAAAAATGTGGCATGTTTATAGTAATTTCATGTTGTCCTTTTGAGTTCCCTGGTAGGGCATTACACATGTATGTGCACCTAATATAGACATTATCAAAGAGTATAAAAGGAAGAAGTTTATTTGGACTGAACAAGATGATAAAAGATTTAGTATTTGAAAAAGGGGTAGCAAAGCAACCTATATTGGCTTTACCTAGATTAAATAAGGTCTTTCAAACAGAATGTGACATTAGTGGGTATGTTATAGGAGCAATATTAAGTCAAGATAACAGACCTATTGCATTGTTTAGTGAAAAGTTGAATGATGCTAAAAATAAATACTCCTTGGATGATTTAGAAATGTATGATATGGTTCAATCCTTGAAAGAGTAGGCATTGCCTTCTACTAAGGGGATTTATGGTCTATATTGATAATCATGCCCTTCAATTACCCAATAGTCAAGAGAAACACAGTCAAAGGCATATCAAGTAGGTTGAGTCCCTTCAAAATTTCACTTTAACTATCAAGCATAAGAAGAGACAATCCAATAAGGTAGTTGATGCTTTAAGTAGGAGAGCACTAATGGTACAAGAGATTTAGTTGCAAAATGTGAGAGTTGATGCACTCAAAGGTATGTAAGATGGTGATGATACACATTTCAAAGACATATATGAGTATTGCAAGAAGCCTAGTAGCGCTACCCATCACAAGTGGCTTGACTACCTTCTTCAAGATGGTTTTTGTTTAAATGGGCCCAACCTTCTGTGCCTAAATGGTCTATTAGGGAGAACCTTATCAAGGAGAAACGTTGTGGGAGTTTACCTAGTCATTTAGGAGGTGACAAGACATTGGAGAAGCTAAGAGGACATTACTTTTGGCCACATATGAGAACAAATGTGAGAAGATTTGTGGAGGGGTGTACAACATTTCTAATGAAGGGTACTCCCCTTACTAACCCAAACGCACACAATACAAAAGGGAAGTAAACAGAAGATAGCAAGAACCAAACAACTACGAGAACAAAAACACTTGCTTTATATTATCTTCAATGAAATGACAAAACAATATTCAAAAAAATAACATGCTACAGCCACATGGGCATTTTCATTACAATAATTTGCAAAATAGAGACAAACTACCCTTCTAGAGTTTAACCCAAAATGCACCTTCATCCCTATATATATAGCACCAATAGCCACCTTAGAACATTCTAGAAAGTAAAACTTTCCCATTTTGGTGCCCAGGGGTTCAATTGCCTGCCTAAGTGGTTTTTCTCTCTTTTCCTTTTTTATCGAAACCTGAGCCTTGATGGCACAACTTTCGAAAGTCGTAACTTTTGAATTATGTACCTGATTTTCTATTATAACTTTTCAGAAATACCTCAAAGCACTCTACGGGTAGGACGACATAATGTGGTTTTGGACATTTTTTTACTTCTTTTAGAGCCTCCAAGGCCTTCAAAATTGAGTTCAAAGTTTTTGTACACCCCGTCAAAACAAAAAATTCAATATCTTCAAAACCAAACTTGATCTTGCCACTAAACTTTATCGGCAAACTTATATATCAAAATAAACCTCAAGGGAAATAATTGGAACAATTTGTGCTTTAAAAAAACTTACTAAAAATTGTAAACTTGGCCAAAATAGTAACCCTGCCTAAAAATAGCCCTTATTGAAAAACTAGATAATATTGTTGGGTGATGCAAGATTGCCCTTACACCCTGGATGCTCTTGCATTAGACACCCAAGGTAATT
The DNA here is from genome assembly GCA_027943335.1 of Chamaecyparis obtusa. Lineage (NCBI taxonomy): Eukaryota > Viridiplantae > Streptophyta > Pinopsida > Cupressales > Cupressaceae > Chamaecyparis > Chamaecyparis obtusa. The sequence continues at coordinate 500,020 of BSBK01002670.1, forward strand.
TGAGAAGTGACCCTATCACATCTCAGGTGTGCAAAGGAAAGCCAAGATGGTCAACCTCTTCTTTTGATAGCCATGTTCAATCTTCAACAAGCCTTCCTTTCCATTTGACCAAGTACTCTCCACATTTCTTGTTTCTTGTGCTTATACCAACATGACTATCCAAGCTCTCTTTTATCTCCTTTGTAGTTGAAGTAGGTGTAAGAATATTTCATTGTGCTTCTACTATCTCATCTTCAATACTTCCTTCACGATACTCTATCAAATCTGAAATATTAAACACAGGTGAAATATTGAGTTCACTAGGCAACTGTACTTCATAAGCATTTATTGAATCATGTGTCTTAAAGATTTAGCATGGTCCAAACTTCTTCATATTCAACATATTATATGTTCCCACTAGAAATATCTCCTTTCTCAAATGAATCATGCTTCATCTCCAATTTGAAATTCTTTATATCTCCTTTTTTTATCTGTCTTGGCCTTGTGTTGAATATTCATTTTATTAATATGATTTCTCACCTCTTCATGTAAATTCTTCAGGTGTTATGCAAAGTCTTCAACTTCAATACTAGTCTTCTCTCCTTTGTCCAATTTTCTTAATTCTAAAGCATTTTTAGGACTAATTCTATGTACTATTTGGAATGGTGATTTACTAGTGCTCCTATTGACAAAATTATTGTATGTCAAATTCTACCTTTGGTAAAAGTAGATCCCAACCCTTAGGTTTATCTCCTACTAGGAACCTCAACATATTTCCCAAACTCATGTCCACCACTTATTTCTACCCATCGATCTGTGGATGGTGCACTGAGCTGAACTTCAAAATTGTCTTTAACTTTTGCCACAATGTCCTCCAAAAGTATCCAACAAACTTAGTGTCTCAATCTAAAACTATGCTCTTTAATTCAACTTCAAATGTATTTCATTCAACTTTTCTTGGCTACTCAAATACTGTAAATCTTGATGATCAGTAAACAAAACAAACTCTTTAGGAAAAAGATAATTTCCTCAATGCATGAACTATAGCATAAAACTCTTGATCATAAACATAATATTTATGTTTGGCATTGTAGACTCCTACACCGCCAACCTTAAACACCTCATGTGTTTGTCCTTCAGTCACATGATCGTGCAGGGCTCGTTCGCAACAAGGTTCCCAACGACGAATGATGTGTGTCATCTCATCGGAGTTTCTAGCCGCTCTACAAAGAATGCCTTCTCTCTAAGTTCCACCAGCCCACCATGTGTTCCCCGAGACACGTGTGCTCAAAATGGGCCTCGTGAATGCATATTCGGGGAATCTTCTTTCTCGTGAGGTTTCCATGACTAACAACTTTCTAGATAGTTGTTCTCTTCATGGCATTCGGATTGGCTCATGCATTCATAGTATCTCTGATCAACTTGACACAGTTTTTCTTTTGAGCCCAGTTAGTAGGCATGCTATGATCAGTCAATTAAAGAAAAGCATTTTCCCATAGTGCAAGGAATCGAGTGATCCATGTTGGATTCTTCGGCATGCCAATTGATTGTATCAAAATTGTAATCATTATGTGATCATGTCAACCAAGGGTTGTTCTATAAAGCCCCAATGACTTGTCAATTTTAGGGGTTGGAGTCCAATAGGCAAAGGAAATAGATTGTATTATTTGTAGAGGTTTTACTTTTTTTAGAACAAGACCCTAAGACCTATCAACCAAGGGTACATACTGTAACATTGATTTTCTGGGGCATTCTCTCTCGCCTTGGCATGTTTTCTTTTAATAGATCTTGGGGATTGTGCATTCGTTGCCTTTTCCTTTTCATTAATCATTGTGTCATGTGTTGAACTCTTATAGGTCTGATCCAATGTGTTTATGTCGTCAGCCTTCTCCTCAGGAAGGTTAGCTTCAAAAACTAAGGTCTTTTCTTTCGACCCTTGTTTGATTATTTATGTCTGCCTTGAAATAGTGTCGAATATTGTGTCCTTGGTTGGGAATACTTGTACTTTCTCAAGGGGTTTTGTGCCTTAATTTGGATCCTTGCAGATGCTTCCCATGGTCGGATATGAATATGTGATCCCTATGTCTAGTGACTTTGGTGTTTCATTCTCCTACCAACAATGAGGGAATGTGGTGCATCGTGTCGTGAGTGAATGAAGGCATAAAGCTCCAACCAAAACGGTCCAACCCCTACAAATACCATTTGAAAAATTCTTAGCCCGTATAACAAAGCTTTGATCTGGCCCTTCACCTCCCCTTGGCTTAGGTTGTTTATTAAAGGTTGTTCCCTTCTTTTTTCTCAAATGTCACCCATGAAAAGTCAACTTCTAAAATTCAAGAGGTTTTTCTGCATGGCGCACTTCGTCCCACTCTTGTAGAACTTCTAGAATGCCCTTATTTTGGCATGAGCCCAAAAAGGGGATCAATAGGCATCATTCAACTTTTCGCTAAAATAATTAACAGGTTTACCTTCCTAACTCAAAACAACTCCAATGGCATTGCCACTAGCATCACAGTCTACTTGAAATACCTTATTAAAATGTAGAAATGCCAAAATAGGTGGTTTTGTAACTTTTTTTTTAACAAATCAAAACACTTTGTTGCTCCCAAAGTCCACTTAAAACTCTTTTATATCCCATCTTATTGTTTCAGTTAAGGGTTCATAGATACTATTGAAATTTTTGATAAACTTTCTGTAAAAGCTAGCCAAACGATGAAAAGATCTTACCTCAACAATACTCCTTGGAGTAGACCATTCAAGGATAGCCTTCACTTTCTCTAGGTCCATTTTAAGACCATCTGCTAAGATAACAAATCATAGGTACACTAACTCCTTCACAAAATTGTACTTCTTTGGGTTAATCAACAATTTTTCTTCCTTTAACTTCTCAAAGACCCTATAAATATGCATTATATGCTCTTTCAATGTCTTACTAAAGATCAAAATATCATCCCAGTAAACAATAAAAAAAAGCTACTCAAAATTTCTTTCAATACCTCGTTCATTCGCCACATGAATGTGTTTGATACATTGTTTATCCCAAAGGGCATAACTAACCACTCATACAAGCCCTCCTTTGTCTTGAAGGTTGTTTTCCATTCATCTCCTTCTCTAATCTAAATTTGGTGATATTCACTCTTCATATCTATCTTTATAAGTACTCAACTCCACTCAAACAATCCATAACGTCATCCATCATTGGCAAGGGAAACCTATATTTGGATAGTAATCTTAATGATAGCCCAAGAATCTATCCACGTCCTCTATTATCCATTTTCTTTGGTGTCAATGTTGCTAGTACTGCACAAGGACTCAAACTCTCTCGAATCAACCCCTTTTGCAACAACTCTTGCACTTGTTTGTTCAACTCTTCACTCTCTATTGGAGTCATTCTATGGGCTTCTTTATTTGGAAAACTGGCTCCAAGAATCAAGTCTATTTGATGACTAATCTTTCTTATTGGTGGCAATCCATCATGTACATTATCAAAAACAATATCCTGAAACTCATCCAACAAATCTGCAACTTCCACAAGTACATCTTCTACTTCCTCTTTATCAACTTTTGGAATTAAAGAAAAACACATATGTTCATGCTTCATGCCTTCTAAAAACTTCCTTCCATCAACTAAACGTACTCTTGCATTACTACATAACTTTTCCTGTGTTTCCTTCAATGGCTTCAACTTGTGTCAAACTTCATCCTTTGTCAAAGAATATGTATTTGTATACCCATCATGTACTACATGACAATCAAATTGTCATGGTCTCCCTAACAACATATGGCAAACATCCATACGCATAATATCATATAATACCTTATCATGATAGTTTCCAAATTTGAACTTTACCAGACATTATTCATTCACTAGAACCTTGTGGTCCTTATGCAACCAAGCAATCTAGTAGGGATTTGAATGCTTCTTTCTCTCAAACTTTAATTTATTAACCATTTCCTCTGAAACAAACTTATTAGTACTACCTCCATCAATAATGACATTGCATGCTTTACCATTACACTTGCATCTTGTGTGAAACAAATTCTTCATTTGCACAGGTTCCTTCTCATCATTTAGCAAGGCTCTTCTAGTAACAAGGACCTCTCCTCTTTTAGCATCTACAGAATGTGACGACTTGTATCCTCATCTACATGTGCAAATCATGCATTGTTGTTCGGTCTCCTATTTGTCCTCCCTTGATGTTGGGGACACTCATAAGCTCTATGTCCTCTGCACTAGAAACGTGTTCCACATAAATCTACTCTTCTCAGTACGAGTCCTCTCCCTCTTTGATCTCTATTATTATGATCACGAGGATGATAAGAATTATTTCTCATCTAATTCTAAGTACTACTAAAGTCGTCGTTCTTCTAATCTTCATTTCGGCCTCCATAAGACCGTCCACTAGGCTTTCCACCACGACCTCTTCCATTTTGATTACTTTCAAACTTCTTGTTCAATTTTTCTTCTACCTTCAAAGCAAATTGATATGAATCTTCAATGGTAGACATTCTTACCATTATCAACTCTTCTTGAATAGTCAGCCTCAACCCATTTATGTATCGCGCAACCCTCTCCTTGTTAGCTTCAGAATGACTCATTCTAATAAGAACTTGATAGAACTCTTATGTGTACTCTTGGACAAATTTTCCTACTTACTTCAGCCCTTGCATTTTCTTCAACAAATCGAGCTCAAAGTCAACAGAAATGAATTCTCTTTGATAAAAATATCCACCATCTAATCCCATCTTGTTATATTGTCCTTCCCTCTTCTATTTGTCTCCAAGTGAACTTCTTTCCACCAAATTTTAGCTTGGCCTTTGCGAATTTGACCCTCTCAGGATCTTCTACTTCTTCATACTAAAAGTACTCTTTCATATCATTGATCCAATTTAACAACTATTCTAGATTTTAAAAAAAACTTTAAAATGTGGAACTTCAGTCTTTGGTTTCATTCTGGTCTTGGAAATGGCCCTCAAAAACCTAACCTTATCAAGATTCCTAGTCACTTCTTGCTCTTCTTCAAATTGTTATTCTTCAAATTCATCATCACTTTCATCTCTTGCTCTAATATCAGCTCCTCTCTTGCAGTGCTTGCACTTGTCTCTAGAGAGCTCTAAAACCATCTCATGTCACACCCGCAACTCTTCCACCATGATTCCTTTTGCACTTATCTCTCAGACCTACAACCAAAGTCTTGGTGCAAACTGACTCATGTTCAACAATCTTCCTACACACTCATGAACAACCTTGCTTTGATATCACTTGATGAAGAGTACTCCCCTTATTGACCCAAACACACACAACACAAGGAAGTAAATAGAAAATTGCAAGAACTAAACAATTACAAGAAGAGAAAAACTTGTTTTTTTATATCTTCAATGAAATGACATTACAATATTCAAAATAATAGCATGCCACAGCCACGTGGGCATTTTCATTACAATAATATGCAAGACATAGCCACAAACTACCCTTCTAGAACTTAGCTCAAAACCCAACTTCATCTCTATATATGTAACACCAATAACCACCTTACGATGTTCTAGAAAGTGAAACTTTCACATTTTGGCAATCAATGATTCAACTTCATATCTAAGTAATCTCTCTCTTTTCCTTTTTGTATCGAAACTTGAGTCTCGATGGCACAACTTCTGGAAGCCATAACTTTTGAACCAATTATCTGATTTTCTATTATACCTGCTTTTCGGAAACCTCTGAAAGCACTCTACATCTAGGACAATGTAGTGTCGTCATGAACAAGTTTTGACCCCTTCCGAAGCCTCTAAGGCCTTCAAAATTGAGTTATTGAATTTTCTATTTTGATGAATATCTTCAAAACTGGACTTGATCTTGCCACGAAACTTTATCGACAGACTTATATATCCAAAATGAACCTCTAGAGAAGTAATTGGAACAATTTGTGTTCAAATGAAAAACTTAATAAAAATAGTAAACTTGTCAAAAAGAGTAACCCTACCCAAAATGAACCTCTAGAGAAGTAATTGGAACAATTTGTGTTCAAATGAAAAACTTAATAAAAATAGTAAACTTGTCAAAAAGAGTAACCCTACCCAAAAATTGCCCTTATTGAACAACTAGACAATATTTTTGGGTGATACAAGATTGCTCTTACACCCTGGATGCTCCTACATCAATGTCAAAGAGCAACGGGGAGTAGCACTAATGCAAGGCTCTATCAACCTTTACCCATTCCATATAGACCTTGGGAATCCATTAGTATGGATTTTGTCATGGGATTGCCCAAGACACAAAGGAGCTTTGATTCAATTTATGTTATTGTGGACCAATTCTCCAAAATGGCTCACTTCATTCCTTGTAAGAGCATCGATGATGCCTCATACATTGCAAGTATGTTCTTTAAGGAGGTTGTTAGACTTCATGGATTACCATTGAGCATTGTTTCAGATAGGGACAACAAATTTATAAGCCATTTTTTGGAGGACATTGTGGAAGAAACTTGGTACCAATCTCAATTTTAGTTCAAACTACCAACCTTAGGCAGATGGTCAAACTGAGTTCATTATCACGTGGGTCTCAAATTTGAGTTTATTTAGTATGGGGTTAGTTAGCATTTATTATGTTTTCATCTTTATTATTATATGAACAAATCGAATAAATATATATATAGTACAAACAATGGCAAGGAGATGATTGGAAAAGTTGGTTTTTCGAGTTTAGAAACTAATGCAATCGATTTCATGTGATTTCATTGGGTATTGCACAAGTTAAAGCATTTTTGGTGTTGATTATCCTAAACCCTAAACCCTACCTAGGGCTTCCAATGAGAAAAATAATTGCATGGACACAGTTCCCACTTGTGGAAATTGATGAAACTTGAGTGGAAAGGTCTATCCTAAAGTTGTCCACACTTCCTCCAAATGAGAGATTCTGATTTTTTGTTTTGTGCAAGTTATACTTAACTAAGTGTTTCATTTTGTGGGGTGACGGTCATAAAACCCTTGGTGAATGGAGGGTTTGATAAAATAATGCATTGCTTTGAGTAAATGGATGGATTGATATGTTATAGGCCATTAGTGTGCATGGAGAGAGGCTTTGAGAAGCTCAAAATTGTATATCATAGGTTAAGTTTAGATGGTGTATGTCCAACAGGCCTAAGAAGCAATGTGTAGTTTTTTAATCTAGAATGCACCTAGTTTGATTTGATTTGGATCATTGTGAGTTTGTTTGAAACAGTCCTTCCTTTGCATCAATGGTCTTGGTGAGCCCTCTTGATTCTCTCACTAGTGATATTGTGTGCATTGTCAAAGGGGCAAAGCTAATGGCTCCAACAATTGTGAGGAGGTTAGATCTGGAAATAATGAAGGGGATGTTGGCCCCTGTAATGGTATTGTTAAATGAGGGGTTTCTTGGGTGGTTCCCCTAGTATTTTTAGTTTGACTCCTCTAAGCAATGTTGTTGAGGGTTTTCTAGGTCAAGTGGTTTGGTGGATTCATACTTCCCCCTAGCATGGGTGTTTCTCAAATAGAGGCTTTTGCCTCCTTTGATTTATCTCAAGTCATCTCTACTCATGACCCACCTATGGATTCTATGAATGGGAGTCAGGAAGGTGTTGTTCGAAATTTGGGCTCAAATTCTTTGGGGCTTCCAATCTAGACCTAGATGCACCTTTTTTTCCCTTCTAGAGATTTCACTCTCTTAGGAGATGCTTGAAGTGGATATTCCAAGTTCTTTGCTTGCTACGTCTTCTGATAAGTTGAGGTGCTTGCTTTTCGAGAGTTTTCAAGTAATATTCCTCATATTGGCACTTTCAGGAGATGGGTCAATCTTGTTTGGAAGCTAAGAGGACAAATTAAGTTAACTATAATGATGGATCCTTGTATTTTCTTCTTCTTTTCTAATATTGAAGATTGTTTAAGGATTTTTATAGAGGGACCTAAGTTTCTAGGCCCGAATGGCCTTTGTTTATCTAAGTGGTGTCCCGGTTTCAACTCTGAGACCAACTTTATGTTCCCAATGTGGGTGTGTTTCTAGAGTTGCCTCTAGAATTCTGGAGTGAAAAGATCATCATGTCCATTGCCAACTCTTTTGGTCAATTTTATGCTATGAACCCTGTCACAAAGTTTAAGAAACAAATGCTACATGTGAGAATTGAGTTTGAAAGATCCATGATTGTTTGTTATTTTGCAGTAAAGTGGTTCATTCTCATTGGGCTTACAAGACAAATAAAAATACCAAATTTATTAAATGGAAAAAGGAACATATGAATTCATCTATGTAGTCCTCTTCTCTTGGAGAGATTGGATTAGATGGTAAATAGACTGAGAAACCCTAAAACTATCTTATTGAAGTTGCATATATGCAAAAGGATTGTTACAAAAAAAAAGATGTTTGGAAGATCTAGATCACCAAAACAAGGAAAACAAGGAGACTAGTCTCAAGAAAAGGAGTCTCGGGGAGATGGACCCTAGTTCTAAAATTAACCAAAATCCCCTAAATCACTTCTTTGAACCTCCATAATTTTGTTTGTGTTGCTCTTGCAGCATTGGGTTTCTCTCTATGGTTTTTGTTGGTTTTTTTGTTTTGTGGTTGCTTATGGGCTATTTTTTGGAGCTAATTATAGTGTTGTCCTACTTTGCTTGTCGCTCCATCTTTCTTTTGTAAAAGGTTTCTAGGTCCTTTCAAAACTTATCTAATCAAAAATAATTCCTTAAAATTTAAAATGACATTTATTTTGGTCACTTAAATTGCAAGATATGAAAATTTTGCTAAAGCCAAATGCTTAAAAAAAATGTGAGATCAAAATTCTAAAGATCCACTTTGGAGGCCACATTCCTTTAATACTACCCAAAATATTTACAATGACCAACATTTTAAAAGATCTTATAAGTCTATTCCCAACAATCTCAAGAATGCCTTGATTAAACTATTGTTTGAGGAGAACTTAAACTATTGTTTGAGGAGAACACAACTTCTAAAATTTAACTTTAGTGCCCTACTTTTGTGCCAAAAGCTTCTCCACAAATTAGATTTGTGTAATCAATTTCCATTGTCATATCTCCCTCATATTCCTCTCAATCGTTATTATAACTTTTTTAATAACTCTCAAAATTACCTTTGCAACAACTCCATGATGGTCATCCTCAAAAGCCTATGGAAGAAGAATGGCCTATGTCAAAAGCATTTTTCTGAACCATCAAAAAAAATTTCCCTTATCACACATTTACGCTCTAGTACTACTGATCAAAATTCATTAATTTGATAATAATATGCAAAATAAGAATATCGTTCATGCACATGAAATGTTTGTGGATCAAGATACCCTAATATCTAATATATTCAAATAAACCCTTCACATAGGGCAACACTCTAAAATGTTTCTTATTGAAGAAGCCACTTAGCTTTATATCTCCATCTTAAGGTCCAATCCAAATGCAATACCATTCACACATGTTATAAGATATTTACCTCCTAAGGTGATGAACGTGTGCTTTAAAAAGAGATATCAAAAGTTTGAGTCTTATAAAAGATAGGGTACATACACCTCATTTAAGCAACCTAGGGAGTCATCCCATACATTACAAGAATATGAGGTAGCCTCATATACTATAAACCACCTAAAACCCAAACTGGACTACGAAAGGATTCCATTCTAATTCCAGCATACAGCTCTAATAACATAACGGAGAGGTAAACTACTAACCCTAACATAGAACAATGTATTACCCAATATAATTAATTACACATTATCCATATAAACTAGTATAACTAACTAAAAGCATGCATATCGCATGTTAACATTACCATAATCTCCTAATACCGCATGCCTAGGTACATAGCTATTTTGAAGATTGTCTTGTATACATGTAACTTTCTAAAATTCTTTGCATGTTAAACTTAGTTCAGCTAGTCATCAATCCATGTGAGTGTAACCCATTCTTGACCTTGATCATATTCAAGGCTCTAATCATCACACCTTCAAATGGAGAAGTATGGAAAGTACTTGAGTGAATGTCACCTAGATCCAACAACTTTTGGAGGATTCTTTGCCTCGTCATTCTCCAAAGGAGGTTATCATGAACACTCAAAATGAACTACAACTCAACCATATCTTTCAACCCACTTCTTACACCTTTACCTCTAAAGTTTCTCAACTTTCAAAAAAGGTAGACAAATATCTTATTTTCACTAATATTTTACCTCGGTTTTAACTTTGACTAGGGAGTTTCAAATCCCTCTACCTTTCTTTGTTTTTGTCTACCTTAGGCTGCCTGTCTCCATCAATGTAATAATTTTCAATCTTTGCTTTCTCACCCTCTTAATCAAAGGGATGCTCTTCTTCCACGCCAAGCTTCTTGACAAGAGCATATACCAGCATATCTCTGTACGCTTGATTCTTAGGATCTAGCTCTTGTTGTTTAATGAACTACAAGTTAGATTCCAAAGAGTCAACTCTTCTTCCAAAGCTTTCTTCATCTTGTTTGGCCACCTTCCTTCTTGATTCTACCTTTTTGTTCAAATCTCTGATTGGTAAGGCTACATTTTTTCTTTTTATATCTTGTCACAGTCACTAAAAAATATATACAACCATCTGTGATACCCAACTGAAATAAATTGCACTACTACCAACATGATTTGTAATCTCCTAGGATTTAACTCATACTAGAAAGTTACAAATGTATATGCTGTCCTAATCAACTTCAAATAACAATTAATGTGAAGTGTTAAATTCTGGCATTGGTATTTCTTGTTGCTGGAAATGAAACTAAGTTGCGAACATTTGAAACAATTATGGAATAACAAAATCAACCACAAGCAATATACCCCCGTGTAAAGAAAATCAGCAGGAGCAGCAGCTGCTCAGCTTCGTATTCTACCCTTATAGCCGAAATAGTTACGTAGAGCTATTGGCAGAGCGGGTGTTGTAATATTCTTAAAGCACTCTTCCTCTGTGCACCAGGTTGTTTCTTTATCGTTCAACTAGCTAAACTTGGAAGTTCTCTCACACTCGTGTTTACAATTAAGAAAATTCCTCTTAAAAATAGATGATTTCAGAGTGTCCTGTGCACAAAAGGACATCCAGGCATCTTCCTATCTTTTATAAACATTTCTGTAACATTCTAGGAGAAATACGTTTCTACACTGATGATAATGACTTCTACTCATCTTGGACTATCAGATGATACCCTTATCAATCATTATCAATGTTTCTCCTAGATTCTAAGAAAAATCTATCATCATCAATATTTCTCAAAGACTACAAAATATCTACCATTATGAACGTTTCTAGGAGAAAATATGTTTCTAGAATGGTGAAATTTCTTAATAGTGGGGGAACTAAAATGGGATGACAAAATTTATACATGTTTTTTCATTTGTATAATTGAACTGCTAACTAAATGTTCTAAACAGCTGAAAATCAAATTACATTACATTTATGACATTGAACAATGAAACATCAACATTGATGACTAAAAATTAAAATCCAAAATTGAGTGAAATAGTGAAATATAAATATGAATTATAGATATGAATATTTACTTATCATATTATCAATTATTATAAAAAAAATGTACCACCTTGTTTCATTTTATAAAACAAACAATCGATATGGTGAATGTCAGGACTCAGGCCATCCCCGTTATGTCAATAACAGAAGGAAAAGGTGGTTCAGTTACTTAGGGGAATCCGTATGACCCCAAGTACCCCCTAAAACAGAGAATCTTGGTAGACAATCTTTTGGACATTCAAACAAACAAATTTAAAAAGACCTGAGGAGATAAGTCATCCATATCCCCATATCCTGACACCCCTAAAATGGTTTTGATATTCAAAACACCCCTAAAAGGCAATGGATGCATCCCCATGCAATGTTATTATTTAACCTACAATTTTGTAATTAGCGAACTGCCCCTGCTTTAGAGATAATGCTGCTAAGGCCCAAAACACACAGAAAGCCACCAAATCACAAACGAAACAAACATAACAAAAACAAAATCACCATGACAAATGCTAAACCATGCCCCTGTTGAATCTGGTGATTATGTCACTGATAAAACTTCTCTTTATTTTTCAGCTTTGTTCAAACTGGAGTCTGTTTGTTAAATGAAGCTAACTTGTTTTCTGAATCCTTGTGGAGAATTCATTATATAAATTTTTAAACAAAAGCAAAACCATGCCCCTGCTGAATGTGGTGATTATGTCACTGATAAAACTTCTCTCTATTTTTTAGCTTTGTTCAAACTGGAGTCTGTTTGTTAAATGAAGCTAACTTGTTTTCTGAATCCTTATGGAGAATTCATTATATAAATTTTTAACTTGTGCTTCTTTAAAAAGTATTTGTGGGACTAAAAACCTCTCCACAATGAAAGATAGGATCCACAATAACTATAACATTTTAGCCCTAAATCACATAATAACTATATGTTCTTCATAGAAAATATGTTATCAAATAAAAGCAATGTAATCAAGTGCACTAGCTTAGGAAGATAAAGGTCCCATAGCAGAACAGGTAGAGCAGGCAAGACAATTACCAATTAAGTTAGATTGTGAAGGGACACACTTGTTCGTTCTAAGTGTTACACAACCCATTAAGGGAAACAGGTAGACGAGTAGATGCCATCTTGTCTTTCCTTCCTCAACCACATACTGTGTTCATAATAGGGTATTCAGATTATGCAAAGTACTAAATAAAAAAGGTGATCCAAAGTAACTGGCTCTTATCCAAAAGTGTTTTTCTAATTCGGTAATCAGGAGTTGCACTTGTTACAATTCAAAAAGACCTAGAACAGAAAACTTAATCTACTATTTTGACAAACTTATTACAATTCATAAAAAACAAAGCATCATTCAACATTACTTAGTGGACATTTTAACATACAAAATGAAATCCGGAATGAAGCAGAATGGTGACAACAACTTTGCTCAGATCCAATCCTATTGTCCTCCTGATGATAATGGTTGTTGCTTAGGTTTGTTCTCCCTGATATACTGTTAACAAGACTGATTTCCTTCCCACGTCCTGCTTTGCTGCTGCTGCTGCTGTTAGGTCTGTAATTTTTTTAATTGCTAGAGGGTTTCATCCCCAGAGTGCTGACTCTACATGTGGTCTGGACAGTTGAACCTCGGACTGCTGACTCTACTTGTGGACTGGATAGTCCATCCTTAGACTGCTGACTCTACCTGTGGATTCTTATCCCAGCACTAGGAATTCCTGTAGCTGCATTGCTCGTGAGAGAAGGTTTTGATTTCAAAAAGCAGATAATCTATTATTCCCTGCCTGTAATACCCTCAGCCTGGCAAATCCACCAGTTATGGGAATTCATCCCACATTAGTTGTTTGTTAACAAATAAATCACTTCCCAAGATTTTGGGAGAAAACTTACTGTAATATTCCTAATTAATCTGTGTGTAACTGAAGGTGCATACAGCCAAAAAGATGGGTATAACTGCAGTGCATGCCCTATTTAGGGATGTCATAATACTAGTTGAGCGTTCCCATTCAACTACCAGGCTTAACTTCTTTTAATTACTAGCAATAGATTCTATAACACTAGTTGATTGTGCTCATTCTAATAGCCAGACTTACCTACTACTAATTACTAACAATGAACCTAGTCAACACCCACTCCATGTTGGCTGTAAGTGCTTACTATCAGCAGTCAAAAAGGGGTCATTACAACACCAAACCCATGAGAGTTTTGAAGGTAAACATTATGTTGTTAGTATATGCTTTTGTATTTCTGCAAATACACTCATTTCCTTACATGTTTATTAGAGAAGTTTACATGGGAATGGAATCTTGTGATGATTAAGCAGAAATTTAAGAATAGCCCTTGAAGTTAAGATTGTAATCAGACAGTGTTCCGTGGGGATGCATCCCCGGCCCAAAATGACCCCGTCCCTATAGCGGAAGTTTCAGGGATACAGGGACAGATAGGAAATGTCCTCACCCCATCCCTTTTCTAGTCAAAATTTAAGAAACGTCCCTAAGATGTCAAAAAAAAATCAGATTACTATAGGGGACGGCTAGCAGACAACCAGTGGACATCCACATGTTCCCCATCTGTAACAGGGACAGTAGCAATCCCCTAACATATGCAGGGACATGTTAGTTACTTTTAGAAAATTAAAAATTAAAAAACTTACAATCTTTCAATGCTTGTTTGGTTTATAACATGCCCATCTAGGATTTACAAAAAAAAAAGAGTATAAAAATCGTGTGCACTATGAATAATTTGGGCTTGGTGATAGGGGCTCTCCCCTTGACCCTACCCTGAGGAACATGCAAGGAGCACTGCCCCTGGACCCCATGAGGATCTCTACCCCTCAAACCTGCTGGAGGCACTACACACAAACCCCGCAAAGGGTGTTACTCCTTGACACAGATGAGAGCGTTGCCCCCAAACCTCCAGCGAACAATAAGTCTAACCAAATAATAGACAAATGATGAATCATGGATACAAAATACAAATCCCCTATTGCAAATCTCTACATGTTGTGACCTTTCCACAAATCGCTCCATTGCAAATGGGGACCCCCTCTTTCGCTTACTGGTTTAGTCATATAGGCTTAGTTTTAGTTTTAGTAGTAATTGTTTTCGCTCCTAAGTCATATCCGTAGAAAGTGTGCAAGCCATCAATCCTTGGTCTTAGATTCATGAGCAAGCGATAATGGGTTTTTGTGAGATTGTGAGTTGTCAAGAAAGTGCCAAAGTGTTGATGAAATGTTGTCAAGGGAGAAAGTTGTTTACAGATGAGGGATGCCACTTTGCTTTGAAAATCAACATGAAGAGGTCATAAAGGCAAAAGGTAATGGAAAAGATGAAGCAATTTGGGAATATGAGCCATCATAACTCAACTTCAAATTCGAATTGGAAATGCTAAGCGGAAGTTAAAGTTCGAATGGCTAAGCGAGGAACAAGCGACATTTCCAAGTCCTCATTCAAAAAATGCAAGAAATTCAAGTATAAGTGAAAAGGAGAAAAAAATTTGCTTATTTCCACCTCCAAGCTGGAAATCCAACATATAGTTTGCTCATTTCCAGCTTGCTTACGAATTTCCAACCCCCTTTGCTATCCATTTCCAGCTTGCTTGTAAATTTATGACATCAAAAGGCCCGTTTCCACCTTACAAGTGGAATTCCAACCTTGCCCTTTTACCATTTCCAGCTCCCCCTCTAATTTCCACCCAAGAAATGCAGAGCAAAATCGCAAGATTAAAGAGGTTTGGGATTAAAATGACAAAATCTTTGCAATGGAGATGAAATTTGGGTTTATAAATTGAGTTTCAAATCGGTGAAAAGGTGAATTTTCTTGCAACTGAGGATGTTTTGGAAAAGGTGAGTCTCTTGCTCATTTCTAGCTCCTAGCTGGGATTCCGACCTCTTTGAGAAGCAATTCCAGCTCCTTGTTGGAATACAATCCTTGAGAAGATGAAGACACTTTGAGGTAAATAAATTGCTAAGGAAAACTGAAGTTCAATCCAAGATGATAAAGGCATTGAGAGACAACAAATACTAATCCAAAATCGAAGAAAACAAAAGGATTTGAAGAAACAACTTTTCAGAAATTGAGAAATGAGAAGGCAATTTTAAATTTTAACATGAGAAGTTGGATTTCATTTTGCTCATTTCCAGCTCCAAGCTGGAAATCCGACTTAGTTTTGATCATTTCCAGCTTACCTTCTAAAACCTGCCCAGCACCTCAAAGGCTATTTCCACCTAAATGGTGAAATTCCAACCTTGAGCATGCTTCATTTCCACCTAAAAGATAAGGATGAAATTCAAAGTCAAAAACATGCAAGGGTAAGAAGAAAATGAAGTTTGAGGTCCAAAGCAATGAAAGATGGTCCAACTCAACAATAAAAATCAAGGCAAGTGATGATTTGATCTAAAGTTGAGAAAGGGAAATGCGAAATTTTGAAGAACGAAGCAAGATATTTCAAGTCAGGTTTAAAATTTTGAAGTTACAAAGTGAATTTTGTTAAGGAATATTAGATCAGAAGATTTAATATATATTTCTTAGATATATATATATGCTTCTGTAGAATACAATTGCCTTGGTGATTGATTGATTCTACAATTATATTTTAATACATATATAATATGTAAGGTCATGACCATACATGGCGGTTGCCATGTAGGGTCATGACCCTACGTTAATTATAATCAACCAATGTAATTATGAAGCAATATGTTAACCACTTGTGACGTTTCATAACCAAGATGAGATTACACGATAATATCGTGTACTGAAATATTGTTACAGACACACGATAATTATCGTGGCTGTAGCCATATTACAGTCCACGATATTTAGATATTTATCGTGCACTGTAATGTGTATACAGTGACATGATACTTATCGTGTCACTGTACTCACATTGCAGTGTATATAATGACAGTCTTTCATACCTGCAGTAATATGTATTCGCTCGGTTTCTTCAATATGCCAATTAACATTAATACTAATTTATATTATATATATATATATAAAATTACTAGGCATACTTTAACACGAACGAAGCTATATTTCAACACTCCCTCTTAGTTAGAGAGGGTTTAAGATGAATTGTAGAAAGTCATAGTATGTCATGATTACCGACGTAATTCGGGACAACATAAAGAAGTCATGGTCATGATATATACTCGAACATTTCAATATCATGATATCCGGCACAATCCAGGACAACCTATTACGGTGTCAATCATGATATATATTTAGACATCTTAATATCATGATATCCGGCACAATCCAGGACAACCTGTTACGGTATCAATCATGATATATGAGTTATTACATCACACAGTAATAACATCCCAGCATCAAGATATCCGGCACAGTCCAAGACAACCTGTTAGGGTGTCAATCTTGAAGTTAGGTTAACTATTGTCAAGATCGTCACCTTGTAATAGTAACCCCAATTATTCAGAAGATCGTCATCTTCTTGAACACAGAAGAAATATTTCAAAAATAACTTTATTTATATATTCATGAATACAAAGTACAAGAGTAGGAATTTCATCCCAACAAGTTTAAAGTCTAGTCATACCAATTTTTCTCCTGAAATAATCTATCTTCAATTTTGCAAGAGGTTTGGTAAAGATGTCAGCATTTTGTTCCTCAGTGCTGATATAGACTAGTTTAATAACATTCCTGTCAACCATGTCTCTTATGTAATGGTAAGGAATCTCTATATGTTTTGATCTATTATGGAAGACTAGATTTACTGAGAGCTTTATGCAGCTTTGATTATCACAATAGATAATGGTAGGTACCAGAGGTTTTCCAAATAGATCAACCAATAGTTTTTGTAACCAGACTGCTTCTCTAGCTCCCATAGAGGCAGCCATGTATTCTGCTTCAATGGAACTTAGGGCAACTACTGATTGTTTTCTGCTGAACCAAGATATCATTGCAGATCCTAAACTAAAACAACATCCTGCGGTACTCTTGCGATCTGTGGAACTACCTGCCCAATCTGAATCAGAATATCCCTGAAGTTGAATCTCAACCTTTTCATATTTTAAACCAAGTCTAATGGTGCCTCGTAAGTATCTCAGAGTGTGCTTAGCGGCCATTAAATGTATTTGCTTAGGTTCACACATGAAGTGACTCAGTACATTTGTGGCATAACAAATATCAGGACGTGTGTTTACCAGATACATGAGGGATCCAACAATTTGTCTATACGGTGATGGATCTGTAGGTTCAAAGCCTTCAGCTTCACTTTTTAGTTTGTGTAGATTTGTTTCCATTGGGGTAGCCAATGGTTTACAATCCATCATGCCAAATCTGGTAAGGATGTCCATAGTATAGTTTTCTTGATTTAAGAAAATGTGATCTTTCTTTTGCCAAATTTCTAGACCTAGAAAGTAGTGTAGTAGGCCCATATCCTTCATCTCAAACTCAACTACTAGGTCTTGTTTGCATTTTTCAATTAGGTGATCTTCTCCTGTTATAAGCAAGTCATCAACATACAAAACTACGATTATCATGTCACCATTTACTACCTTGAAGTAAATGTTAGGGTCTGCTATGTTTTTGGAGTACCCTAGTTTGGTGAAATAGTTGTCTATCCTTTCACACCAAGCTCTGGGGGCTTGTTTAAGACCATAAAGAGCTTTCTTTAACTTTCAAACATAGTGATTTTTATTATGTATGACAAATCCTTCTGGTTGCTCTATGTATACTTCTTCCTCAATTTTTCCATTCAGAAAAGTTGTCTTGACATCCATTTGGTGTACTTTCCATCCTTTAGATGCTGCGATTGCAAGAATGGTTCTTACCGAGGTGTATCAAGCTACAGGAGCAAAGGTTTCCTCAATCAATTTCGGCCTTCTGTGAGAATCCTTTGGCAACAAACCAGGCTTTGTGTTTTTCAATGCTGCCATCTGGAGTGTATTTGATCTTGAATAACCATTTTGAAGAGACAACAGATTTATTTTTGGGTCTAGGCACAATGTCCCAAACATTATTTTTCATGATGGACTGATACTCTTCAATCATGGCTTCTCTCCAAGCTTGTTTAGTTAATGCCTTTTCAACACTGTCAGGTTCGGATTCTGCAAGCTCAGTTAGAAGGGCAGCATAACATTTTTGTGTTCTTGTTCTTTTGTTTTCTCTAAATATTTGATCTGGCTCTACATTATTTTCTTCAAACATCTTCCTTGCCCATAACGGTCTCTTGATGTTATTTGATAGTCCATTGTTCTCAATATTTGGACATGTAGATTCAGTATTTGAAGATGTAGGCTCAACATTTGAAGGTGTAGGTTCTGAAGTTGTTGTTTCGTTCTCCCTCTCATTCTCAGTTGTAAGATCTTTATCTAGCTCTGTAGTGGAATCATCCTCAGTATTTGTGGATATGAAGTTTTCTTCAAACTTTACATCTCTGCTGATTTCAACTGATCTTTGGCCTGGGATATAGATCCGATATCCCTTAGTATCCTCACTATATCCTATGAATATACCCTTCTTCCCAGAGGGTTCTAGTTTAGTTCTCTTTTCTTTTAGAACATGAATGTAAACAGGACAACCAAACACTCTTAGATGGCTTAAGTTAGGTTTGTTTCCTGTGAATACTTCTGGTGTGGTATTTTCTAGGATGGCATGAGGACACCTATTTTGTATGTATATTGTTGTGTTTGCAGCTTCGGCCCAAAAAGATATGTGAATGTTATGGTCATGCATCATGGCTTTTGCTGCTTCGATGATGGTTCTATTTTTTCTATCCGCTACTCCGTTCTGTTGAGGATTATATGGTATAGTATACTCCCTCTTAATCCCAACAGATTTGTAGAATTCTTTAAAACTATCAGAAGTATACTCACCTCCATTGTCAGACCTTAGGGTTTTAATTTTCTTGCTGGTTTGATTTTCAACTAGTGCTTTGAATTCTTTGAACTTAGATAGAACTTCATTGGAATCTTTTAGTTTTAGAAAGTATATCCATGTTCTTCTAGAGTAATAATTAACAAATATTATATAGTATAAGGCACCTGAGAGGGAGTGTGTTGACATAGGCCCACATAGATTTGTGTGAATAAGTTCTAATACACTTTTAGATTTGTGTTCACTTGTCGAAAAAGATCCTTTTGTATTCTTTCCTAAGGCACATCCTTTGCATATACCTGAATGTTCAGATTTGAGATTAGTTATCCCTAAGGTGACTCTTTTTAGAGTTGGAGGGGCACTATATCTAATATGGCCTAACCTTTTATGCCATATCTCATTATTGTTTTGAACTTCATGGTTTAAGGCAATTTTTTGTTCACCACATAATTTATATAGACAGCCTTCCCTAGACCCTAAAATGATGGCATTCTTAATATTTGAATTTTTAGTCCAGAGAAGAACTTTATCTTCATTAAATGTGACTATATCCTTGATCAGCTAGCCCAGAAATGGAGATTAAGTTTCCTTTTATTCCAGGTACATATAGTACTTCTTTTAACTGTAAGGTTACTCCTCTTATCTTGATCGAACAGGTCCCAATTCCTTTCACGAGATAAGTAGAGTTATCACCAATTGTAACTTCTTCCGAGGAGTTCCCTTTAAAGGTTTCAAAATGATCCCTGAATCCGGTGATATGTCTGGAGGCTCCACTATCAATTATCCAGGTGCTTTTATTTGAGTTTAGTTCACTTGATAGAGCTAGGAAGAAAAGAGGGTTTTCCATTTTGACTTCAGCTAGTGCAACTTGAATTTTCTTTCTTTCTGGACAATATTTGTGAATATGTCCGTATTTTTCACACTTGTAGCGTTGTACTTTTCAAAGATCCTTTTTATTGAAGGTTTGAGAGATCCTTTTTATTGAAGGTTTTAGTGCTCCTTTTCCTTTTGGAGAATTTCTTCTTTTTGTTAGACATGTGGAGTGCCAGAACTTCACTTTCTTTGCTAGGTCCTATTCCTCTTGAGATTAATCTCGATTCTTCTTGAGTGTAATCATTTTTTAGTTGTTCAAATTTCGGTAATGGAGGTCTTGCACTTATGCACTAAATGAAGATTCCCAGGAGATAGGTAATCCTCTTAGAGCAATTAGGGATAGTTCCAGATCATCCATGCCATTTCCAATAGTAAGGAGTTGATCCCTTAATTCTAAAATCCTTAGGAAGTAAGATGTAATTGCTTCTCCTTTGTTCATTTTCATATTCATTAGTTGTTGTTTCAAAGTCAACAATCTGCTAGCATTATTGATTTCAAATGTGTCTTGAATGGTTTTAAAAATTTCAAAGGCAGTAGTTAATCTTGAAATGCTAAGAAGTATAGAATCTTTGACAGGGTCAATAATCAACTTCTTGGCTTTGTTATTTCGTCTTTTCCAAGTGGATTTTTCTACTTCATCTTCAAGTATTTTGGGTTCTTTCTCTATATAGTCCTCCAATTCAAGTTCTGAGAGAAGTGAAGTAATTATGGTTTTCCAAGATATGATGTTAGATGCACCCTCAAGTCTATCTTCCATTCTCATACCGTGAGCCATTTCCTTTGTTATAATAAACACAAATTTTATTATGTTTATATGAGATAAAAAAAAAAAAATATAAAATATATCTTCTCTAATGACCTTGCTCTGATACCATGTTAAGGAATATTAGATCAAAAGATTTAATATATATTTCTTAGATATATATATGCTGTTGTAGAATACAATTGCCTTGGTGATTGATTGATTCTACAATTATATTTTAATATATATAATATGTAAGGTCATGACCATACATGGCGGTTGCCATGTAGGGTCATGACCCTACGTTAACTATAATCAACCAATGTAATTACGAAGCGGTATGTTAACCACTTGTGACTTTTCGTAACCAAGATGAGATTACACAATAATATCGTGTACTGTAATATTGTTACAGACACACGATAATTATAGTGGTTGTAGCAATATTACAGTCCACAATATCTATCGTGCACTGTAATGTGTTTACAATGACACGATACTTATCATGTCACTGTACTCACATTACAGTACACAATATCTATCGTGTCTATAATGCAGTGTATATAATGACAGTCTTTCATACCTGCAGTAATATGTATTCGCTCGGTTTCTTCAATATGCCAATTAACATTAATACTAATGTATATTATATATATATATATATATATATATATATATATATATATATATATATATATATAATTACTAGGCATACTTAAACACAAACAAAGCTATATTTCAACAAATTTCCACCTAAATTTCTAAAATCTGACCCAATACAATGCTCATCCTAGCTAGAAATCCAACCTAGGCAATTGATCAACTTTGAAAAGCAATTTCTAGCTCCTTGCCTAAAATCTGTTCAAGAAGAAATTTGCATGTTTAAGAAGGAATCAAAAATGAGAGTATGGGGTTTTGATTTAGGTCGGCGCTATTAAGATTGTTACAAGTAGTGGTTGTCGTTGCACCAAAAGATCAACTTGTTAATGTCTAATACAACCACTAGACTTATAGAAGACACAGGAGGCGGTTAAGCCATGTCGCGAACCCCGCGAGGGATGCTGGCCCACTGCCAACAATCCCCCTCCCAGCGTCACTCGTTGTGGCCCGCAGGGATTCGAACCTATGACCAAGCTCTAATACCACTTGTTACAAGTAGTGGTTGTCGTTGCACCAAAAGATCGACCTGTTAATGCCCGATACAACCACTAGACTTATAGAAGACACAGGAGGCGGTTAAGCCATGTCACGAACCCCGTGAGGGATGCTGGCCCACTGCCAACAAAGATAAGGTGCCAATATTAATTCAAAATGCAAAATTAAATAACCAGGTCAGCCTCCTTGAGTGGAAAGATGCCACCCTTCAATGAAACCTTATGATCACTATAAAAGGAAGATGAATTGAATCATTTCAACCACAATTCAAAACAAATCAAAAGCAGATCAAAATTAACAGCGAATTCAGACCAGAAGAAAATTAGAAGTTGTAGCTCATTTGGGCAAGAAAGGGTAAAATGCATGAGTTTTGATAAAAATGATGGGTAAAGATACATTTTCTCATCCAAGTGATTTGAAAATCATTCATGTACCCTTAGAAGATTGCATCAACTTTGCGTAGTTGTTTCATTTGGTGAAGCAAAGTTTGGTTTGGTTTCACCAAGTCATCAATAGTCTCTTTCCTAAATCTCTTTTTGCACTTTATTTCAAAACCGTTGTTAGGATTAGTTGAAGAGCTCAGATTGCAAAATCATTCATCATTTGAAAAAAGTTGATAGATTTCATGAAACAATAGCGTAAGTCCCCTTAGTGATTATCAGCCTATCACATCATTAAGCTGTGTTGTGTCCAACATAAAGTCGCATGTATGCATTGTAAACCTTGGAGTTGTTATTTGATCACATATTTGCCAAATTGTTTAGAATTTAAAGTTTCCTTGCTCAAGAGAGGACAGGATACTTAGCATTTTATTCTGCATGTTGGAGTGGTCACGAAACTGACATCAACACTACATCTCCACAATCAAATATTATCTTATTTCATACATTGGACAACTTTTTTTCTATAGAAGGACTGCCATAGACAAAGCTGGCATGCTACAGTCATTGTACTGTTAATTACAAGTCATGGTTGGCGATAAATTCCATTTTCATAATGCAAATTGTATCAATCATGCCCACACAGACAACTCATAGAACAATCCCATCTATTGGTATCCCAGCTAAGGTCAAACTGGAACGTAGCCAGTTATCTTTATAGTTAACCGTTCCTCTTTGTTAATGAGTTTGGCAACAAAACATGCAATCTTTAAGGCTTTAAAAAAAAATTTTAAAAAATTCCACACTTGAATATACACACTAATTGGGCATGTCTTTCTTAGCTCATGCTCATATGTATATATATTTATTGTCCCGCATTCTATAGAGCTTGCTTATGGCTGTACAAAAATTTATAAAGATTCTAGCCATATAAACGAAATTAATCACAATAGGAATTTAAAAAACAAATTTAACCACAAAACAGTACCGAAAGTTGATAATTCAATGCTATAAGTCAAACAATATATCAATATGGTTTATAAAATTATAGCTTCTACTCAAAATAGGATGATTGTCACTAGTCAAAGTGCATACAAATAGAAACTCAAAATAAATCATTGTATTGCTCTTCAGAAAGTGCATCAACAGCCTTGATAGGTTCATCAGAACTGCTAGTAGTGTTGTTGCTACACCAAATAATAGGTTACGTGGTCTTTTTAGGATTCTCATGCTACTAAATGATGTCAATGAATTAATGGTGGATAGAGGCATCCAAGTCAAGATGCTACAGTTCATACCAATGCCTTGTTGTCCCTTCCTTTCAGTCAATTTACTTGTGTGATAGAAGGTGCAAGTAAGAATGCATGTAAGACACTCCTTTGACTTTTTGTCTTCCAATCGATTGTGCTTAACTAAGTTGATAGAAGAGTATCTACTCAAGTTCTGCTTAGTTGAAGAGGAACTCGCAATCTATTGAGGTAATGTAGAATTTTGGTGGAGCTTCCCAAAGTGGAATCTTCGAGTCACGAGTGCAACTACAAGCAATTTGGTTAGAGATGCTAGAGGAAGCTTAATTCTAGTTGTGGTGGTTCATATTCAGGAAGGAACCAGTAACAAAGTGGAAGAATTTGTGTTGGTAAAGATATAAAAAATGTCTTATCTTTTTAAAATTCCTTATTTGGAGGTATAGGGAGATTAGTAGATCGTCATCAATGCAATGATAAAAAGGCTAGAACCCAAGTTGGAAGCTTGACCACATTTTGAAAGAAGCTAGAAGCCTAACAATGAATTCAAAAAAGTCATCTATAGACACTCTTAGCAAGAAGTGAATTAGCCTTGGATATTTTGGGCAATATGGGTGTAGACTTGGACACTTTCATTTTCTTGACCAATCCATGGTGGATAATTGTCCGAGATTGGGTAGATTGTAAGATGTGGAGCATGCCCCTCAACAAGGTCCACTCTCATCCTAGAAGTATCCTAGACCCATGTGGGGTCCCATGAAGTCTTATGACTGGCTAAGTGTAAATAGGAAGCACAAATCTCATAATGTAATGTGACCTTGACGCAGCGACCAGGTGGTCATGAAGCAATAATAAAAGGCTAGATGTTGAGTAGAATCTTAATGAAATCCAAAAAGAATAAAATTAGCTTCAACAATATTATTAGAAGCAAAAAACTTGTAAATTTTTTGGTTAATGCGGTTGGATGATTGGACACTGTCACTTCATTCATCAACTTGAAAGTGGATGATTAGTGAGGACTGGTAGGTTGTTAGATACTGATGATCAACTGTGAAGGTCGTTCTGGAAGTATTTAGGCTGATTTGTGCTCCCATGAAATATTAGGTAACTTGAAATCCTGAAGAAGCAGAATATCAGGGAACATTAATTTCACTAATCTAACAAGAGTATGCACCCCTCAGGTTCAAGATGAGCATCAATCTTTATTTTTCAAAAAATCGTCATAATCCTCAAATTTTCATTTTTAGAAGACAAAAGGATCATATATTTATATCTCGAGAAGCTTTCCTAGTGTAGAAAGGTGGCAAAATGGGTAATCATTATTGTTGAGAAACAAAAACCTCCAGAGTCCTGCTGATGTTTGCTAGATGCAGATTGTTCTCTCTTTTCTTTTACTTGAGGATTGTGACAGCCTTAAGGTTTAAAACTTCAAATTTTTCAGGTACGTGATGTCAACCAATGAAGTAAACTTGGCCTGTTATGGGTATGATTTGAAATGAGTACCTTGTATAAAAAAATTATCATTCCTTCTGAAAACATGCATCATTGTTTTTTTGTTTACCCTCTGATTGAACCATTGCCTCATCCTTATTTACCTTGCCCTATTCCTTCTTAGATTTGTTCAATCCTTAATATAGTGGTCAAAATTGTTAAATAAATGTACTCATGCCGTATATACTCATAATTGACTGGTTACAATTTTACGTAATTTAGGTTGACCAAAATCATTGATAGTGACTCGTGACAAATCAACCAATCTACAAACTTGAGCATGAGTTTATAATGTCTTTGCATTCTCACAATTAAGCAAGTTTCCAAGTATTCTCAATATATATTTATTAATTTAATTGTGTCCCTAACAGATTCATAAGCATATAGTAGCTTAATGATTACCATTCTTTAAAAATATCTTATGGATAGAAGTTAAAACACCCAGTTTGAGCATAGGCAAGGACAATGAACCAAATTTAGTGAGATGAAGCAGCCTTAATAGTTCATCCTATTTTCATTTGACTGGGGCATAGCTCATGCCAAGGATGTGAAGTTGTTCAACTCTAAAACCTTTTGATTCCAAACCTCTTTGATCCATATTTCCACGATTTTGTATTGATGAATCCATACAGTAACCAAGAATATAGCAGCCCTAGAAGCAGTGTCTATTTCAAGAAGATTCAGAATGGAAGAGTCAAAGAACTCACAATCACCCAAACATATAACCTGCACAATCTGGAAAATAAGTCACCTCCTGAATCTTAGCCTGAGGCATTCCCAATTCTGCTTCTCTAAAGAGCCGCTTGATTGACTTTAAAATTAAAATAATGATCCATTGTGAATCAACTTAGCTGGAAAGTCATTGAAAAACCTAGCAGTGCAAGGCCTTATTTTGAGGAATTTGCCATTGATTACTGTTCTGTGGGCTCTGAATTTTATTGAATCAGACCACAAGAAGGCATCACAAGATAACCCTGCCTTTGGCTACTTGTCTCACGGACAAGTCACAAACCAATATGCTTGTTCTTATTCAGGTGAGCAATCTGCAAGCCTTTGTTGTGGGACTGAGTGTTTTCTACAAGCATTTTGAATTCCTCCCCAGTCAAGTATCTCAATATCATTTGAGGCACTTTTTTTGTGTCGATACATGCCCTTTATCTGGTCTGGGAGATAGAACCACAAGATAAATTTTTGCAACCAACATCCTCTTGAGTTTGAGAAAGCGTTATTCCATCCAAGAGGATGTCTGAGAAATCGTTATTCCATCCAAGTCAGCAAAACTGTGCTCATTTGTTTTGTCATTTCCTCACATCCAGGCACCACAATGGAATTGTGCTTTTTACACTTCAAATATACTTTAGAAAATTCTAGACTTTATTTGTGCTCATTACAATCTGTAAAAGAATCAAGCAAAAACTACATCAAGGAAAAGAACACAGAGATTAACAGAAAACCTGGACTGCTATAAAAGGGACAGGTCTTCAAGATAGCAGGTCATCACCTCATGGGTTAAAAAAGGTCGAAGTTAGCAAGAAAAGCTAATACAAAGTAAGAAAGGAGAAAATCCTACCAACACTCAGGACAAACATAACCTGAAATCAATAAGTAGATGTTGCAAATCCAGAGACAAATGACACAAGTAAATGAAAGAACAGAAGGGAGCTCACACCAGGGAAAACAAAACAGTAGAGAGGTATTAGAAATGTTGCTTGTAACAGCAGATTTGTTCCAAATCCACAGAAACTCAAAGAACTAAATTAATGGATACAGTAAACTTCTGAATAACAAAAGTCACAAAAGATGCTGTTCAAAAGGTTGTGAAAATCAAACCAAAAGAGCATAGAGTATTTCTGGAAGCTTTCAAGTTCCAACAACAAATTTCATGAAAAGGTGTCACTCAATAATGTTAAATTTGAGTTGCTTGAATCACATGCACCATTTTTTATCCTTCGCCCTACTCTCACGATTGCCTGACATTTGAGACCTTGGAATAATGGTGTGTAGAAAGCTTTTGACCTTCTTACTATTGCTCCTACTTTTAAGTTTTTTAAATTGTAATCAGACTATTGTAGCTGGTGGAATGTACATGCCATGGATTAGTTTCAAAACTTATAAACGTAACATTTGGTGTTTTACTATATTTTGCATTTTTCTTGACAGGGAAGGCAGACAAGAAAAAATTCCCTTGAAGCCTCATCATTCGAGTAAAAAACGTAAGCCTAAATGGTGCTTTACATGATTTTCTTTCTTTATCTTCTTTTTTCTAGTATTTTATTCATTGGGTTTATATCTTTTCTATGGGTTTGTCTTTTTTGCCCCTACAATTAACTTATTGACTTTAGCTGAAATAACCTCTCCTTACATGCATATAGAGGAATTTCATATGATACTTTTGAGGCTTGTATCAAATTATGAGCAATTATTGCAGGGCAATTTAATGAGTTATATATGGTTTACAATAGTATTTATTATTTACATTTGCATTATCTTAATCGTGTGTATGTTGGGCTTATGTACATAAGTACAAGAGAGAATTAAGTGTAAATAATGTTTTATTTATCCAATTTGATAAGAGAGAGGTACACTAATCACTCCACAAAAGTCTAGGAAGGATGAGAGTTGTGTCAACTTTTGCATCTAATATGCAAATTTCATAGATTCACTTGATCACATATACATAACTAATGTCTAGTTACGAGATGCACCTCTACATTGAGTCTTTGGAAAGTTCTTTTGTCCTTTTCCATGTGTAAGGTCTCTTCAGCAGCCAAAACTGAGCATTATAGGTGGAATATGCCCCTCATCTGTGTCTCTTTTTCCAATTCACAGCTTCAAATAAGTGTTGGGGGCTAAGGACTGAATTCTGATAGCTTCCTATTTTTTTCAGCTTGACATTATGTTGTATCCATATGAACCTTTTTGCAATAAGCCATCTTTCAACACAAATCTTGGTTGACCCCTCAATTTGTGAATCATGGGCAAATCCTTGGTCCCCTCAATTGTAATGTCCCCTATAGGGACTTCACTTAATTTATCTTAAATTTCTCAATTAGGGTTTGGATTATAATGTTCCCTAATAGGATTAGTTATTTATCTTATTAGATTTAGGTAATCTAAGCGAATCCATATCTACCTTATTACTACTTCAACTTAGGAATGGAAGGTGTAGGTGTTATCCAAGTTGCCTAGAGACCAGCAATGGACTCCCTCAAAGTTTACAGGTCCAATTCAGTATCACGAAGGCTTACAGATCACTGACCCCCACCCTCTATTGGGATAAGATCCATTTGCTTGGATTTATACAAGCCCCTCCTTGGTAACACTTAATGTCTCCCCTTCTTAGATTAAAATAGTAATAAGATTGAGTGTGTGTATATAGGAACATATATACTAATTAATGAATGCAGATATATATATATATATATATTTCTGATTATTATTATTACATATATATTTATATATTAATTATATCCATATTACTTATATACTTATATGATCATGTGATGGCCTTTATCCTTAATGGCATGTATACGTAATATATATATGACCACACATATACTGGCCATTTATTCTTAATAGAATTCAGATATAATGAATTGTAGATGTAGATCAATATTGATTCATAGACAAGCTACAGCATGATAAGTTGTTGTCACAAGATATTTGCCCAATAAATATAATTCATTCCATATATATATTATTCCTTCTGGGCTCTTCCTCTGATATATTTATATTCTCCTATTCGATGATTCTACTTGGAAGATATTGATCTTCTTAAGTATCAATGAGATTGAATGGTAACATGTTTTGGGTGTGAAGTACACGTCTCTTCATACTAACAGATTTGTCTATAAACTCAACTCTCACACTTATCTTCTATTATTATTTATTCTATTTGAGTTGCTGCTTGAATTAATTAATCTCTGTATATTAACCGGACATCTTCTTTAATTGTATGAAATAGTCATTCTTCCTTCATGCACCAGTATATCATTAGGGACGCAGCTTTTGTTTACTGCTAAATAACATAAGGCATTATCTTGGCTTAGTTGCACGGAAATAACTTAGTTCCCTATCGATAATACCAATTTGGTTTTTGGTGTCTTACATTTTAATTCTGCATAATATATTATGGGAGGAATAAACCAATAACTCTGTAACGCAAGACTAATTTCAAACTATCATTGTGGTAGTATATAATTCTATTGCAATATATTAATTGCTGATGCTTAACATATTATTCGTGGTTTCCTTCATAATCACTGTTCATTGTAGATATAATTAATTGGATGCTCGATAATTCACTGTTTCCTTTCTACAGCAATATTAGCTTGGTGTTTCCATTTGCTAATCGTATATATCAATTTTCTCTCAATTATCATTTTGTCGGATTCTAATTATAATAGCTCGACGTCATTACCATTTGCTGTAGGTAATGATAACCATTTATTAATTTATTAATTAAGAACAATAATTGATTAATGATAATTAATTTATTAAAAATAATAACTGGCTTGTTTAATATTTATTAATTGATAGTTTATTATTTATTCAATCATTTATTTAACAATAATATATTCAATTATTTAATTATTAATTGATACATATACAATTAATATATATTTATTAAATATTCAGGGGCTATCACATCAGTCTTGAATATTGTCAATGTTGTTTCTAGTCAATGTCTTTGCAAGGCCTGTGTAGAGAGCTTTCCAATGCATCAGGTGAGGTGAAGATTGGAGCTCGGACAAGGCAGGAGAGGAAAGACAGTCTAAGGTATAAAAAGGGTACACCCAGTGTACAAGCATGCACCTAGACAAAGGATCTCACATGCTAGTGAAAACGTTGTCAAAATTGCCCATCTAGACTTGCCACATGCCTACATGAAGAATAGATCAGTTTAAGTTTTCAAAGTAAAAAAGGAGCAA
Organism: Chamaecyparis obtusa; assembly: GCA_027943335.1. Classification (NCBI taxonomy): domain Eukaryota; kingdom Viridiplantae; phylum Streptophyta; class Pinopsida; order Cupressales; family Cupressaceae; genus Chamaecyparis; species Chamaecyparis obtusa. The sequence continues at coordinate 530,128 of BSBK01002670.1, forward strand.
TCTAGTGGTGTGGCATGTGTCCCCATGAAACATGTCTATGAAGTTTCAAGTCAAATGGCATAACGAATGTTCAGCTATGTAATTGGCTGAAGGGGTCTATAAATGGTTTAGGTGCTACTCAGTGTGGAGGTGCATGTCTGACCAAAGATTTGAATCAATTACCCATGCTCACAAAAATTCTGTAATGTCTATGATGAATGCTTTATCAATGTTATCATATGAATATTTAAAATTTATTTATATCTTAAAAATTTCTTTATTTTTAATAGCCATCCCCTGTCATCCCCTAAAAAGGTGAAAAAAATCCTACGTTACCCTGAGTTTCCAGGACAGGGGGACAGGGAAACGAGTTTCTGGGACAGATTTTTTTTTTTGCCATTTTACAGGACAGAGTGGACAGCCATATAAAAAATAGGGAAAATTAAAAATATACAAGAAAATTTTAAATATTCATATGAAAACATGGATAAAGCATGCTAATATACATTATACAACCTCAACATATAACGTTTGTGTTCAATAATTTATATTGAGAGTTCACATGAGAGTCGAAATCATACAAATTATCAAAACTCATAGACAAACAAATTATCAAAACTCAAACATTAATACTATGGGATGGCCAGGAGACATGTTTCCGAGTTTCTGGGACAGGTCAAGAAACACTTCCCACCATCTACTGCTGTCTCCATCCTGGAAACTTGGGGAAGCATAAAAAATTAAAAATCAGATACTAATTGATGTGTAGTAGGTGCATGAGCATTCACAAATCAAGATTTATACAGTTGAATGTACGGAACAGATACCAGTTGTATTGATATCTAAAATTAGGCCTTATACATTGAAATTTTATTAGTTACTTCCTAAATGAACATTGCAGCTTATGCAAATTTTAAACAGAAAAGTCTTCAGAAATATATGGATCTAATACAGATGCTTTGAGAAGTTGTTGGAGGGTACCTGATTCGGATATTTCTAAAGTTTCTATTGTCAAGTGGAATTTGCATATAGCTTTATTGCTAATTATATTTGAAAAAACAACTTACATATCAAGTGGTTTCCAAAATTTTCATGGGACCATTTACTTGCAAGATGATCCTATTTTTTCATAGAATCACCCACACAGGAAAAATTGAAAAGTAATCCTCCATGGAACTAGTACATAAGAAGGGAAATAAATTTTGCACAGGCACGGCATGGCAGAGAACCCTTTTGGAGGAATCTGGAACTTTCCATAGATTTATTTATGGGACGAACTTAATTATCCCTTGAGTCGGGGATCATATAGATGTTAAGAACTTAACGTTGTTTCAGTTACCTGGTAGCATCAATCAAATCTAAGACAGAACATAGCCACTCCAGATCTTATACTCATATGGTACTGTAGAACTTCATCTTCACCTTTGAAGTTGGCCACAAAATTTCTCATCAGTTTCAAGTGTTTGCTATTACCTAACATGCTATGGAGGAATTTTATTTTCTTATTACAAGGCTTAGCTATATTTTAAGGGAATGAATTTGTGCTAGCCATGCAAGTATTAAAAAAAAGAGTTGGGAATTTGATAAATAAATGTTCAGTTACAAGAACAAATAAGGCACAAAGAAGCTGGCATTGAACCCAAAGAAAAGAAAGCCAGAATCAATGCAGAAATTATGGAACAGCAGCGAAGGCCACATCTGCAGAAGACAACTGGTAATCCTAAAGCTGATATAATAATTCAACTCCCGGCATGACATCAGAACACAGATGCGACAAGGAAGAAACAATGAAGTTGGGTCATCAAGCATTTTCCCATCAATCTTGAAGACCATCAGATCTAGTCTCCAATGGCCCCAGGCACAACATCTAGAGTGCCACAGTAGACATGGCAGAAGAATTTTATTGGAAAATGATAGGAAATTGTCTGCATTAATGACAGAACAAAAGGGCAACTTACTGACAATGAGATAAGTGTTGCGTACAACTCTGCAAGACCAAGCTGATATGTTACAAAAACTCAGGTTGGCTAAACATCAGCCAGACTGAGTAAAGGGTGCTATAAACACCTTGGTGGGATACTTTAATATCTGAATAATAATATCTGCTGCTCTCAAACATAAGCAGATCCTAATCTTCACTTTGTTTCTAATTGTGTATCTTGTCATGTATTTTAATCACTTCCTATTATCTGAACACATTCAAGATGGCTGAAATAAAGCCCCACTTACTTATTGAATTCCAAACCAGGTGCAATATTTTTCAAGGTGAACTTCAAAAAAACTAAAAACTGGCAAACAATTCCAAGTAGAAAAGCAAACACCAGCTACCAAAACAAATAATGTTTGCCAGGAACCAGTACAAAGCATAAACAGGTTAGAGAAACCAGATGATGGGCCATACTATTAAGGCGAAATTTTTCCAAACCTCAACCACTTGGCCGAAATCGTTGGTTAGAGAACCATACAAATTAGAACCTTAAAACTGCATGTTCAAGGCCCTACCAAAGATAGTCCCCACCTTTTGAATATTCCTTGGCCCTACAATTAGTTTCTCTGAAGTTACCATTGACTTATTTTAGTATTGGACTAAAATAGTCCCATAAGAGTATTTGTTTTATGGGGGTGTCATATAGACTTTTATTTTTGTTTTTTGTTTTCTTTCAAAGTATAGCTCCCAGAATACCAAAGAGAAAGAAAGGCTATCAAATTCTAAAGAGTCTTACGTGTTGAGCATATATGCATGTTTAGGGTTCTGTTATATTTCAAGGCAGATTGCTAGGTTTTGTTGACATTGGCAGGTGTCTCAGCCAATGGAAGAAACGTGCACAGGTGTTGGTGTTGGGGTATTGTTCAAGATAAAATGAAAATCCAATGAGCAAGCAGCCAATTGCTGAAGTCAACTTTGGTCTAAGGTTACTCTACAAATTTGAGGTGTCATGGTCTGGAGGCCACTTTTGACATCTATCGACTCATAGAACAGAAGTCAGCAAGCATGACATGATTAGCATTAAATCACTTTGCTTCCCTGTGACACGTTGCAAAGCTAAAGGGAAGATCGTAGCATTGAAACGATCTCACCCTCATCTTAAGTAGATGACTTTCAGAAAAGCATCTTGTGTCACAGACCAGAATGAGAAGAATGTAAAGACAGATATTGGTGTTGGAAAAGCAATCAATGAGGATTTGTTCAAAGCAGAATCTGCCAACATTGATGATATTAAAAGTGGAATAATCAGCAATGTTATTCTGGGTAATACAACATAATTGGTTTCATCAGTTCACTCAAGAGGTGGATAGGATGTTACATTTCCAAAAAAAAAGATTAGGCTCCTAAGGATGCAAGGATTAGGCTCCGAAGGATGTGAGTGTCATCTCTGGTATAAATGTTATGAGATTCTTCAAAGTCTTCAAGAACAGTGAATAAAAGATGTGTATAAGTAATAGTCTCTTTGATGGGGTGGAGGAAGAAATATGCACCATATACAGAACAAATGTGTATGAAAAAGTGTATGCACTAAAGGGCCAGCATCTGTCCAGGAAATCTGCCCGGCAAATAATGCTTGAAGTGTATAAAAAAGTTTGTATTGCACAAGACATGGATTAAAGAGCAATAATTCATAACAATGGCAGCTGTTTGATTGAGCGAGTTGCAACCAATATCTGTCACCAGAGAAACCACGCATGTTAAATATTATCAATAATCTGTCTTTGGCACCAGCAAAGAATTTGAAGGGTTTTTGAGTTCCATCCAAAAGACCTTCATAGATGCAAGTGTCGTTATCTCTTATAGCTCTGTCTCAGAAGTTCAAGTTTATTACTCATATATTGGCGCTTTCAAAGGAAACACAAGTAAAATAAAAATTAATGCTTGTAAATTGATGCAGGAGCATCCCCAGTGAATCAGTAATCAGCATCAACCAAAAAATATTTCCCCGTTTGTTTGTATTCTTCAGTTTATTTTCAGTTGGCAGCTTAGTGTTCAGCTCTCCAGTGGTCATGGACATCCATCAATTCAGATTGTACTTGCAACTGCCCTGGTAAACTCGTATGTGGAAACATAGACAGGGAACAGTTAACTGTTTGACAGAATGCCTCATTGGAGTGGTGTCCCATGGAATGCAATGATTGCAGACTATGCACAAATGAATTTGTTGAAATGGCTACGAAAACCGTTAATAAAATGACATTAGCTGATATGATACCAGACGTTGCAGCCTGTGCAAAAACGGAAGCTTTAGAACCGGTATGCACATACATGAAAGTATGAAACCATAAAAGAGTTTTACCAAATGCTGTAATTGCAACTGCCATGGAGGACACATCAGCAAAATGTAGAAGCAAAGACAAGGCCCGTGAACTTTTTTTGCCAGCATAAAGAGAAGTGACAATCAGGCAATATTGAGCTATCACAATAGTGAGCTGGTGACAGCTAAAAGGTAAGGCAAGACTTAAATGGCATCCAAAAATTTTCGATTCAACTCCTTTGACTTGTGCGCAGGGGATATTGAGTTGGCATCATGGACATTTGAAGAGGCGAACCATCTAGGAACAGAAGAGCCAGACCTGCATTTGGAAGAGAAAGGAATATAGAAGGTGCATAAGAATGCAAAAGGTCAAGAGGAATCAACATATGATAATGGCAAATTTAAAATCATGAAGAAGTGTGCAAGAAAAGGGGGGTTAGCCCAAGAGTAAATGAAAGGCTGCACATCGAGAGTGTGAGAAAGAAGCAGCCTAGAATATGGGTCTGCATAGTGTAAAGCCGTGACCAAAAAATGAGGTAATTTATGTGTGTGGTAGTGTGAGGGGAACAACAGTCATAGAGAGGCTTTGTAAGAACTGAATGTGCAAGAGAGCAGAAGAATGTGAGAGTGTTTGTGTAAAATGAGAGGCCAATAGAAGGCCCAATTTGTAAATGGTGTATTGCAGATTTGATAATTAAAATCACTTTTTTTCTAATTTTTAATTGGTCCAATGCATTTTTGTCTTGCAGTTTTTAATTTTTTTGTAGCTTCCTAAATTGTAAGTAGTTATTTTTCATTGTTGCAGTTTGTCGTTAAATTGCAGCAGAGATTTTCCTTGTTTGTTGGTGTTTCTGAGGTTTGTGTTTGCAGAACCAAGGGGTGAGAATTGTTTCTTCTGCATCATGAATATCGATTTGAGGTTTTTGGACTCGAGGATATCTGCAGAAGCTGACTGATTGATGTATCTGAAAATTCATTAACCATTGGAGTAATTGACGCTTCTAGTGAAGAAAAGTTCTATGATATAATGTCATAAGAACCTGAAGCTGCTGTATTGAATGGCGATCCTTTTGATATTTAGTACAAATTATTTAAAGACTTGCTTCAGTGTAATCTCATTTTATTCCCAAGAGCACTTGACATCCACCAAAGCATATTTTGATCAAACAATGGCTATAAATGGCTCAGCAGACATGTATACAAATAATGGAACCAGAAATATTACCCAGAGGAAGCATTCAAAGTGTTTCGTAAATGCTTAAAAAAGGGGTCGTTTCAAAGTATGAAATGACTACCTTCCCCGCACATTCTATATGAGAGCATGAAAAGGGAAAACCATGGATTCAAGCTAAAGCATCTGTGTATGTCCAGGAGTGTTCGGAGACTGGGCCTGGGGAGAATCAGAGACTATGGCTTGGACACGTTACTCCAAATAGCTGCCAAACAACCAAGTGATCAACTTCCTTCAGCACATGAGGCAGCTTGCATGCTTGCTTTGGAGCTTCGAGCTGTGTATGTCAAATATGAAGCACAAGTATGTTAGTCTATGAAATACTTATGCACAAGTATGTTAGTCTTTGAGTTATGGTGTATTGGTTCTTTAATCACATTGTGTATGCTCAAGCAAATGCAAGTCACTAAATTTATGGTGTATCACCTCCTTTCCATGTTTTAGGTTCATTTTCAGGCATGTTTCTACTTCATTTTCTTGCAAACGATGTTAAGTTTTAGGTACTACACTACGGGAACCAACCCTCTCTGGAGGTTTATCTCCACTCTAAGTCACCCATTACCTAGAGTTGTTCCCATGCTTCAACAAGTAGCTAAGTTGATAGCTTTGCTAGGGTGCAAACTTTGTTGGAAACAGTTACATCTGTTAAATCAATGCTTCAACATTCGTGGGTTGAATAGTACAAGTTAAAACTACTATACTAATTAGCATAGTGAAATATATAGTCTCAACTCAAAAGTACCAAATCAATACATACTTGAATTAAGTCTGCAAAACAAATTTTACAAAATATATAAGTAAAAACAATTTCAAATTATGCATACTCGCATAACTACCAGATGACAATTATTTTTGTTCTCTGCATTTCAAATTCACAAGGTACAAACAAATCCCATACCTTAAGTCTTGAATTAACTCTTTTGAAACCCAAATTGACCATGTCATTTACAAAAAAGCAAAAAGAGGAAAAAACCAATTTGTTAGCCTTCCATTTCTTCATCTTCTTGCTCGTCATCCTCAATTGTAAGATCATTTAGCAACTCTTCTAATGGTACAGAAGGAGCGTCTTCGCCATCAGTCATAGAGGCTGTCTCTGATGGTTGATAATTCGTGTTTCTATACAAGGCAATCTTGGACCGCATCTCTTGATCTTCTTCCAATTCTTCCAAAAACTTTTCATAGTCTTGAGCTTCCTTTGCATCCTCTGTTTTACCTTTTGAAGATGGTTCCACTTCCATAGGAAGATTATTAAGCTTCCAAGGCCGAGGCTTGCCTCTCTTCTTCTGGCGTTTCTCTTCATAACTTTTCTTCACCAAAATCACATCAGGAAGATTAAGTCCTTTATACTTGTCCATTTCCAAATCATTAGTATTTGCACCATAGAAATCAAAACCAAGAGCATAGTCTCCAGGATTCAGAAGATGACCCAGATGAGTTTTCACATTAAAAATTGTGTCATTCTTTCCAAAGTCTGAAACACGAGCAACCTGTGCATCTGCCAATGAATACTTCATACCACCCACAGTAATCAAACCAACATTAGCCTCAATATCCAAAACAATATACTCTACCAACTGCCTGCCTGAAAGAAGAGGCCTGAAGGGCGCCCTCCAATATTGATTTGCATCCATAAATGCATGCCTTGAGGTAAATGGATCGAGCAGCATAATATTAGTACTCACTTTGGTACACAAAACAAGTGGACCCAAGTTGCCCAAACTAGAAGAAACTTTGGGAGGAAGGCAAATCAAATCCTCTTTGCAAATAGGACAAATCTGAACAGAGAAAGTATACTTGTAATTATAAGTGTTATTCTTTGAATCCTGTGATACCAGCTGCTTATCATTCCGACTCAAAGTAGGCACCACATTACCCAAAAAGCTCACAAACTTAGAACCATGGCTCCTATTAGCAAAGAAAAAGTCAACACCCTCATGAACTTGCTTAATATTAACTGCCTGAGAAGCTGCACCATGCTTGAGTATCAACTGTTCAAGATAAAAAAACGTTCTCCTATGGCTAACATGCTGCCGTACCTGCACAACAGCCACGAACTGATCTGGGTTTGTTTGAACCCTCCTACAGCTGTCGCACATATGCTCTTGTTGTACATACTCAACAACATAAGCCTGTTCTAATATAGCCCCATTAAGGACCTCCTTTTGTATTCTCAACTTGACCTTGATTCTTTTAGAATGGGGCTCAGTCCATATGAACTCAGCATGCACAAGCCTGACTTTATTGAGATTTTTAAGCCTTTTGATGCAGAAAGTCAGAAGCTCTTTAGACTCTAGCTGAGCTTTGATCCATGTTTTGGGTGGCTGTAAATAGGTACTGCATTCAGGGCAGTGGAGGATTGTGACGTGTTTCTGCAAGCCCTCTGTGATGTCAACTTGGGAACGGATGCAGTTCACGCACATATTGGCTGCATTGGGAGGCATAGAAATGCCACACATACAGCACAGAACTTGACCCATAGTTTTCTGGACTGTAAACATGTCGGCGACTGTACCATCAGCAGCCATTTTTACAGGGGTTTGGAGATAACGAAAAAACACTTCAAATGAGTGCTTTTTGGGCAATCAACCAGATCACAAGTTGCTGCGAAATGAAAATCCGATTCCAAATTAATAATTTCTTAACATTTTTACAAATCAAGATCAAAAACTGAAAAAGAAAAATATGGATCCTAATTAGGTTTTTCAGGTTTTTCGTGCAAATCAGAAAAAACTACAAAAGAAAATTTTGACACTAATGTTGGATTCTTTAGGCTTTTCTACAATAACCAAGATCAGAAAAACTGCTCACAAAACACAACCCACTCAGAGGATTGCCAAGCTTTTGTTTCCAGTGCCACAAAACATATGAACGTACTCTTACCTGTGCACAGTATCCTTCCGATCCCTTATGCACCTCGCGAACAGAAAATGTTGATTGATATTTTTCACACTTCTTTTTTTTTTTTTTTGCCTCAAGCAAACCGCAAATGAGAATCTGATAGGGTTTAAGAATTACGGGCATGTGGAAACACTTCTGGTTTTAGGTCATACGTATGTATATGGTTCTGTTGTTTTCCAAGAAAGGAGGATACGTCTACTGTTTTACAAGGTCTGATGTTATAAACTATGTTGAGAAAGATATATATGTGAGAGGAATTGAAGAAAATGAGAAATTGACAAGATGATATTAAAAAAATTATGAGATCTGTGAAATAAAATGATAAATGATTCTAGACTTTTTTTTAAAAAAACAATAAGGGCAAGAAGATTTGAAAAATATTTGACAAATGTTTTATATGTAAAAATTGAAGAGAACAAGAATACATTTTAGAGCTTTGTTTAGAGCTTTCTATATGGTTTTAAGGTTTGGTGGGTCCATAGATTGAGTCTAGGTGAGTTGAGGAGACTTGTTCTTTATATTTAAATAAATTTTGTAAAGAATGCTCTTTCATAGAGATGATTTACATGCAACTAAAATTTGACGAATATAAAACTAGCAATTGTATCTTGGTGTACAAGTGTAGAAGGTTAGTAAGGAAATTAACTAGCAATCGTACCTTGGTGTGCAATGGGTACACCGTATTAATGTTGGAAAAACCAAAAATCCATTCATTTAATTGGTGGCAATATCGTATCTAAAGTCACTCTCGACATGTCTTTTGAATCAAGCACATCAACAATTTGTAGTTGTTTCAGAAAGACATTTACAACTACATCTTCACCCTGTGCAACTGCAAATTTTTTGGATCTAATTGCATAGTGCAGAGGTCTCCATTTTCGGTCGTCTTGAGCATCTAGCTTCACTCCCTTCTCAAGAAGAAAATGACACGTATTTGTGTGACCATTCCATGAAGCCACGTGCAAAGGTGTCTTTTTCCAACAATCTTGAACATCTATTTCAGCTTCGTGCTCAAGAAGCAAATGACTTGTATTTGTGTGACCCTACTGAGAAGCAAAATAAAGAGGAGTCCATCCACCTAGTTCATATTTATTTGGTTTATTTACCAACTATTTTCCTCCATTGCATTCCTTGAGTAAAAAATTTACAAGTAGTTTTACAATATTGTTACCTCGAATTGGAACACCAAAAGAAATGTTTTCCAACGTAGAGTTCCATCCACAATGGCTTATGAAGGCGCCCACTTAAACATGTGAAAGAATTACAAGTTGGGGTGCCCAACTGCGTATGATTAACCCTCTCTCTTTTGTTTGCTCGAGAATTACAAGTTGTGGAATGCATCAAACTCATTGGTAAGGCGCCACAGGTATGGAACAAAACACTAGCAAAGTCAAATTTTTAGATCGTATCGACAACCCACCTTATAAATCATTTAGTATATTAAATTTGTATAAATATGTTTATTATTTTTTCTTGATAAAATATATTCTATTAATTTTCTAATTATTTTAATATTTAATATACTAATACATATAATTATGTTATATATTAATTATATTGTAAGATAATATAGTTATTCTTAATAATTTATGATATACTATATAATATGTTATAATATAATATAACATATAATATATTCTTAATATTTATAACTTTACATATTTACATTATATATTTTTATATTATCTTTATCTATTAGATTATATAAGTATATTTAAAATTATCATAATGATATAATATTATATTTTTTTATAATGATATATGATATACTATAATTTAATATAACTATAATCTATATAAATATTTTGTTCTCTTATATAATCCACCCTTATAAATAAAAGTTTCCATTAAGTTAGACTTGATTAAACATATAATCTTCAAATGTATTTGTAAAATAATATGACTAAATAAGTAAAAAACAAAATCTTAGCAATAAAGAATTTTGAATGTACAATATATAATGTTGATAGCACTAACATTGAAATAAACTCTAAAATTATACATTAAATTATGATATTGAGGCTATTAATATAATTAATTAAAATTTAAAATCAATTATATTTGATTATTAATATCTAATAATTAAAAGTAAAAGTCTAATATTTTTTTATCATAAAGATGAATTAATTAAAATTTAAAATCTAATATGTTTAATAAAAACCTAAAATAACTTCAACTTAAAATTTAATACATTTAGATTATGAATATTTATTAGTTAAAATTCAAAATTCATTAATTTGACTTATAATGTAAACTTCAAAATCAACAATCACCATATTATTAATTTGACAAAAATATTGTGATGCAAGAGAATGGATGACAAACTATGTTTGTCAGTAAGTGGCAGGGTTATTAATCAGATGGTAGCCCAGTTGTCCCTGAAAACCTGCTATCATCTGTTTTGTTGACAGATACTTACCAAATGTGGGTTGCATGAACAATAGCCACAATGAATACACAACATTTTATTTAAGAGGTTGGAGAATACATTTGAAGTAATTAGTAACGTACTTTCAAAGTGGCGCTAGAATTGTAGCATCTTACAAGAATATTTTTTGAGGCAAATAATTGAGCCCTTCACCAAAGCCTCTTCAATGACAAGATCTTTGAGTTTGTCTGGTAGTAGTCCAAAATGGGTGTGTCCACCATCAGAGAGTTCCAGTCGATATTTGGTAGACGTAGAATGTGTTTGTTGGATAGAATGTATAGATGTAACTTGTAAGTATGGATCTGTAATAGGTGAGCCTTCAAGAATCTTAGCAAGTGCACTTACCGTTAAAGTTACCATTGTGAAGTACAATCTAAAAGGAATAGAGTAGCCTGCAAGTGCAGGTAAATTTTGCAATTGGGTTGTGGCAAACTTAGTATATGCGAAATGCAGATCAATTTCAAGCGAAGGAGATTGAGCACGTTATATTCAATTATATTTTTAAAATAAAAACAACCCGTTGCTAGATAAGTTTTTGATTTACTCTTCTTGTTTCCTAGCTGAATATAATTATAAACGAGGAATTACATTAGTTTGTGTTTTTGTATAAAAGTACAGTGTATACCATTATCTCTCTATAAATAATTTAATTGAATAATACACAATATGTGAAGAAGCACATTCTTTGAAGGAAAATTTATTTGAAAGACATATATTTATTTATTGTACCAAAAAGTACATTCACGTGTGTAGATAGGTTACATAGTGCAGAAATAGGAGCTTGTTTATTTACAATACATTATCTATATAGATGGTTGTTGTTAAACTACTTAGTAAAATGTAAGACAAATGATCATTGTGTGTTCAAAAACATCTCGTATGCTTGAACTATGGAAGGTGTTGCACCACCTGTGTAATATCGATCATAATACATCTCTTTCACAAAGGTGCAGTACAACTATCTTGAAGTGTAATTATGTCTTTTTCTTCAACAAGTGGGAATTGGCATTCAACTTTGAAGTTTTGCACAATATCATGACAATTGGTCGAAAAAATCGAAGATAGAGACTGAACATTGGTTGCAAGATTTGATGGTTGATTCACAAAGCAACATGATTCTTCTAGTATAGTGGCTTCTACAATTGGAGTTGACGGGCTTCTAACATAGTTTGTTGTCTCTCCACTTAGGACTTCAATGATTTCTTGATTTTTCATGTTTGTTGCCATTTCCTGAAAGCAATGAATGTAAATATTGTATAAGTTGTAGAACTTCTACAACTAATTTTGGTGGGTGTAGTAGCAATTGTCAAGCAATATGTACCTAAACTAGATAAGCATTATATGATGGATGTGTATAATAAAAAGTAAACTAAACAATACCAAATGGTTAGGTTTATAGATGTTTAAAGATTACGTATGGGGTAGACAAGTTTGGTTGGGTAGTAGTAGAGATTATAATATTCCTAAATATCTTGGGTCATGGACTACCAAATTAAATTAAGGGACATGAGACCAGTATTCAATTTTGTAGGGGACATTTCATTATTTGTTAAAAAATGTATCCATAAGTCAATTAAAATAAAGTCAAGGAAAAATTATACTATCTAAATTTTATATTGTTTGCAAATTTTAAGTAGAACAATTTATTGTAAGCAAGGTTTTTTTTTGTTAAAAGTGCAATGGAATATAGATTGTGTCATGTAAAACATTTAAAGGTGCACGCTTACCTTAATTGGGTATCAGGATGGTAGAAAAAATGTTGAACGATAATAATAAAGCCTTGTAAACTTTAGTTTTAAGCCTTCACTAAATTCAATCCACACCTTAAACAAAATTGAACCCTAACACTAAACCTAATTGAACCCCAACCCTAAACATAATCATATCCTAAACCAAATTAAGCACTTAATTTATACTATATTAAACCCATATCCTAAACAAAATTGAACCCAAACTATAAGAAAACCAAATTCAACAATAACCCAAAATCTAAGTGCACATTAAGCCAATTTGAACCCTAATACTAAACTAAATTATAACTTAAAACTAATAATAAACAGAATTGAAACCTAATTATAAATAAAATATTGTCTAAACCTAACACTAAACCAAAATGAATGCTAACTCTAACATTAAAATAAATTTTATTGTAACACTAAACGTAATAGAACATTAAATCGAATTGAATCTTATCCCTAACACTAACCTGGATTTACCCTAATCATGAATCATTGAAAACTTATCCTAATAATAAGCTAAGGTAAATCTAAAGCTCAATCATAAGTCAATGTTATAATAAAGAGAACCCTAACCCAATACCAAGCTAAATATAGAGTCTGTTTGAACATTACGATTAGGATTTTGATATACATTTACATATAAAAGTAAAAATATTTGAACTACACCAATACATTTGGCATTAGTTGAACTCAAAAAGGCATGTTGTCAAACAAAACTACCACATTCAGAAAGATCTCATTCAGATATTTGTCAAACAATTCTTGTGCAATTTCTAAAATGATACATTTGGCATGAGACACGGTCTAGCTTACATAGTTTTCAAACATTTATAATGGAATCTCTAAACTATCATATTTTGCATGACATGAGATACTTGTGTGCATTCTCAAAACTACCACATTTGGCATGAAACAAGATCTCATTGAGGCTTTTTATCACACAGTTCATGTTCAGTTTCTAAACTAACTTGACATTGCACGGATGGTTCTCCCGTTGTCTCTAAACTACTAATTTGGTAAGAGATAAGATCAGAATGAGCTATCTTATCAAATGATTCTCTCTCACTCTCTAAGTCTAAACCATAGTAGCAAAAAAAATCTCAGGATTAACTAACCAAATCAAAAGATAAGTTTTTTTTCAATTAATAAGGAAAAATTGGAGGAATAATAATCTGAATTTTTAATAAAAATAGATTAAAAAATTGCAGCCAGAGATGACTTCAGGTCAGAAATTTCACTGTCAAAATATTCTCTGTAAAATTATATTGTTTTACCTGTTAACAAATTATAAAATTATTCAACAAGCAATTTTTTTTTATCAATTCAATTACAAATATCACAAAGCTTTAGATTGAATGTACATTAGGAAAACACCCAAGTTTAATTCTATCAAAGAGAGCTGCACAATTTTTATGTGAAATTTTTATTGAATGCTTTTTTGGCACTCTTCAACTCGGTTGAGACTCTTATGTATATTACTATGCAAGAGAAGGCGTTGAAATAGAGGCCTGGTAGCATATTGTCAGGAAGCTGCAGTAGGCTGGAGTCTGCTGATTGGCATTGTTGGCGGTTTACAGAGGCTTGCTTAGTTCTCAATAGGAGAGAACGCACACCTCTCAGATATTTTGTAGTGTGTTGCAGAACATATTGTAAAAAAAATGCAATTATGAGGGATGAGACGTGGCCTGCATGCAAAAGTAAAACACGTTCCTTATCTATGTTTTCATATTTTTCTTTACACTTGTCAATTGCATTCCATTTAATATCATAAACAAAGACATCAAATTTGTAGGGTTGGTAATGACAATATATATCACATATTTCTGAAATTGACTGTGTGATATTAAGTGAGAATATCACAAATTTTTGAGTTTGACTGTGATATTTATGTGATGTTAAGTGAGAAGAAAGTTTTCAGATTTTTGACTTTCTCTGAGAATAGTGTTTTCAGATTTCTGAATTTAAATCATTGCTACCGTTTACATTCTCTAGAAGCAACCACTACTGGACATTAATATCTAAAAGTAAATTAAACCTATGTAAGAAATTTAGCAGATATATACATAATCTAACTCTACATGATGACATGTGTATGTGATGATTGCAGACAATATTTGTCGTCAAACTTATACAGGAAATGACTGTAATATGCAACTTGTTGTTCTTGGAGCTCTCCTCCAAGCTGTAGGACCTTCGGCACCAGCTCAAGCACCAGCTCCAAATATCGGAGAAGTGATAGAAGCTCCATTTCCATTACTGAAAGTTAGACGTCCCACCTCTGAACCATCTACTGAACCACAATCCCCAACTTCACCAAGAAAATCCAGCAGTGCTTCTCTTCCCAGGGACTCTCTGTTTGTATCTCTTCTAATAGGCCTCTTCATATAAAATATTTCTTTGATGCTGCCCTTGTATAAGGTGAAAGGAGTGGTTGCTTTTAATTTTTTTTTTTAATATTTTATTGTAGATGGTCGCATGAATTTTCTAATTCAATGGTTCAAAATTTACTAGGCAGCATCTTTTGCTTCCAAATTTTTCTTACTTTTAAAATAATCTCCAATTCAATTATTCACTGTGAGTGCTGCAGATACTGTGCTTACAGTTAGCTGATAGTTTTTCCATATAAATCATTTGGAGGCATGCTTTTTCCATACAATTATTTGGAGGTATGTTTGGCCCGTTCACAGGTGTTGTTTTGTGGATCTGATATTTTTGAGAATTGTTCCTTTTCAAGGAAAAAGAATTCCAATACCTTAAAGGCAAATTTATGTGT
The DNA here is from genome assembly GCA_027943335.1 of Chamaecyparis obtusa. Lineage (NCBI taxonomy): Eukaryota > Viridiplantae > Streptophyta > Pinopsida > Cupressales > Cupressaceae > Chamaecyparis > Chamaecyparis obtusa. The sequence goes on from BSBK01002670.1 coordinate 545,420, forward strand.
AGTCTTCTCCGTATTCTCAATGTTATTGCTTGCTTGGTTTTGTCTAGAGAAAAATTAGTAGGAGATGCCTGGGAACGATTATGTTCTTATTGTTTTCCCTAGTAGCGTTGCCAGCGAGCTCTAGCACTTCTACCGCTAAGTACTCCATCACAACTGCAATGTAAATGGGGGCACCAGATCCAACTCTTTTAGCATATCTACCCTTCTTCAGATATTTTCCCACTCTACCCACAGGGAACTGATTTGGAGACGCCCCGCCCTCTCTTCCTCACTTTCCTGCCTTGGCAGCTGACTCCATTATCACTGACTAGCGCTCTGCAGTAGAAGCAAAAACCTGTGAATTAAAAACTCCATATGTCAGGAGTTCGCTTTGATAGAATTGTTCATGGATCAAATAGAGTTTCCACTGATTTTTTGGGGGAGCTTTGTGAATCATCCGATTAAGATGTTACGGAGGGTTTGGATGTGTTTACTGGTGATTTATCGGCTTTTGCTCTCACCAATCAATTGTACCTTGCCTTTAACGCAGGATGGACAGCTCACAACCTCCCAATGGCAGCCATTGCCTTTTCAACTAATCACAACCGTAGATCAAACAAAACAGGTCGAGGCTTTCCAAAATGGAAATGCCTACGGCGTAATTAGTCTATCTACTACGTACATTTGTGCAATACATGAGGTTAATTGGTATGTCATTTAGAAAGTGATGTTGTGTGTGCAACAAAACTTTGAATTAAGAATCTAATAAGACTCTATTATCAATAGGCTCATGTTATGTTGGCAATAGATAAAGAGGGATGAATAGAGATAGAAAGAGGGAGAGATAAGGGGGAGAAGAGACGGGGAGAAGAATCAAGAGATTGAGGTGTGTGTGTGTGTGAGAGAGAGAGAGAGAGAGTGTGTAATAAGTTTATCCTTATATTTATAAGTTGACAACCCTATATTAACACACTAATCATAATATTATGGCTCTGCTACCGAAAGCAACTGTGAATAAGCAATTTGATTTTTACTGCAAAACTAAATATACGCTCAAGCAAAGGAAGAAGGCTGAACAAAAAAAAATTGCGATCATTCACAGGAGTCAGGTTCCCCTTCCTCATTCAAGGGTTGATCATGGTTGGGAAGTTTTCAAATCTAAAAGGACTAAAAATGTTGAGGAGAGGGGCTTTGACATAAATACTCTCTAAAAAAATAAAGTTAGGGCTCCTGGACTTTGGACGATCCTTCTAACATCTAGGACTCCTTCCTTCGCTTTAGGGGCTAATATGGTCCCTTTAGGAAGATGACCTTCTCAATCACCTCTAGCCAGCAGCTCCTTTGGGAAAGATTGACTCCCTTCGGGTAATAATTAGTTTTAATTACTGTAGTATCTTGAGGAAGGTTCCCTAAAACTGGCTCATAGAAACAAGTTTACCAAAAATAATCCCATCAAGGAAAGCCTAGAGGAAAATTTAACCTCAAAACTTCTCAACGCATTGAAAGAAATTTCTTGCAAATCCTTAAGGGTGAATGAATCATGAAGCTTCTCAATTCAACAAGGGCCCTCAAATCCCACTGCAGCAAGTATATAAACCATTAGGCATAAGGCAAAATTATGGATTAGGGAAAAAGATACATACCCCAATTTTTGAGGATAAGATCACCTTGGAAATTAACAATGGCAATATATAAGGTATGTAGTGACATTGTAAGACCTATGGAGTTTTTGCTAGATGGTGTGGTTTTGGGACTCCTAGAGAAGAGGTAGCATAGTGGTTTCAAGATACCTACAATGGCCAGGTAGGTATAGCTATCTTACCTGAAGATTTCTTTTATGTTGATTGCAATAGTGTTAAATTGAAAAATGAATTCTTAGTTGGAAAATCTCCATGCTATAAAGGGTACAGTTTCAAATGTTTAGATTGGCAACTGAATTTCAACCCTTGTAATCTTAAAGCTTTTAGGGGTGAGAGATTGATTATGCTTCCTAATCTTCCAGTAGAATTGATGAAAAAAGAGATTCTTAATAAAATAGGTAGACAACTAGGAGAATTTGTAGGATATGAAGAGGATGTCTTATCATAATATGACTGTGTTATAGCAGTAAAAATGGGCATTAATATTAGTTCATTGAAACTTATAGAATTAAAAATTAAAGAGGCAACATATATTATCAAACCTTTGTTTTTCAAAGGTTCAGTTAAGAACAAAATAGATGTAGATCTTGGTAATGATAAACCGCAATTAAGGAATCCTCCCCAGGCTCAGGAGGTCATGATTAGATTTAATGATAACATAGAAGGATTTGTTATTGAAACTAGAAACCCTATTAGTAGATACCAATCGGAGGATTTATCCCAACCAGAGGAGGTGGAAGAAGGAGATTTTGTAGAAACTCATAAGGAAAACAACAAGGAAGAAGTAAATATCAATCCCCTAAGCAATGTAGGGTCTAAAAAAGATTAAATAGGGTAGAGTCTGCTCATGTAGAAAGAAATATGAAAGGGAATGATAAGGAAATAGATGGTAAAAAGACTACAGAAGAAGGCATTGTGATCAGAGACATAGTTTTCCAGGTAGATCCTGTCATAGAAGAGGGGGAGTTTGAGGTTGATAATAATGAAGATTCCCCCAATGTGGATAATGAAGTAAAATCAGATGGGGCCTTACTGACACAAATATCCCCACAAGAAATAGGGTTAAATATGGAAATTGTAAGGGTTAACACCAAGGATCTATGCAATGATGCCACATATATTATGATTAATAACACATTAGTGGAACCTATTGAAAAGGAGGAATCCAATATTGATTTTTAGGAGGAAACAAAAGAGGAGGTTATTGATAGAGAAGACAAGGTTCTGATTGAAACACCTCCCAATGACTTCAAGGAGGGAACATATATCACAAGTGAAGATATTATTGCTACAAAGAGAGAGGATTCTAAGTGTAATGCTACACAGGATAAGAACATAGTATCTATGGAGAATTTGGCTAGACATGATGACAATGAGTAGGAGAACTGGAAGACTACAGAAGAGATGACTATTAAATCAAATCAGAGGGATCCTTGTGAGCTACAGGATCAAGTAGCAGTGTGTTATAGAGAGGCAAAAGATATAGACACAACCTATACTAACACAATATCTGATAAAAAGGAGAAAGAGATCAAGGTAGGAGGCATGGAGGAGGAAGGAGATAAGCCAAAGGACATTAACAATATTGAGGAAGAGAACAAGATAATAATGAATTATGTATGCAATGAAGTGATCAATGAACTCATGGAGAAATTTGTGGAGGAAATTGTTGATGACGAGGACATGGAATTACAAAAATAGTTGGTTATGAAAAAAATTATTGCATTAAATGAGGAAAGACATGCAAGAGGAGGCATAAATGATGATAGAGTTAGATTATAAGGACAAGGAACATGGAAGGGAAATAAACACTAGCGTATGCTAAGATGAATAAAAAAAGAGGTAGGAAATCCATGTCTGAATTGAGAACCAAAGATGGAGAGGCACAAGGACAAATATTTATAACTCTTGGAAATTACCATCTTTGTTACATCAATATTTTCATTTTTCAAAGGAAAAAGAGCCAAATCAGCACACATTTCACATATTCCTTTTATGTAATTTATTTGACCAACTGCATCATCTCTTTTGTCACATAAAATGGATGAGATGAACTCACTTCATCTAGTAGGAGGAGTATAATCAAAACCATAAGTGTCTTCTAAAAACTTTTGAAAAACCTGATAGTCAAGATCAAATTCAATATGATAACGACAACAAGTTTCAAACACTTTGTTTGTCTTGACATAATATGGCTTCAATCTTTCAAACAATGTTTGCCCAATCTTTATATTAGGATTTGAACTAAAAAATGACACATACATTTCATGTTGTGTTGTGTCCAACCAATGTTTTGTATGATGTTCATATTGATTAGTTGCAATTCTATGTCTGATAACATCTCTATTGTTACATCAGTGAGCATAGGAAGAAGCCGAATGATCTTGTGTTACATGAGGAGTTGATCCTCCTTATTTCTGACTATGCCAGAGATATTATCCCAGACCCTATTCCTAAAAGGGTCAAAGGTAAAACTTTAGAGACTATTGAGGGAGATAGAAAGGCTGAATCCAGTAAAAAGAGAAAGAAAAACAAGGAAAAAGTCTCTGACAGCAGTAAAGAAGATGGTAAAAAGAGGAAGAAAAAGAAAGTAAAAAGTTCCAACAATAGCAAAAGATGAATCTAAGGAAAAAATCCCTAATCCTCTGCAAATTAGAAATGACAAGGAAGAAAATGTGGAGATGGATCCTGGTAGCACTGAGTAGGAAGAGGATAGGATTGTCATAACTGAGGATGAGAAGGAGGAAGAGGAAGATGGGAAAGATGGGGACTACCATGATGATGAAAAATATGAGGAAGGGGTTGAAGAGGAGAAAGAAGAAGAGGTGGATGAAAAAGATGAGGAAAGGGCTAAGGAGGAGGAAGAAGAGGCCCAGGTCTCCCCTATTGAGGATGATAAGAATGAAGCCCTGGACCTCCCCGCTGAAGAAGAAAAAATTGATGTTCAATTGGTTAATGACGAAGGTTTGGACTTGGCTAGTAAAGATGATGGGGAACCTCTTAAGGAGGACTCTTTGGGCTTTCTAGAGGGGCAGGATGAAGAGGAAATTGAAACTGGTCAGAACTCCCTTGTCATTGATGAAAAAGAGGAGGAACAAAAAGAAATGGGTGCTAGTACTGATCAGAATGCCACTGAGGAAGAAAAAATTCAAAAAGATGATTTCACCGCTCCCCTAGAGGATGCTATGAACCTAGACAAGGTTAACAAAGATGAAGGTCAGAGTATTCCTCAAGATTGGATCAATCAGGAGATACAGGAGATTAAGCTCCACCTTCATTCTCTGGAGAAAACTATGGAAACCTTGAATATGAAGCTAGAGAAGTTGGAGAACAAGATCCTAGATAAGGTAAACAATAAAAGCTAGAAGGAGGAGATAACTGCCGAAATCAACAAAATCATTGACAACAAGGTGAACTAAATTAAGGTCAAAGTTAGCAACAATGGGAAAATGATTAATGAAGTTCTGAGCCACAGCAATGAAGGACTCAATACGGTTGTCATCAACCTGAATATGCTTCACAACTACCTGGAGAAAAACCAGCTGGAAAATACGACCATAACTATCGATGACGATGTTGGGAGTGTAAGTCCAGGTACTATAACCAGAGGGCATACTTAGAGGAAGATCCCTGAGAAGCTGAAGGAGCTAATAGACCTGAAAAAAACAATCTAGAAGATGGAGGAGCTGAAGATGAAGGCGGACAAAATGATAAACAATTAGTTTTGTCCTGTTCGTTGCTGGGTGCTACTGGTAGTTTTGCTAGATCTATTTTATTTTCTTGTGTTTTTGTTTCTAGTGTTTTTTTGGGTCCTACTCTGTTCTTTCTAGTAGGCGTATCATTTTGAAAAAATTTAATGCTTTATCTTTTTGCTATGATGTAAATGGTTTTGGGTTCCATTCAAAACCTGTTTTTACCTTATTCAAAAACATCTCTATTGTTTGATGAAGGATGAGTATTATCATTCCAAAATAATGTGACCAAATTATTGATTCCCTCATCAATCCTATCAGAATGAGGAGCTCTACACATGATTGCCCGATTTCCTTCCAAGGTGTTATCATCCAAAAGCATTCTCCTCTTAACATATCGTGATATTGTTTTCCTACTAAAACCAATCCGAGATGAAACTGAAGATGTTTGTCTATTTCGAAGCATAGTGTTACCTAAAATGGACATCAACACAACTCTTCTTGTAATGGTCTCATCTTTACTTCGAGATCACTTCCCTACCTGGTTCAAACCTTTCCTAAGATTTTCAATCATATCAGTTTGCATGTCAACAACTTTTCTCTTCTTTGATGTTGTGTTTATACCCAATAATTTTAATGCCTCTTCCAACTTTTTGTTTATAAGTACAACTAAAAGCAATTGGGATTGTTCAAGTGTTTCAAAATTATCAAATTTAGCCAATATTTCTCTTGCTATCTTATTCATTTACCTCTTCTTAGCAAGACTTAAAGGTTGAACATTAGCAAATGACCTCAATTACTCCACATCCATTATAAGTAAATGATCTAAGTTTCTATAATTAATATTTATCTTTACAGTTTGAGCTAGACCTATAAGTTCATCCATACCAGTAGGAGCACGTGATCCTGACCCTTATCCAACATATATTTATTGAGATTCCGTAGGGAGTGATCCTGACCCTTCTTCAACATGCATTTCTTCAACTTGGCTTGACCCTCCTACTTGAGCTTCTCCTTCACCTTGACCATGTTGATTGCGAGCTGCATGCACAAAAATGAATCAAATTAGAGAAAAATAGAGCATAGGTCCATAAAATTTGGGCACATAAAATTAGAGGTAGATAGGTCCATACCTTCTTTGGTTTTATAATAATATGTCAATGCAGCTTCACAATTTCTTTGTTCAGTACTAGGTGACCTTTTTCTTGTAGATTTACTTTGTCTATCGTTCTTGTTCCTCATTTCTTTCCTCCAAAAAAATGTCTTCTAAAAATTTGGCAATAGTAATTCCCCTCTTCAAAAAAATGTCTTCGATAAAAATACCAATAGCAATTCTCCTCCAAAAAAACATCTTTCAAAAAATCAAAGCAATAGTAAAAAAGTATGAATTAAGTTGATTGCAATTGTGTAAAAAATAAAAATAAAAACATTTTATTGTATACCATGCCAAAAAAAATTACCATAATCAGTCAACCCACTTCAGGCGAAGTAGGTTGGGTAAAAGTCTGGTGGGGCTTGTTCTTGCTGGATTTTTCCCAAGGGGTCTTCGTGCAAAGACCCCTTCGCATAAATCCTCTGGGATGGCTTCGTGCGAAGGGGGTCTTCGCACGAAGACCCCAAACTTGAATTTTTTTTCAGGATGCAAAAAAAAAGATGTCTTTCAAGGTCTAAAACAAAGACCAAACAAGATGATGTTCTGAAATTAAAAATGCCAGATGATGCTACTTTGAGTAAGCTTTCTAATGACTATAATTTTAATACATATTGAGTTCATTGTTATTTTTAAAATTAACTTTAATTAAACGTGGGTTGTTTGGTCATTCAACAACCCGTCTCTTCGATGCTTCGGGAAAATAGTAACTTACAAAACCAATTATGAAAAATATGTAGGAAAAGCGTATTTGTGTTGCCTTTCTATCAAAAAAAAGAAAAAATGAATTTCGATATATACAGATCAAGTTAGAGCGATCCAAAAGAAGTTATGTCTAAATTACAATTACTCTCACTTTAGAACTTAATAAAGTATGAAATATTGAACTAAAATGAATAAAACCAATTCCATCCATTAGATATTGAAGTTAAAAATATAACCTTGAAATAATTACATCGTTATCATTTTTGAAAAAAAAAGTTATGCTAATCCAAGTGACAGTCAATCCTTAAAAACATTGATTTTACACACAAACCACTTTTCGAAGGAGAAAGAAAAATGGATTCAAATTAAAAATATATATATTTAAAAATATATTTAGAAACTAGAAAGAAAATTCTAAAAGACTCTAGTTTACATCTCTTCAAATTCCTAATAGTTTTGCGGCAATATGTGTTCGAAAGTGAAGTTTTTTTTTCAGAATGTTGATCTCAGTGTCAAAGTTGGCCAAAAAGTGAGACACACTATTGTGGGACCACCCGATTCAAATACTTTTATAGATACCTTTTACCACATCCCTATCCTTCTCAAAACACATGGCTAATACTAAAAACATTGAGAAAATGTCTGAATTAACCCTGATCCTATCCTCGTTAAGAATATATTCTTCACTGAAAATCTTCATTATAGCTCCAACAACAAGTTCATGAGGAAATTTGAGAATACCTTCCATAAGTTCCACTGTCACCACATACGTGATAGCCATTTGCCACCTTTTTCTAGATAATTTTATAGGAGTATCCATCCTAATTAGCTAATTCCAAATTCTTGAATGCAAGAGAGTTAAGATTTTATCTTTCTAAGACTTCAGGGATATAAAATGCTTTACCTCTATGGATCATAAATAAGCCTTAACACTCTCACTCTCAATTGATTTGTCCTTATAATAATAATGAGTTGACATCCATTAAATGATGTTAAGAGATGACATTACATCATATTCTCATGGCTCTAAAAGTGCCTGAATAATTCAATGTTAGAAGGTAATTCCACCTTATGTGAAAAATGAAAAATTCAATCTTAACTTGTTCGCATAACGTGTATACAAGGTGATATCAAATTTTGTGCTAATGATAGAGAGTACAACAAGATAATATTTTATTCTACCTTACTTCTGGTGGCTCGACTTTTTATGAATTAAACACTAGCAAATATTTAATTTACCAACTATAATTGATATACTCTACACATGATTACTTTATGCAACGTATCAAGAAATATATATATATATATATATATATATATATATATATATATATATATATATATATATATATATATATATATATATGCAGATATATATAGATTTACTTAACAAGCAATGGCAAGGATCGAGACATCGTGTGGATCTCACAATCAGATAACTACGGCTCTATCCTTCAACCATATCAAACATGTCAAACATGAAAGTAAAAGCATACATGATAGACATACACATGCAAGTATGGGGTAAGTAAAATCATAACATAAACATAATTTTAACCATATAAATAATCATCATCAAATTAACTAACATCATCTAACTAACTATATATATAATCCATAATTATCCAATCACCAAATCACCATGTAACGTCATACATCCAAAACCACATAATAACTAAAATAATCAACGCACACATAAAAGTGGCCTAAAAGAGTTTGACAATATAAAACTAAAAAATAAACTATGGGTGGGCACTACATTCTTCACTCCACCCATAATAGCTCCTTGATCTTTGGCACCATCATTAGTCTCGCTATTTCCCGCTTGATTAATCTGATCTTCCTTTCTTGTAATCTTAACTTAACTTTTCTCTTGTTTTTTCTTCTTCTTAAGAATATGATCTTTCTCTCCTATATTTTTCATGCTAGTTTTCTCCTACTGATATGTATTCTTGGCTTGGTTACTTTTCCACTCCTATTGGGTGGAGTATTGAATCTATTTTCCCAAAATAATTTTATTTCTCCCCATGGAAGGTTTTTTACAGTCCACATTTAAGTTGTTGTATTTATTACATTTATGATAAAATAGACTAGTATTCTCATAGACAATGGATTTATTCCATCTCTCAAAATTTTATCCAAGAGTTATTGAAGAGGAAAGGACCCTATTAACCTCCACATTGGCACAAAATCTAGCAAAGATAAGTTGGGATCTTTGCAAGGTGACTTTGTCAATTTCCAAAAGGGTACCAAAAGAGTTAGTAATTCCCTTACAAATATTGTAATCCTAGAACTCCAAGAGAAGCCCAAGGAAAGGAACCCAAGTCAGAGGTACTTTACCCAAAGCTATTAAGGGATTAAAACTAGTCTTCCACTTACACAAGGAAAGAAAGTTCTTCAAACATTTATCAGAAGACCAAGGTCCCCTAGTCAGTACTTGAATGAGATCCTCATAGTTAATAGTTAAAAAGGAATAGGTTGTCTGTCATAAAGGTGTTGAGCTTCCATTGTGAAGCAACTCATCTTCTAACTTGGTCAATATTTGGGTGAAAAGTTAGGAACTTTCCTATTATGGCCAGTTTCATTTCGTCCAACCTAGAATCCATTATTTCATTTGGGACAACAAATTCTAAACAATCTTTAGATAAAAAAACTAATTTTTTTCCTGGATCAAAGTTCAAACACTTACCATTAGGGGTATGAGGCCAAGTCCTCTTTCGTGAAGAAATAATCTAACCCAAGGGTAGAAAATACCCAAGATGGGTGGGAAAAAAGGAGTAGGGCCCACCAAAGATAAAGAAGAAGCCTACATATAAGGTACAACCTCTACCAAATTTGACGGGGGGTCATTTGCCCCCCCCCCCAACCCCCAACCCCCAATGACACCCACGGAGGGAGAAGGTATAGGGAATTTGAAAAGTTGCAGAGTAGGAAAACTCGAGCTACAAAGCGATTAATTGTAGTGCATGTAATATTTGTTTTAGGGTTATTGATGGATGTAAATGTTTATTTCTTATTTGGATGACAATTTCACCATATGGATGTAAATGAAATTTTGCAAATGAATATATGAAAGTAGAATTTTTATTACTTCTTAACTATATGAATGCCACCAAATAAATGTGAATTTAATAGCTGTGTTAAAATAGTTTGAGACTTCAAATATATGGTGTCTTCCACATTTAGTTGCACTTTATTAAAATTATAATGAAGACACTTCATACTTATTTTACCTTTTTTTTTTAATATTTTTTTGTTTACGTTAATGCTACTATATAATGGGAGAAACAAGATGGAAGATACTATGACCCAAAGCCCACATACATTGGAATGCAAAACCCTCACAAAGAAAATTTGATTAGCACAACCAAAATGAGGATGAGTGCCAATGTAAGATCTATGCTTGATGGGGTTTGTATATTCCTTAGTAGATTTTTTATTTGATAAAGTAAGTACAAAGGAAAATAAGGAAAAATAAGTGCACCTAGAAATAAAATGGAGAAAATGGGACTTTGAATTTGAATTTGACTATCATTATAATGTTGGATTCTGTTGTAACTCTAGATCTAGAAGGTAGTGACCTAAATATTTTTTCTCCTGAAATCTCACTAAAAAATGACAGAGACAAGTCAAATTTTTGGGAACAATTTGAATTTTTGGAAACAAGTCGGGTAGTCAACTTGTTCCTGGAAACAATGATGAAACTTTCTAGGATCCTAAAATTGTACATGTACTTCCTATATTGTCAGAAAATGGAAGCACTTCCATTTAGGAAAGGTTAATCCCTTCGAGTAAGTGGTCTGAGGTCATGTCAAGCGCCTTGAATAGGTATTTAAATGGATCTAGCTTTTTCCCCTGTTCTGCTTCTCTCTCCACCTATTTCCAGCCTGTTTCTAGCACCTGGTCCTGTGAATCTAAGATCTGTGACCTCAGGATCAAGGTCGACCTTTTGGGTCAAGGTTGACCTCGACTCTGACCTAGGTCACAGTCAACCTTGACTCTAACCTAGGGAAAAGTCATCCTCGACCCTAACCCTGGGTCCAATTTTCAATTTCCAGAGGTTTCAAGGTGTCAGGCTTTGGAAAATTTTTATTTCCCGCTTTCGAGTCGGCTATTTCAGATTTTGGAACGGTAAACTCTTAAATTGTATTTAATCTAGGTCCATTTATAAGGGTTAAGGCCTAATTGTAATTTAATTCCACAATGTTGGCCCCTATAGAAGTTTGTGCCTTAGATCACTATAAAAGGAAGCCTTCCTCCTTCATTTTCACATCTCTCATTCTCATAATCTCTCAAGCAAGCAATCAAGCAAGAAGGAATTCAAGCATTTCAAGCATTCATTCATCATCAAGAATTCAAGCATCCATCAAGGAGATCCATTGTTAGCCATTGAAGGATTCAATCTCTTTAGAGCCCTCTTGTTGAAGATTTCTTTATGCACATTCATCCAAGCCTCTTCCTATTCCAAGATCCATTCAAGATTGGTGTTGAAGATCTAATGCAATTTATTTGAGACATCCTACATACAATTATACATTCATTTACAGCATCCATACTTGTGGATTCAAGGATTTGAATCCTCCCTAAGGGTTTTCAACATAAGCAAGGTGAATAGTTCCATTTACTTTGTTTATATATTGCAATTTCAATTACATTTCAAGGTTGGTTCCAAACTGAGGTTTGACCAAGGCAAACCCCTCATCGAAACAACAAAACCATTTTTCTTGCAGGTGCAGATCCAGGATGACAAATATCAGTACAGATCTAGATACCCTTTTCAGCGAACTTCCAAGATCTGCGAACATAATTTTCATCGGAGTTGTTTCAGGTCAAGGTCGACTTTCAGTGGGGGTCAAGATTGTACCTCAGGGTAAGATCTTACCCTGATCCTGAGGTCAAGGTTGACTTTTCTCTGAAAGATAGAAGTTTTCTGGGTTTTCTTCATCTCTGCATTTCCAGGCCGAATCAGGTTGTAGAATCTCTCGAAACTGTACATAGACATCAGAAAATAGTCTTTTCCAGATTCATCCTATTTTGAGGTTAGTACTTGTCTTCAATTCATTTCAGTAATTAAGCACATATTTTCTACAATAGATTATAGGGTTTCTCTCTCTTCTTCATATTCTCTATAGATTGATTCATTTGTGCATTGATCACTTGATCTTTGTGGTTAATCAATTTGGATCTCTCCTTTGGGAATTTGGATTAGGGATAGATCCTATATTCCCCCACACTTTCAACATACTACATTTTGGTAAAAAACACACACATTATTATATGTTACATTATTTTATCTTACATTTTCGTGAATCCGACACACTTACCCCTTTTCTTTTGTGGAATTAGATGCCCTATTGTGAAATATGGTGTTAGATCTTGCATGTATTAGATTTATTTTATGTGTTTGCATCTCATATACAATCAAAATATTTTGTGTTAGTTTAGTTCATTTGCATTACGTTGGTATATGAGCTTTACTACCTCTAGTCCTACTTATAAAATTCCAGTTAGATGAAGTTGTAGACTCATGGGTGCCTTTGATCCTGAATCTTCTTCTCCTTTCCTTAGGATCTCAAATGACAATTTGATTATTCATGATTCCAATCCTACTATGGAGAAAAAATCTTCTCACTCATCTCATGATGAGGATGATGCTTAAAGAGTTCCTCCCGAACAAGTCCAAAAACTTTCAACTGAACTTGATAAAATGGGTAATTGGCTTATTCAAGAAAACCATAATCAAGATTCTATTCAAGCTATAGAGGCTCTTAAGAAAGTTATTCATGATAGTGATCAAGGTGTTAATCTCTTGCGTGGTATTACTCATCTTGTGCATTCAAATGTTAAACTTTTAGCTCAAGAAGCTCAAGATTTAGGATTCACTCCTCCTGTCACTAGTTTGGAACCCTCTTCCATTCTTTTACCTGGTATTCCTACCTATACTCCTCCTTTGGTGACTATGACGGCTCCCTCTCTTCCTATGAGTGTTCCTCTTGTGTCCCTTCCTACATCACAACCTTCTTATCATAATGTTCCTTTTACTTATTCCAATCCTCTTCCAACTGTGGTTCCAAGTGTTCCTTCAGTTGTGTCTTCCATTCCTGCTACTTCATACACTCTACCTAGTGTTTCTAATGTTTCTATGCCTCCTATTTCCTCTAATGATTCAACAATCATCAGTTTGGCTCAAACTGTGTCATCTTTACAACAACAACTTGCATCCTTGACTCAAAACAAATTTAGCATTCCTACATGTGACATGGGAAGTCCTTTGTCCCTAGACATCATTTGTACTCCCATTCCTCAGCAAGCCGATATGCCTCGTCTTGAGAATTACAATGGTAAGGGAGACCCTGTTACTCATGTTAAAACATTTCAAATCCTTTGTACTGATTATGCTCATGACCATAGGATTTTAGCTAAGTTTTTTGCTAGAAATTTTCATGACAAGGCCTTACAATGGTATTGTTCATTGCCTCCTTATTCTATTGACTCTTTTCCAAAACTTGCTAATGCTTTTATTCAACAATTTCAAAATAACATTGGTCTGCAAGTGTCTTTGACTGATTTGATGCATTGTAAACAAAATGCTAAGGAAAAATTGACTGAATTCATTGGTAGATTTAAGCATTTGCATGCTCAGGTTTCTTATCCCATTCTTGATATGGATATTCAACATGTGTTTATTTCAAATTTACAAAAGGATATTAGAGATAAGATTTTGCTTACTAAATTTACCTCTTTTCAACAACTTTGTGCAGTGCTTCAACATTATCAATTACAAGTGAGTCAATTTGAGAGAAACAGTCCAATTGTTCCTATTCCAGTTGATAAGAGTGATGCTACTCCTAATCCTAAAAAATTTAAAAAATTCAACAACTATGTCAAGATAAACAAACAAGTGAATGCAGTTGCTGATCAAGTTTATGTTGGATCCCACAATGCCACTTCTGCATCCACTGCTTTTTGATTAAATCGTATGTTTACTCCTCTTTCTGAATCTTTACATTCTATTTAAAAAAGGTTGTTAACTACTAATATGATTACTTTACCTCCTATTTGACCTCTTTTACCTGCTACAATAGCATCCAAATCCTTTGATCCTAAAGCTTTTTGTCAATATCATCGTCAGAATGGTCATGATACTGAGAAGTGTTATTCTTTAAAACATAAGGTTCAAGACTTCATTGATTCTAATGCCTTATCTATTGATAATCTTGATAGTAGAGGGAACAAATTTGTCTCCCTTCCTAATCAAAATCTTTAATCTATATGAATCCTTTACCTACACATGATACCAATACCATTTCTCAACCATCTTCTATGGATATTATTTATGATTCAAAGATGGATGATCTTAATCACATTGTTAATCAGGTGGAGCATGTTGTTCATTCTGTATCTCCACCTCAGCTTCAAACTCAACCTCAATTCCTACCTCAACCTCTACCAAAACCACAACCCAAACTGAAATCTCAACCTAAACCTCAAAAACAACCTAAGAATAAAAGACCTTGGGAACTTTTGATTACCTTTGATGATTCTGAGACTATTAAAGCTCATGATGGTCCCCTTTACATTTATGCTAGGATTTCTCAAATACCTACATGTGGTTGTCTTGTTGATCCTACTTCTTTAGTCAATGTTATTACTGAAGAAAATCTTTTTATGAAAAACTTACAATGTGATTCTTATGATACATCTGATGTGTGGATTTAAACTTGTAATGGTTTTCTTTATCCATCATTTGGTTCTATTAACTTGCCGGTTAAACTTTGTGGTAAAATTGTGAACACTACCTTCGTTGTGGTTCCTACTTCTGATCAATTTCAAGTTAAGCTTAGTTTGTTGTGGTTAAATACCATGCATGTTATTGCCCCTCCTATCCATAAGTGCCTTAAATTCATTCATGATGAAGAAGTGAAGATGATTAATCATAGTTTATATCAACCTTCTAGGCACGGGGATTGTGCTACTCTCAACTTATTTTGGCCTTCATTACCTACTTCATGTCCTTCTCGACCTGATAATATTTTTCATTCATATCAAGCCTATAAGCATCGTAAGATTCTCAAGTTAAGCATGCCTCTGATAGATCTTAATCATGGTATTTTGCCTACACCTTCTATACCTCCTTTATCCATGGCTTCTAGTTATGTTAATCAAGCTCCTAGTGTTTCTTGTCAGTCTACTAAGAATCCTACTAATCCTCCTATAGAACCTATGAAGGATTTGATAGTTGTTCCTCCTAGTTCTCAACATACTTCAAACACGATAAAACTTAATCGATCTGCTAATGAACGTCATAAGAAGCGTTGTGCTCAAGCGAAGGCTCGTGCTTCTACTATTCAAAATTCTTTACCTTCTTTTAACAAGCCTATGCATGATGTGTTAGAGGAATTTACTGGTAATAATGATGTTAAAATGCAAGATTGTGATGATTCTATTCGTATCTTATATCCTATTTTGATTAATCTAGATGAGGAAGATACTCCTAATGATGTTAATGATGAATATGAGACTATTGAAATTGACATTGATTTACCTAATATGCTTTCATCACAATTGACACTTACACCTAGTATCAAACATTATGATTCTCAAGAGGATCCTTGTTTGGAACTAGCTATCATTCCTACTGTGTTGGATATAGTCCCTCTTGTGAGTTACTCACCTTCCCTAAATGATATAGAATGAGATGGGGAGAGTAGGTGGCATGCTTGATTGGTTTGTCCTTTATAATAGCTTTTTGTTTGTTTTCTTGTTGTATTGTGCTTCTCCCATGATGTGTTTGCTAAATGTTGTTAGATTCTTTTATACGACCCTTATTGCTTTGTTGGTGCAAGGTGATAAAGGAATCGAACTTGTTGTACAATTATTATATATGTATCTCTATTCTTCTATATGTTGTTTCATGGTATGTTGTACCTATGCTATTGTTCGTAAATGTTTCCTTGTGTAATCTGCTTGGATTTGCAACTTGGTAGCACTGATTCTTTTTTGGTCTCCATGTTGTGGTCTGAAAAGACTCTTCTTTGTATTTCTTATGTATTCTTTCCTCCATTGTGAGTGTAGTTCTACTTTCTTTTGGGAATGATGTCAATTCATTTGCAATAATATCATATATATATTATCTTATGATCATACTGAACCCATGACAGGTGGATCCCTCCTGTGTTCTATGTATGTTTATGTGGTATTTCCCTTGATTTGTCTTTGTTTGGGGGCATCTTGTAGTGGAAACGTAATCAGTGGAGTTGTTTATGTCTTTGTTAAAGCTATTGCTCCTGTTAAAGTGTTAGCAATGACTTTCACATGGGGGCATATGCTCTGCTCACTTGTTGCACACACACACTTTCAATATACACATATTTTTCAAGACACTTCTCTCCCTTTATGGATTAGTGACTAATCCTTAAAGCATGGATTTTTATTTAGGATCTCTTGATCCCTCCTGTTTCAATTTTTTTGATCCCTTAAGGTTGAAGGTGTCCTTAAGACTGGATCTCTTTTGCTTTTGGTTTTACTCTTGTGGAATAGAATATTCTTGAGGGTGAATCCTTGATGGGTTGACTAGTGAGTAGCCACATTCACTAGGCGGTTCAATTCCATCTTTCCAGTTACATTGTTTCCTTGTGTGGTTCATAGTGGGACATAAGTTCTCATTAGGTGAGGTAATCTCTCTCTCTCTCTCTCTCTCTCTCTCTCTCTCTCTCTCTCTCTCTCTCTCTCTCTCTCTCCTCTAGAGATGTCTCTCTTTTTTTAATCTTGGAGTTGATGAAGACTTGAGTCCCTGGGGGCTTGAGAATTCCTTTGTCCCTTTGATTTCAGTAAGATTATATTTTCATTATGATCTTCTTTACCAAGAGTTTGCGTCGAGTCCATACTCTTGCTAAAGTGGAGGCTAAATGTATCGTCAGAAAATGGAAGCACTTCCATTTAGGATAGGTTTAGCCCTTTGAGTAAGTGGCATGGGGTCATGTCAAGCACCTTGAATAGGTATTTGAATGGATCTAGATTTTTCCCCCTATTCTTCTTCTCTCTCCACCTATTTCCAGCCTATTTCTAGCACCTGGTCCAGTGAATCTGAGATCTATGACCTCAGGTTCAAGGTCGACCCTCTGGTTCAAGGTCAACCTTGACTTTGACCTAGGTCAAATTTGACCTCGACTCTTACCTAGGGAAGAGCCAACCTCGACCCTGACCCTAGGTCCAATTTTCAAGTTTCGGAGGTTTTGGTGTGTTGAGCTTTGGAAAAGTTTTATTTCCCGCTTCCGGGTCGGCTGTTTCAAATTTCAGAACGGTAAAATCTTAAATTGTATTTAATCTAGGTCCATTTCTAAGGGTTAAGGCCTAATTAGAATTTAATTCTACAATGTTGGCCCCTCTAGAAGTTTGTGCCCTAGATCACTATAAAAGGAAGCCTTCCTCCTTCATTTTCACATCTCTCATCCTCATAATCTCTCAAGCAAGCAATCAAGCAAGAAGGCATTCAAGCATTTCAAGCATTTCAAGCATTTCAAGCATTCAAGCATTTCAAGAATTCATCCTCAAGAATTCATTCATCCTCAAGCATTCAAGCATCCATCAAGGAGATCCATTGTTAGCCATTGAAGGATTCAATCTCTTTGGAGCCCTCTTGTTGAAGATTTCTTTATCCACATTCATCCAAGCCTCTTCCTATTCCAAGATCCATTCAAGATTGGTGTTAAAGATCTAATGAAATTGATTTGAGACATCCTACATACAATTCTATATTCATTTGGAGCATCCATACTAGTGGATTCAAGGATTTGAATCCTCCACAAGGGTTTTCAACATAAGCAAGGTGAATAGTTCCATTTACTTTGTTTATATATTACAATTTCAATTACATTTCAAGGTTGATTCCAAACTGGGGTTTGACCAAGGCAAACCCCTCATCCAAACAAAAAAACCATTTTTCTTGTAGGTGCACGTGCATGTGCAGGACGACGAATATCAGTACAAATCTGGATACCCTTTTCGGTGAACTTCTGAGATCCGTGAATAGAATTTCCATCGGAGCTATTTCAGGTCAAGGCCAACTTTCAATGGGGGTCAAGATTGTACCCTGGGGTAAGATCTTACCCCAATCCTAAGGTCAAGGTCAACTTTGTTTCGAAAGACATAAGTTTTCTAGTTTTTCTCTATCTTTGCATTTCCAGGTCGGATCAGGTTGCAGAATCTCCCAAAACTATACACAGACATCAGAAAATAGTTTTTTCTAGATTCATCCTATTTTGAGGTTAGTACTTGTCTTCAATTTATTTAAGTATTTAAGCACATATTTTCTAGAACAGATTATAGAGTTTCTCTCTCTTCTTCATATTCTCCATAGATTGATTCATTTGTGCATTGATCACTTCTTTGTGGTTAATCAATTTGGAGCTCTCCTTTGGGAATTTGGATTAGGGATAGATCCTATATTCCCCCACACTTTCAACAATTATATTTTGGTAACAAACACACACATTATTATATGTTACATTATTTTATCTTACACTTCCCAAATCTAGAATATCATATCTACAACCTATTCCTTCACATAGAAAAATGGGGAAGAAAGTTGAAGAAAGGGGGTTGTCTCAGTCAAACCCCCATTTATGAATCAACCTTGAAATGAAATGAAATAAAGGAAAAATGTGATGTTATGTAGTAGAGGTTAGATCTAGCTAATTAAGTATATAATGCCTTGTATATTTCTTGCACTTAATTGATGGATGACTTGATTGCATAATAATGGAATAGCATAATCGTGGATGGATCAAATGAGGGGAGACAATTTCCTTTTATACTTAACTCCCTCTATTCGGGGCTCAAATTTGATCAAGACTGACCACAAATCTAAATCTTGGAGGAAGACCTCGTCATCAGGCCCCCGGCAAAATTTGGGCCCAAAACCTAAGGGACAAGTCGGGTACTCAACTTGTTCCCAGGGATGAGTTGGCTAGTTGACTTGTTCGAGGAAAATTTGGCTCAAATTTCATGGGGATGTCAGGGAAGGTGAAAAGGAGTAGGGGGAGAATCTACGTTGTTGCGGGGTCAAAATTTCCACTAAAAGTGGAAAATAAATGAATAGATCCTAGGTGAGGAAGTGAATTATGGGATTGGACAGAAATGGAAAATAACTCCTAGAAGTGAGATCCAACCTCAAGTTAAAGAAATATCAAGGAAGAAGGAGGGCCCATATTTGAGCTAGGTATGCCTGAGTTAGGTATGCCTTTAAGTGAAATATGAGGTCCTACCATAGAAAACACACTAAAGTAGGCACAAAAGGGGTCCCAAAATAAGCACAAATTAGGTTCTTACTTTTTAGGATGATACAGATAATATATAGACTAATCTCTTCACTATGTTATGATGATACATGCATTAATTCTACTAGTAATTCATATGATTAACCATATGTTGCAAGAAATGTCACAATTGCAAAACTAATCCCTATTTTAGCATTACATCCTAATAGGATAAAATGGACAATAAAGGCAAGAGTTACTACAAGGAGTCACCTTCACCATTTCAAAAATGCAAAAGGAATGGAGAAGTTTTGAGTTTTTATTCGGTTGATTTTGATCGTAGTGAAATAAGGGTCACATGTTTCAATGCTATTGCAGATAAATTATATGTTTGCATAGAGATTGGGAAAGTGTGTAAAATCTCAAAAGGGAGCCTCAAACATACACAACATAATTTCAACCATTCAAAGAATGATTAAGAAGTTTTATTACAAAGTAATTCCACAGTTTAATTATGTTTAGACGAAGATAATTTTATACCAAAACAAAATTTCAATTTTATATCAATAAGTGAAGATGATGGCATGGAAAGCAATTTGATAGTTGATATTATTGGTGTTTTTTAATCAATTGGTTCATCAAATGTAATATTAAAAAATAATACAACACAAACTCAAAAAATAACTCTTTAATTGAAAGGCATGTCAAGTTTCACATTGGAGTTGGCAATGTGGGGTGGTTTTTGAAATAAGGAAGGCCAACAATTCCAAGACCCATGTGATTTATGAAAATTTTCCATTCTTGGTATAAAGGTTGGAAAAATTAGTGATTTTGGAGGAAAATCTATAGGAACAATCAACACAACCCAACTTATTATATATCCTAATCTTCCAGAGTTATATCAATTAAGATCATGGTTTGATATAGAGGGAAAGAATCGTACTTCTCATTCTATTACAAAGGGAATCTCATCTGTTAGAATGATGAAAATTGTGACACAAATTAAGGACGAGGGAATTGCAGATCTAATACAACTTGTTGAATTTTGATAAAAGCTATCTTATGTTTTATAAAGGTCAACAATTTCTATTATACAACTTTCACATTAAAAATTAAATGTAGGAAATGCAAAAATAAGGTGAACAATAATATAAATGGTAATTGGTATTGTGAAAGATGTGATAAAAATATTCCTAAATGTGATTACATATATATTCTTCAATGCAAAGTATTCTACCCTTTCCCGCATTCTGGTAGAAATTGATACTTAGTTGGGTCTTCCAGCTGAAATTAAAATTGAATCATCTAAAGGTTTTTGGATGCAACAACTGGACTATGAGGGCATCCCTTTTAGGTGTAGAAAATGTTTTAAAACGGGTCATATTGCTACTCATTGCAACATTGAATTTTAAAAGAAGAAATTCTCTCATACTTGGCGCAAGGGTGCTTCCATCTAGCATTATACAACTTTGAAAAGTTCTTATCAGGTTTTGAACGAGTCTGATCCTATTTTGGGCTCTCAGATGGGCCTATAGACGAAGTAGATGGTTTATGCCCTATTTTGCCTCTTGTTGATCCTATTGGGAATGCTGATAATATTGTTTCTGACCATCATGTTGATCATGGACCTACTCTTTCTTGCTCATGGAAGCCAGTCTCTCTGTTGGTGGTTCTGTGGCTATTGTTTCTACCGGCTCCACTAGTGTGTTGGTTGCTGAGGGTTCTAGAGATCCTCTTGCTGGGGTTAATTTTAGCCCTATGCTAGAAGTCATGTTGGTTAGTCCAACACCTTTGCTGGGTGCTGGTTCTTCTGTCTTGAATTCATTGTGCTGACAGGAAGAGGAGACAAGAGTTGAAGATGGTTGGATCATTGTTAAAGGTAAACAATCTAAGAAGTCCTCTTCTTCTTTTAACATGACCCTTCGATCCCATAAAAAGTGGACTAATGGATAGTGTTGTTGCTATCTTCCTTGGACTGTTGTTTCTCATGGTTCTATTCTCGCAGTGTTCTTGGTTCATTGTAAGGGCTTATTGCTTGTTGTTTTTGTTGGTATGTTTCATTTTGGGAGCTTTTAATGTTCTATCTTAAGTTTTATTTGTTAAAGGGTTTTGGGGACCCTTCAAAACCTATTGTTACCTTAATAACAAAATACAATAAAAATTCAATATTAATATCAATGTCATGAATGATTGAGAAGTTAACTACTCAAAATTTAACAACAAGAATAAAAATCAGGAACAATTTTTGTTTTTTACAAGGAGATTTATTAAAAAATATTTAGAAAAGAGTAATTTATATTTAAAGGTGCATGTTTAGATTATATTGAATTAAATGCAATTATGTTAACAATATTCTTTATGGTGAAAATTGAATATTCTATATTTTTAATATTTGTTGCAAGTTATTTTGTATAATATTTTATATATTTGCTCGTGGTATACAATTTTGATTGAGTTTACATATCCTTTGACTTAAATTTTTAGAGATAAACATAATCCTCTTCACACATTATCCTATTTGTATACTATCAAATAACATTGTTTGATCAAAATTTTAGTTTAAATTTGACTCTCTTGTTCTATATTAAATTAATTTCTAAGCTCAAGTCAATCACCTTCCAATTCTTCTTCTTTAGGTGTGTTTTTGTTATGCATCAAATTATATGATGATATCAAGATTCACCTAAATAGTTTTTGAGACAATGTTTTTTGGCACATTTGATGAGCATTGGTTCACAAGAACCCATATCTCTTGAGCATAAATAGTCAATTTAGTACTTAGGGTAAGTTCACCAAGATGGTGAACAAAAAGGGGGGTATAAGTGGCCACTTCTTTTTTTTCTTTTTTTCTTCTTCTGAAATCAAGTAAACCTGAACTTCAAAGAGAAATTTGAGGGTCGCACTCAAAAGTAGGAGTTCTGTAAAGAATAAGAATTGTAGTACTCCTAATCTAGTTTCTACGCTACTATTTTTAAAAAAAACTGATAAGATTAAGAGGGTCAAACCCACTATGCACGAAAAACTATTCCTGATTTTTTCATAAAAACATAACATAGATTCTATGCGCTTTAAAAAAGATATAGTTAGATTTAGTATTTTGCAAAACCCTTTGGTATAATTATAGGAAAGATTGAGATCTATAAGTTGCATTTTTTTTTTCTATTTTTCAATTGAGTATTTTTTTTAGTGATTTTTTGAAGTGGCCAAATTCTGAAATTTTGGTGCTTGATCATGCGTTGGGCATAACTTGCATCAAAATAATAAAAAATTTAAACTTTTTTTAAAGTGTATAGAATTAAGTGTAGAAAAATTATATGTAAATTTTTTTGAATTTGGTCAAGTAGATCAAAATTTATTAAAAAAATGGTATACATATGTCTCTGAGGACTGTGAAGACATGGGTAAAGAAAATTAAAGTTTACTATGCTAATGTTGTCCAAAAATAGAAAAAATTATATGGTTAGAAAGATGAGAAGACGTATGACGTTCTAGTGGTAATTTTACAAATACCCACTTGATTATGTGTAAACCTAATGATGAGGAAGTCAAGAAATCATCTTGGAAGATCAAAAGACATGTAAATGGAGAGAAATGGAGGGAAAAAAGACTTCCAAGGCTTAGGGTCATTGTCTAGACCTATTACCTAACCATAATGCATATGAGTTCCTTAGTACTAAATAACCCACATGTATTTTTTAATAACAAAAGTAGCTTTCCTAGTTCTACATAACCTGTGCGGGTTATGTAGAACTAAAAGCATAAGTTTTAATTCTACAGAACCCACACGGGTTATGAAGAAATAAAAACATATGCTTGTAAACTTAGCATACACTACACATATGTTTGTGTGGGTGTGTGTGTGTGTGTGTGTCCTCGTTTCCTCTCTCTCACCTTCCTTTCCCCATCACCATGTATGTATGTATGTATGTATGTATGTATGTATGTATGTATGTATGTATATATATATATATATGTATATATATATATATATATATATATATATATATATGTATATATATATGTATATATATATGTATATATGTATATATATATGTATATATGTATATATATATGTATATATGTATATATGTATATATATATATATATATGTATATATATATATATATGTATATATATATATATATGTATATATATATATATATACATATATGTATATATATACATATATGTATATATATACATATATGTATATATATATATATGTATATATATATATATGTATATATATATATATATATGTATATATATATATATATGTATATATATATATATATGTATATATATATATATATGTATATATATATATATATATATATATATATATATATATATATATATCGTGTGAGTTATGTAGAACTAAAACCTTGCATATTTTTTAGTTCTACAGAACCCACTTGTTTTATGAGGAAATATGAAGGTTAAAATTTTTATCTGAATGAAACACATACGCGTTCCATTGACCTAAATATATTATTCCCAATGGCCAAAAAAATAGCATTGCAACTTGTTCCAAGGGCCCACTGCTATTTTTCATGTCTTCCTGCGACATTATCAGACATGTTTTCATGTTCTTCATAACCCAATTTTGAAGGTTTTTAAAAACTTATAGTTCTTCATTACCCATGCGTGTTATGAAGAATTTTTTTTAGTTCTTCATAACCCGCATTGGTTATGAAGAACTATAAGTTTTTTTAATTTTTTTTTTTAGGCTCGACATGGCTTAGTTTTTCCAATCCTAAATGTTTTGAATTTCAAATAACCTGCACAGGTTTTGTAAAATTTTGAGTTTTTTTTCATGTGGCCACTTTTCTTACCAACAACTTGGTGCACTAACCCCTTAGTGCATCTAACTGATGCTCATAGAGGTGAAGCATAAAAAATTTCCAAGAGGTTGCCCATCCAAGTATTACTCTAGCTCAAGTGTGCTCAACTATAGAGTTTCCCATAAAATCAAATCCACTTAGCTTGATGCTTCATTTACCAATTAGTCAAATTATTTTCACCTTTCAATTAGTCAAAAATTCATCATCTTTTTAAATCTCTCAAATTGTGCATCAATTAATGTCTAAAAGAGTGTTGCGCATAGGTTTATAGACACCTAAAAATCCATTAGAAAATAAAAGTATTTTTTATTTTCTGAAAACCCCTAATGACATCATCATTTGTTAACTAATTAATTAAATTATTTTTATGCCATTAAATCCTCCTATTTTAATTAAACATCTTTAATTAAAGAATCCTTCCCCAAATCATTTAAATCAAGTTTGAGTGATTTTCCCCTATTTATTAATTATTAATTGATAAATTGACCAAAAATCCTTTAAATAAATAAAATATTATTTAAATCCTAAAACTTTAGAAATGTTCTAGAAATCCCTAACCTCTTTCTGTTTGGTTGCTGGAATTAACCTAGAATTGGAAAATGGGAATTGGTTTCCCTTCTCAAAATTAAATTCCCAATTCCAATTCCATGCCTCAATTCTAATTCCAGGTTTTGAGGAGAATTGGTTGAATGCTCATTTTGAACCAAAATTAGAATTGACCTATACCAATTCACCAATTCCTATTTTCCAATTCCAGGTCAATTCCAGCAACCAAATGGTAAACTCACCCTAAACATGATTAAAAGGTGATTCCTACATTTTTTAGCTTAACCCTTCAAACTTTGACATTGGGTCAAAACCTCTCATAAATGATTCTTACATCCTCATTAATGACTCTTACAGGCCAATAATGAAGCCCATGTCTCCTCTTCCACTATTGTTCCCCTTGCACACTTCCCTAGTGTTGCTCACACATGTGTGAGCAACCTTGACCAAGGTTAATCTAACCTTACCCCTAACTATACCCCAAACTCTACCCCAAACCTTACCTTTGACCCTAACTCTCCTTCCTAATCCAAGCCCTTCCTCAAATCCTATAAATACCATCCTCTTCCAAGAGAAAAATACCAATTCACATCTTTTACATTGAGTAGTGTTATTTAATGTTAGATTAATTCTAAATCATCTTAAGATTTAGCATATTTGTTAGTTTAGCTCATTTACAAGTTTTCTTAAAATCACACCATAGCTTAGATAACATGGATTAACTTAGTTTCCTTCATGTTTATGCTTTGCATCTCATCATATCATATTTCATTTGGACTAAAATCTACTCTAGTTTAGTCATTTGTAGCTTAATCGGGTTTTCATACTTATTAGGCTCTTTGCGGCGTTAGGGGCAAAACAGGTCTTCTATACTTGGCTTTGTGCCAATACGGGGTTCTATTGGTCCCTAATCTATCCCAATCCCCCCTAATCATCATTAGGTATATGCTTCAATTGTTTAGAGAGCACACCCACATCCCTAAAGTGAGAGCAAATAAAACGGTGGCAGTTTTTCCCGTTTTAGCTCTATCTGAGGTATCATGCAAATAGTTTTTCTATATGTTTAGTATATGCTACTAGGACTAATGTTTGAATGTATGCGCATGTTTTGAATAGGTTAGGTTTGCATTGATCACAAGGTCATTTGAATCATCAAACATCTCAAGATCTATTAACAATCAAGGAGAAGCATCTAGTATCCACTCATTATTAGGACAATTATACATTACAATTGTGTGTCATAAATAATCATTCATACATTATTCAACTTTTCACAATGAGCCCATCTACACATGATGGAGCCCTTCAAATTAAATTAGGTCCTTTTAATATTCATTACATTCAATTTTACTTGCACTATGTCTCAACTGCCAATTACTTAGCCACAACACTTGCAACAAATCTTAAGTGTTGATTTCTAGAATCATCATAGAAAAATAAGATCATTGGGATCATTGATTGATGTCTTCCTGCTCCTCCCAAATTGTTAAATTGATCCATAGACTTACTACAATGAGAAGACTCATATCACTTGCATCAAATCTTAAGTTCAATTGTCTAGATTCATCATAGCCAAATAGAATCATTGGTATTGTTGATTGATGTCTTCTAACTCTTCCAAGTTGTTAATTTGATTCATGGACTTATTATAAGGAGAAGACCCACATTTAACAATGTCTAGAAGGTTCTAATTAATACCTCCAATATTTTATTAGGTGAGTACATGGAAATAAGAGATAGGGGGTTAAAACAGACAATTTTTTTCTCCAAATTAGCTAAATCTAAAGATGGACAAGTAATTCAAGATGTATACACTCAAAATTTGAAGAATATTATAAGAATAAGAATTATAATTTTCTTTAAATCTAGTTCCTAAATTAATAAATATTTTTTAAAATTTAAGGTTAAGGGGTAAAATGTTCACTATGCACAAAAGTGTTTATGTTTTTATTACTAAGAATATGTACCACAATGCCTATCATGTGCCCCTAGTTTTATATTGTATTGGGTATTTTTCTAAAACTATTTAGTATAATTATAGTTAAGAGTGAGTGGTTCAAGTTGTGTATTTTAATATTTGTTTATTGAATTATTTTTACGACTTTTTGAATTTGATGCATCTTGCAAAATTACATCATTGAGTGTATGCAATTTGCACAAAACAATTTGAAAATGTAATTTTTTGAGTTTGGATATAATGAAATGCACAACAATCCATTTTTTTCCAATATAGATAAGGAAGTCAAAATCCATAAAGGAATGTAATGCATGTCTATTAGAAGAATATAAAAACACTTTTCAAAGAAAATAAAAATAACTACCATACTCAAAATATTGAAAATTTTAATGGCTAGAAAGTTAAGTAGTTTGTCATTTAGTGGTGATTTATACAATTTCATTGCAAAATGGGTATAGTTGATGAAGTTAAAGTTTGAAATTATTATTCTATGTTGTAAACACTTGCTTAAGACCCAAAAGAGATATCTAACCCTTAGGCTTGGAAATCTGAAACTAAATGGGTGGGATCAACAAAACTCTAAATTAAGACATTAAAAATATATACATATTATATCTAGTGAAAACACATTATAGATTAGATCTAATCCAAGGCATGTAACACATACATGTTAAAAAATGTACCCTCCTCAAGGCAAGGGATTTTTGTCTTAAGATTCGTTAGAATACAATCCAAGTGGGAAACTAAGGGAGAGAGTATAGTTTCTATATTTGTTGCCAAATTTGCTTGCCTACCATAGTTGTGGCAATTATACCATAATTGGCCCTCTCATCTACCCTAATTCTATATGTAACATGTTGCTTAAAGTTACATTCATAATCCACATGTTTTACATAGTGTAGACATTTTTTACCATAAATATTAAGCTTGGGTACTAGTTTGTCCCCTATTACCATGCATTTACCTTATCACCAGTCTAAAACACTAAGGTGAATCTTTGCAAGTGAATACAAAGCGTATATAGTCACAGATTTAAGTATGTAATTCAAGGATCATTCTTGTGCATCATATTCAAATGTACAAGCACAAAGATTATTTCCACACTTGTAAAACTAATCTCTAGGTTCATAAATAATTTTAAATTTCATAAATCTTAAAGTCATCTATGTTAGTTCTTCTTAGACCCAAAATCATAATTTAGGTAGTAGTTTTCTATCATAGTCAAATATATCTCCTAAATTCAAGGTACACATTTATCATTTTTTCTAATTTTTTTTTAATATAAACAAGTATACATAATTTTTACCCTCTCATATGTATTTTTTTTAAAGTGACAAAGTCACCACAATATTATATTAATAATAACTAGACATTACAAAGTATAACTCCCTAAATGAACAAAATTTGAAAATAGAAAACCAAAATGTACATCCAAGAAAATTTATCAATGATAGGAAGAATAATCAACTTTAAAGAAGGGGAGACCAAGAACCAAGAACCAAAAAAAAATGCATACTACACCTTGTCACCTGAATTTACAAAGCCATATGACTCAACCCAATAGCAAAACCCATAAAACGAGATGCAAATGAAAATAGCTATGACAAACATGATTGTGGAGATGAAAGAGAAGTGGCATAACCACTCGAATTGGGCTCATCTCAGGGTGGAATTTAACAGATTGGCTCCACTAATGAATGATAATTAAGGCTCAACAACAATTGAATCCCTAGAATTTGTCAAAAGCTCCATCCAAAACCTGTTTGTTGAGATCTGATTGAAGGCAATCCAGTATCATCACTATCCTTGAAATGGTTGCAAATTAAACCCAACCTCGTAGCGGATAGAAGTTCAACATAGACAAAATTCCATCCCAATTCTTGTAAATCCATGAAGCCTCCAATAAGAGCTACCCCACAAAAAAAAAGGAGAAAGAGTGAAGTTCTTCAAATAGAATATGTGAAGAGAAGACATATGGCTAGATTTACCTTCGTTGCATCTGATTAAACGCCCATACAATTGGACACGAACCAAGAAACAACTTAAGAGAACAAGACATGAGCATGGTCCGTCAACAATTTCTTCCCTAAAATTTCTTACTGAAACTTCGACATTCTCCTTATCATATGTCGATGTTTCAGGATGCTCCCAATAGCAACTTGGTAGATTCTCCCTCAACAAACACACCATAACACACCAAAAGGGAAAAAGAAAAGCGTAAACTTATAGAGAAGAATGTATGAAGCTATTAAACTACACCAATTACCAAAACATCAGCCCAAGAGTCATTCAATGATAGATGGTAATGAAACCAACAAGAGTCAGGATGATAAATAAGCATAAGCTCGTTAGTAAATGATGAGAGATCAAGCACCAGGAAATTGGAGTTGTATAACTAGTCCAATGAGCACCTATATATAACACTTGCACAAAATACAAACAATAATTAGTCTCATAAATGTCGAGATTAAACTTAGTCCACAGAGATCTTGCCATTGAGCGAGAGATGGGGTGATGAGACATTTCAAATGTGCAAACCAGAAGCTTCATTGCCTGCAGGTGAAATGACAGAGAACACACCATTCATAATTGAGTCCCTGAAACATAAGCAGCTAGGTGGAGATCCAATTCACTAGGGACCCAACTCCTGCACCCAACCTAACGAAGAGCCAACCACATCGGTAGTTTAAATAGCATCAAAATTCCTTTAGCTTCCCTAAAACAATGCATAACTTAGCATTCATCAAGGAGATGAAGAAGAGAATACATTTCATCATACTTATGCTTTAGATTCTAGGAGGTGACCAATTTATGTTTAATCGGCTGAACTATAGCCATTCAGTCGCCTTCAATAGACAATTTTTTAAGTCAAATTCAATTATCGGAAGTAATCCAAATGTGAGTGCAATTTTTTTTGCAACATTGTTAGTGTCAAATTGGCAAGATTCTTTTAAAACTTCTTCCTTATCATTCCTCAAGATGATACCCATACCGAAATGCCTATGTTTCCTTTAGATGGCCCATCAAAGTTCAATCTAACGTAATTCTAACGATAGAGGCTCCATCTAGCTTGCAAGTGGAGTTGTTTTGAATCTTGTTGTGGGATGGACCCCTTGGGAGGAGGGATTTTAAGGCCTTTTATTTTTTCAGTAAGTCTAAATCGTAAGAAAATGCTACTTTTGTAAATGTTATTTCTGATTCCTTGAGTCATTGTGACTTGGGTAATAGACTTTTTACTGAGAGATAATATTTACAACCAAATAAGTAGTCTTCTTAAAGACCATATTGTTCCTCTCTCTCTATATACTCCATATTAGTATGGATGGGCTAAGCTCCCAAATTCTTGCAAAAGTAGATTCTTTGTAGAGAATCAAGCAACTCTAGAATTGTCCAAGAAGAGTACTATACGATGGAGAATGTCAATCCAACATAGATTTTAGCCACATCTAACATTGTTGCAGAAATAGCCATATAAGCATGAGATGGTATGAAGTCTTATAGGATCCTCCACATAAACAAATGAGAACAAAGGGTAATACCAGTTTGTCAAGCTTCATCCTTGTAAAAATTATATCCTTAATAACAAGCCATGTGAAAGTGTCATCTTTTGGAAGACATGAAGAAGCCCAAAGCAACCTAAAATGTCAATTCTCAAATTCTTCTCTAGAAATTAAGCTTTCATGACCTCTTTTGGCAGTGAATTGTCTAGATGGATATTTGGTCCATATTATTTCATCCTCGAGTTTAGAAAAGATGATAGTCTGTTTGAATAGCCCTGTCTTCAATGTATCCTTCATATTACTAGGAACTAGAAGAAAATCAAAAGATTTCCATTTTACTGTATAACATAGCAAAGAAGCATCTTTTGAAAAATAATTCCAAACTTTTGAACCCAGATCTATGTAAGAATGGGCTCAATTAGTAGCCATTTTTTCATAGAATGTAAAGGCTTCTTTTTGTTCCAAGTATCATCTGAAAACTGTTTGTTCCAAGTATCATCCTGAAATCATGCTTTCTCTCTGTTGCAGACAACCTATGATAGGTCTAGAAGAAGAATATCTTTGTAGGAAGACACGCAGTTCCACATTTTAGACCCTAAAAGCATATACCTTAAAGTGAAGATTCTCTCTCTATCCATACTAGCAAGGTATTTACATATTAGTAATATACAATACATAGTTGTATGGTTAACATAAATTCTCCAAATCATTTTGGCTCCAAGAGTCATGTTTCTAAGACCAATACCCTTGTATTCCTTAGGGTAATAGACCTTATCCCAAGCCACCAATGGCATTTTTCTCTTGGATTGAACATTATTTGCCCATAAGAAGGATCTTTGATGAAGGGTACTCTCCTTAACCAAACATGCACAATACAACAAAGAAATAAACAAAAAAAATTGAAAGAACAAAAAACACTTGCTTTCTATTATCTTCAATAAAATGATATTGCAATATTATGGAAATAAGTTTCTACAACCACATGGGCCTTCTTATTACAATAATCTGCAAGAAAGAGCCACAATCTACACTTCTAGACACGAATCGTGAAACCCTCCTTCATCCTTGTATATGTAGCACCAATAACCATCTTAGAATATTTTAGAAAGTGAAACTTTTCTATTTTGACACCGATGGTTCATTAGTTCAATTTTTGACCCAAGTGATTTTTTTCTCTTCTTTTTTTTTAATCAAAACTTCAATTTCAATGACACAACTTCTGGTAGCCATAACTTTTTTGACTTGGTTATATCACTAGAAATCTCACAAAAAGATCTACAACAACACATACATCTAAAGTTCTTTGTGTAGGAATTCAAACCTTTTTGGGGCCTATAAGGTCTTCAATTTTGAGTTTTAAGCTTCATTAGAGAAACTATCAAGAAAAAAATATTGATATCTTTCAAAACTGTAGACACCAAAAACTGGGAAATTGTCTTAGAATCATTCAAATTTGCAAAATCTTAACCAAATGCTCTAATTCTCATCAAAATGGATCAAATCAATTTTAAATGGACATTTATTATTCAAAATTGGACAAAATCATTTAAATCAAAGGAAAAATCAAATCATGACATCAAATAATCAAATACAAGCTTAAAGGGATCAATCACACTATATAATTGATTTTAATCAATTAATTGTATAGTTTTAAATCAAAAAATCAAATTGAACCTATTCCCCTACATGGCTAATTTAATTAATTGATGGAATGTAATTTATCCTAATATCTTTCAACATAATTTGAGCAACCAATAAGAATTGAGAACACAATGCATATGGATCACTCCAAAATAGTTGAATCTCAATCACACATTTTCAACTTTGAATCTCAACCACTCAAATTTGTCTACTTGTCCAAACCTTTGAGACAATCATTTAAATTGTCCCCCCATTTAAAAACATTTCAAATTTTTTGACTCAACCAAGGCTAAATCATGATCAAGTCACTCTACCCCCTACCCTTGGGATTTTACTATAAATAGAAGTCATTTTGAGAGCATAATATACTAGAAAATTTGAATGCATAGCATCATCACTATAGGCAATTTGAGAGCAATTGAGCAATATCTTAAGCATTTGGAGAGCAAATAGTGAGATTTGAGAGCATTATCATGAGCATTTGAGTTAATATTTGTATCAATTTTGAGAATTGAGAGCTAGATTTAGGTATATTATCATAATTTTCTCATTCTAGGATTGTCACTAGTAGAGAACAAGGTTGAGAGCTCTACTTACCAAGCTTAGATAGAGAACCATGAGATGATATGGATGTTAAATGCAATTCTTTAGATTAAATATCCATTGTATTTTCATAGAATTGTTGAGAATTGTCCTAATTTCATGAAGGTGTAAACACTCACACACAAAATGGCGCCGAGGCTATGCAATCAAATCCTCTAAACTGTGGCCCCATCCAACAGAGAATCCTTGACCTCGTCGATCTGGAAGCAATAAACAGTCTATCAATGCACCTAAGATAGCTAGCAATGTCAGAAAAGAAGCAAACTGTGCCCATGTAATCGTATCATCTCCAATGGTATTATCACCAAATACCCATCTACAAATAGTCCCGTCATACACGGAATCATAATATACTCTCTCACCTCGAGTAGGGATACGAAGCAGTCTGTAAACATCCTCGGGAGTGATAGTCATCTCCCCTAATGGCAAGTGGAAAGTATTGTGGTCAGAGTGCCATCACTCTACCACAAATATCAAGAGACCCCGGTTCAACTGGAACCGCAGGATGTCTAAAAGGAAACTCAAACCACACATCTCTATAACATGATACTCTAGTTGGGTTAGCTCCTGACCTAAATATAATATCCAAGAAGCTATGGTCTGTATATATAACTTACGGAAATGTGCCTGTTTTACAAATCAAGGGAATCATATCAGTATTCTATATCAATGAATTATTTTAAGTCAATCAATCTTTTCTCTTCTTGAGCGTATCAAATCTCCTAACTCTATATCGTGAGGAAGGAGCATCATTGTTTTGTCTCTCTAGATCGTGAGAGAAAAATATATATCCTATCATTTTTCTACTATCAGATTGACAAATCAAACATTCATTGTTACAATTATCTTGATATCCTAATCACTTGTTTGCTTAACTACAACAGACCTATCTATCTTGTATATGCAATCATTCATCCAGAGACATCAAATCAATTCGAAAAAAATCAAGTTTGAGCAATCAAAACTTAAATTTTTATCAAAATTCCTATAGGCGTCACTTGTCTATGCGGAGGCGGCACTTTACCTCACGCGGTGAACAAATTTTGATCAACGGTACTTTACCACACAGACGCAACACTTATTTTCTTAAGCGGCATTTCATGACCCTAAGTGGCATTTAAACATGTCTAGGTATCATTTAATTTCTAAGGGTTTTTCAGGCGGTGTTTTACACATAGTTTGACATAAAACCCTATTTTTTAGGCAATTTGAAATTGCTTATAGGCAACATTTAAAAATGCAGATGCGACAGTTTATCTTCCTAAGTGTCATTTTAACTACCCTAGGTGGCATTTCACAAATTTTCAATGAAAAATCATGTTTTTTATGCTATAAATGCAGAAAAAACTTGTAATAAATGCACTAGGAGGGTCAGAGTCACTTACTGGAGGTCCGTAATCCAATGGTCTCCAATATCGTCATCCTCCCTCGAACTGATGATCTCGAATAGGGACAACTTTATCAGGATAAGAGCAAAATCTCAATAGTCAAAAGTGCAAATGAATAGTAAATTTGGGTTTTTCAAGCTATTTATGCTATTTGACCTAATTTTGAAGAAAATTGACCTTTTGATCTATATCTACACATCTATCAACCTAGGGCATTTGTTGAAGCTTGATTATCATCGATGTTTTTTAGAAATGAAAACATATTGGATTAATTTTCAATCAATTTCATCATATTTTTCTATCTGATGATCAATCTATTTCATTTCTGAGGGGGCATTATCATAGTATCAAATATGCATCAATATTGAATCTAGGGCATTAAAATTTCAAACTATTATCAGTGGGGCATGTTGCATCAATGTTCAAATCAGGTCTTATTGATCAAATCATTTTTCAAATCAATTTTGTATCAATCAATCATGTATCAAATCAGTGATCAGGACATGAAATTTTCTTTGAATCAATGCGCTACACACATTCATTCAAAGAGGGGCATTTGTAGACATCAAAAACTGGGCAACTGTCTTAGAATCATTCAAATTTGCAAAATCTTAACCAAATGCTCTAATTCTCATCAAAATGGATCAAATCAATTTTAAATGGACATTTATTAATCAAAATTGGGCAAAATCATTTAAATCAAAGGAAAAATCAAATCATGACATCAAATAATCAAATACAAGCTTAAAGGGATCAATCACACTATATAATTAATTTTAATCAACTAATTGTATAGTTTTAAATCAAAAAATCAAATTGAACCTATTCCCCTACATGGCTAATTTAATTAATTGATGGAATTTAATTAATCTTAATATCTTTTAACATAATTTGAGCAACCAATAAGAATTGAGAACACAATGCACATGGATCACTCCAAAATAGTTGAATCTCAATCACACATTTTCAACTTTGAATCTCAACCACTCAAATTTGTCTACTTGTCCAAACCTTTGAGACAATCATTTAAATTGTCCCCCCATTTAAAAACATTTCAAATTTCTTGACTCAACCAAGGCTAAATCATGATCAAGTCACTCTACCCCCCACCCTTGGGATTTTACTATAAATAGAAGTCATTTTGAGAGCATAATATACTAGAAAATTCAAATGCATA
Source organism: Chamaecyparis obtusa (assembly GCA_027943335.1). Classification (NCBI taxonomy): domain Eukaryota; kingdom Viridiplantae; phylum Streptophyta; class Pinopsida; order Cupressales; family Cupressaceae; genus Chamaecyparis; species Chamaecyparis obtusa. Next base: position 580,499 of record BSBK01002670.1, read on the forward strand.
GCATCATCACTATAGGAAATTTCAGAGCAATTGAGCAATATCTTAAGCATTTGGAGAGCAAATAGTGAGATTTGAGAGCATTATCATAAGCGTTTGAGTTAATCTTTGTATCAATTTTGAGAATTGAGAGCTAGATTTAGGCATATTATCATATTTTTCTCATTCTAGGATTGTCACTAGCAGAGAATAAGGCTGAGAGCTCTACTTACCAAGCTTAGATAGAGAACCCTGAGATGATATGGATGTTAAATGCAATTCTTTAGATTAAATTTCCATTGTATTTTCATAGAATTGTTGATAATTGTCCTAATTTCATGAAGGTGTAAACACTCACACACAAAATGGCACCAAGGCTATGCAATCAAATCCTCTAAAATGCGGCCCCATCCAATAGAGAATCCTCGACCTCGTCGGTCTGGAAGCAATAAATCACCTATCAATGCACCTAAGACCGCTGGCAATGTCGAAAAAGAAGCAAACTATGCCCATGTAATTGTATCATCTCCGATGGTATTATCACCAAATACCCGTTGCAAATAGTCTTGTCATACACAAAATCATAATATACTCTTTCACCCCGAGTAGGGATATGGAGCAATCTGTAAATGTCCTCGGGAGTGATAGTCATCTCCCCTAATGGAAAGTGGAAATTATTGTGGTCAGAGTGCCATCGCTCTACCACAGCTGTCAAGAGACCCCGGTTCAGTTGGAACCATGGGATGTCTAAAAGGAAACTCAAACCACACATCTCTATAACATGATACTCTGGCTGGGTCAACTCCTGACCTAAATCTAATATCCAAGAAGCTATGGTCCGTATATATAACTTACAGAAATGTGCTTGTTTTGCAAATCAAGGGAATCATATCAGTATTCTATATCAGTGAATTATTTTAAGTCAATCAATCTTTTCTCTTCTTGAGCATATCAAATCTCCTAACTCTATATCGTGAGTAAGGAACATCATTGTTTTGTCTCTCTAGATCGTGAGAGAAAAATATCTATCCTATCAGTTTTCTACTATCAGATTGACAAATCAAACATTCGTTGTTATGATTATCTTGATATCCTAATCACTTGTTCACTTAACTACAACAGACCTATCTATCTTGGATACGAAATCATTCATCCAGAGACATCAAATCAATTCGAAAAAAATCAAGTTTGAGCAATCAAAAATCAATTTTTTATCAAAATTCCTATAGGCGTCACTTGCCTACGCGGAGGTGGCACTTTACCTCATGCGGTGAACAAATTTTGATCAGCGGTACTTTACCACGTGGATGCGACACTTATTTTCTTAAGCGACATTTCATAACCCTAAGTAGCATTTAAACATATCTAGGCATCATTTAATTTCTAAGGGTTTTTCAGGCGGTGTTTTACACATAGTTTGACAGAAAACCCTAGTTTTTAGGTGATTTGAAATTGCTTATTGTACACACTAAAATGGTGCACTTCTATGGATCCTTGCATGCAAGGAAACTCAAGAATGACCCCTCACAAATCGATCCATAGCTCTCTATGCATGGAGTTGCAAGATTATGAATTTGCTCTCAGCTAGAGCTATTGAGCTTGTGACCTTGCTAGTCAACCATACAATGAGAGATTCGAATGAGGACAAGGGAAAGAGTGCCAATATCCCCAAAGAATCAAAGTATGCAATGCAATGCAAATCTAAATGAGAATGCAAACTATTCTATGGAAATGAAAGTACAAATTGAGCTATTGAAAGGAAATACAAAGGATTACAACCTTCCTAATTAAGCTATGAAATGAAGCTATGGATGCTATGATAATGCAAGAAATGAAGTCTAAACTATGAAGCAATGAGGAAATTCAAGAAAAGCTTGATGTAGCAATGATCTCCAAAAGCTCCAAATGCACTTAGAAAACCTACAGCATAACAATAGCATGAAAGAGATGGATATGCAAATGAAGGAGAGAGCTCTCCTTTTATAAGAAATGCAAAGGAATGGGCCATGAAGATTAAGAGGCAAAAGTCTTAATCAGCGGTGGAGCTTGAAAGAGGAGCAATCCATGTGCACAAGTATCCTCCAATAGGAAAATAGGAGTTGACTTTATATCCATATGAGACAAAAAGTGCTTTTCTCCTTTTTATAAAATATGAATAATACTTTATTTGTGCAACTTAGGATAAGAGGAAAGTGGGGGCTTTTTATTTAATTAAAAGGGGAGGAAATATTCTTTTTAAGTAAATAAAAACTTAGGATAAATGGTTAGCCCATAGGATAAAAATCCAATATATGATCGAAATTAAGATTTGATCAAGAAATTGATAATGTTGAAAATATTGATTATTGATAAAACTGATTCAGGGTTGATAAATCAAATAAATGGGGCCCAAAGTCTAGGCGACCATTTTTGGGTGCATACACTTATAGGCGGTATTTAAAAATACAGATGCGACATTTTATCTTCCTAAGCATCATTTTAACTACCCTAGACGACATTTCATAAATTTTTACTGAAAAATCATGTTTTTTATGCTATAAATACAGAAAAAACTTGTAATAAACGCACTAGGAGGGTCAGAGTCACTTACTGGAGAGTCGTAATCCAATGTTCTCTGATATCATTGTCCTCTCTCGAACTGATGCTCTCAAATAGGGACAACCATCACAATCAACTTTATCAGGATCAGAGCAAAATCTCAATAGTCAAAAGTGCAAATGAATAGTAAATTTGGGTTTTTCAACCTATTTATGTTATTTGACCTAATTTTGAAGAAAATTTTGACCTTTTGATCTATATCTACACATCTATCAACCTGGGGCATTTGTTGAAGCTTGATTATCATCTATGTTTTTCAGAAATGAAAACATATTGGATAATTTTCAATCAATTTCATCATATTTTTCTATCTAATGATCAATCTGTTTCATTTTTGAGGGGGCATTATCATAGTATCAAATCTGCATCAATATTGAATTTGGGGCATTAAAATTTTGAACTATTATCAATGGGGCATGTTGTATCAATTTTCAAATCAGGTTTTATCAATCAAATCATTTTTCAAATCAGTCTTGTATCAATCAATCAAGTATCGAATCAGTGACAAGGACATGAAATTTTCTTTGAATCAATGCGTTACGCACATTAATTCAAAGAGGGGCATTTGTAGACACCAAAAATTGGGCAAGTGTCTTAGAATCATTCAAATTTGCAAAATCTTAACCAAATGCTCTAATTCTCATCAAAATGGATCAAATCAATTTTAAATGGACATTTATTAATCAAAATTAGACAAAATCATTTAAATCAAATAATGACATCAAATAATCAAATACAAGCTTAAAGGGATCAATCACACTATATAATTGATTTTAATCAATTAATTGTATAGTTTTAAATCAAAAATTCAAATTGAACCTATTCCCCTACATGGCTAATTTAATTAATTGATGGAATTTAATTAATCCTAATATCTTTCAACATAATTTGAGCAACCAATAAGAATTGAGAACACAATGCACATGGATCACTCCAAAATAGTTGAATCTCAATCACACATTTTCAACTTTGAATCTCAACCACTCAAATTTGTCTACTTGTCCAAACCTTTGAGACAATCATTTAAATTGTCCCACCATTTAAAAACATTTCAAATTTTTTGACTCAACCAAGGCTAAATCATGATCAAGTCACTCTACCCCCTACCCTTGGGATTTTACTATAAATAGAAGTCATTTTGAGAGCATAATATACTAGAAAATTTGAATGCATAGCATCATCACTATAGGCAATTTGAGAGCAATTGAGCAATTGAGCAATATCTTAAGCATTTGGAGAGCAAATAGTGAGATTTGAGAGCATTATCATGAGCATTTGAGTTAATCTTTGTATCAATTTTGAGAATTGAGAGCTAGATTTAGGCATATTATCATAATTTTCTCATTCTAGGATTGTCACTAGTAGAGAATAAGGTTGAGAGCTCTACTTACCAAGCTTAGATTGAGAACCATGAGATGATATGGATGTTAAATGCAATTCTTTAGATTAAATTTCCATTGTATTTTCATAGAATTGTTGATAATTGTCCTAATTTCATGAAGGTGTAAACACACACACAAAAACCACTTAGGATATTGAGTTAATTCTTTTTCTAATCATCTAATTTTTTATTTTGTTCCTTGGGACTAGTTTTCATGTCCATATGACTCCAAATGGGCAAAAGTCCTAAAAATATTATGTGACTATTTTTAGCTTCTTACATCTTATAAAGTGCAACTATCATAATGGGCTCCCAAAAAACTAAAGAAAAAAAGGAATAAGTGATATTTCTTTCTAGGTGATGCAAGATTGTTCCTACACCCTATATACTCCTACATCAGACACCATGGGTAATTTGAGAAGTGACATTGTCATATCTCAGGTGTTCAAAAGAAAACCAAAGCAATCAACCTCTACTTTTGATATATGTGATGAATATTCAATAGTTAATCCTTTCCATTTATCTAGGTACTCTTCATATTTCTTGTTTCTCGTGCTTCTACCCACACCACTATCTAAGACATGCTTTATCTCCTCCTCGACTAAACTAGGTGGCAAAATATTCTATTGTGCTTCTGCTATTTCATCTTAAATACTTCCTCCATGATACCATGTCAAATATAAAATAATAAACACATGTGAATTATTAAGTTCACTTAGGAACTATACTTCATAAGCATTTCTTAAATCATGCTTCTTTAGGATTTTGCATGGCCCAAACTTCTTCATCTTCAACTTATAATATATATTTCCATTTTAAATCTCTTCTTTCTCAAATGAACCATGACTTCATCTCCAATCTGAAATTCTTTATATCTCCTTTTTTTATCTGTCTTAGCCTTGTATTGAATATTCATTTTATTAATATTCTTTATCACCTCTTCATGCAAATTATTCAAGTATTCTACAAAGTCTTTAGCTTTGGCACTACTCTTTTCTCCTTTGTCCAACTTTGCTAACTCTGAAGCATTTATAGAACTACTTCCATATACAATCTAGAATGGTGATTTTCCAATGCTCTTATTGATATAATTAGTGTGCATTTTTTTCTCGTGGTGAAATCATGTCCCACTCCTTGGTTTTATCTCCTACTAGGCATCTCAATAGGTTCCTTAAACTCTTATTTATTACTTCTATCTTCCCATTAGCTTGTGAATGGTACATTGAAATGAACTTCAAATTTGTACAACTTCTTCCACAATATCCTCTAAAAGTATCCAACAAACTTAGTTTCTCGATCTAAAATTGTGCTCTTTGGTAGACTATGTAGTCTCACCACTTTTTTTAAAAATAATTCAACCATATGAACAACATCATTAGTCTTCTTACAAGGAGTAAAATGTGTCATCTTTAAAAAAATTCTATGACCACAAAAATGGAATCATGTTCTTTTTTACTCCTTTAAACCAAAAACAAAGTCCATACTAATATCCTCGCATTGTCTCTCTAGTATAGGTAATGGGTGATACAAACCTTTATTCTACTTGGTTCCTTTTGTCATTTGACATCTAACAACTTTGCTCAAACTTCTTGTTATTTTTCAATAATTATGGTGAATAATAATGCTCACTAACTAGAGCAATGGTATTATCTTGACCAAAGTGGTCATCCAATCCTCCATTATGCTTCTTTTTTATTAGGTTTTCCCTCGTGGAACTCTTTGGAATGTATAATTTGTTTCCTTTGAATAAAATCCCATCTTGGATTATAAAATACAACCACCTAGACCTGTCTAAAGTAACAGGCTCTATGCAAGCTCTCCAAGCCTTGCCAAAATGAGGATCATTTGAATAAACTCTTGTGTTCATGGAACCTAATAACTTTGATTTACATCTCTATCAACAAATTATTCCTCCTACTTAGGGCATTTTCAACCTTGTTAGACTTTCCACTCATATACTTCAAAATAAAAGTGGACCTCTGTAAAAACTCAACCTATTTTAAATAACCGTGATTCAACTTTCCTTGGCTATTCAAATACTATAAAGCTCAATGATCAATAAGAAAAATAAACTCTTCAGGAAAAAGATATTGTCTCCACTTCCTCAATTTCTGAGCTATAGCATGAAACTCCTAATCATAAAAAATAAATTATTTTGGTATCATTCAACTTCTCACTAAAATAAGTAATGGGCTTACCTTTCAAACTCAAAACAGCTCCAACAACATTGTTTTTAGCATCACATGTTGTTATATAACTGAGAGGGGGGTGAATTAGCTAAGTCCAGTTATCCTACGGTCCCAAACACTCCCAAATGTATAAAACAAAACTTTCAAATCAATTAATCAACTCGGTAATACTTTAACTATGTCTTTTTGTTCATCTATCGAATACCGGTAATTAACTAGTGAATATACCGATCAATCTAGTTATAGTAATGTGTAAAACAAAATAACAATTCAATACATCCATACACATATAACACTTTGATTTTTAATGTGGAAACCCTGTTAGGGGAAAAACCATCTGGGACTGGTAACCTAAAATAATTCACTCTTCTGAAGTGAGCTCGGTTAGGAACCAACCATGTTAAAGGTTATAATAACACACTGTGAGGTGTGACCTAGTTAGAGGATTTATCACTAACAGTTCTTCATGACCAAACATTCACTATGGGGTCAACATGAAAACAATCAATATTCATTGAATGTCATAATGAAATAAAAAAGACTGTTAAGTCCCACTCGGTTAAGAGATTTATCTATGGCAATGGTTAAAATGCAATAATAATGATCTCATTCAAATACAACTTTCCCTGCATATTTTCAGATCTATACTAAGCTCAAAAATACCTTTGGCCAATATACTCAATTCAATTTCTTTGTATCCTCCAACTCTGATATGATCGGTTAATTCCTTTCTCTGACGCTCGGTGTTGTCTGCAGATTTGCTTGGTTCTATCTTTAACCTGTTTGACCTGCTTCTCATGAATGCAATATTCTCACACATATTCCATAATTCATAATGAATCTCTTGTCTTCTTTTATAGACATAATAAACCATTTTATTTCCAACCATAGATTTTGCCTCTTAATCTTCATTGTTGATTTTGCCACTTTAACCCTCCTCGACAATTATGTTTGTAACACATTTCATTCTCCTTCATCCGATCATCCTTGAATTTTGTTAGCCATTTGATCATCATAACAACCTTTATCTTTAACCTCATAATCATTCATAATTGTCCATATCATCATCTTTAGTCGGCAGTCATATGTTCTATTTATTTCTTTTACTCGGTCAATACTGTGATGTGTCAGTGACTTCTAACTCGATTAACACTGTACTTGATATACACTACACTTGCTCGGTGTACACTATTTCAACTCGGTGTATACTAAGTTCTTCATTTACTGACCACGTAAACTTGTACGTTCTTGATCTTCAAACCATAACAGAATTATGTAATACAATCAAATCACTAACATAATGTCATAGACTCATCAATAAGTTACCCAATGAATACCATATCCATATCTTTGTCATACATCTCATCTGCATGTTAATAACTCATTCTTTCACCATTATTTCCTTCTTCAGATGTTTGTAACTATCATGATAAGTACAATCAAAACTAGTTGACATCAATGACAATACAATAACTGATTTAATGTGTGTCACATATACCTTTTTAGCTCGGTGATCATCAATCATGGTCTTTTGAAGTCTATCAATCTCTCCCTCAAGATAATAATTAGTTATAGCCTATCAATCTTTCCCTTTGGCATTGATGGCAACACAATATGAAATATGCCATAGAATACCAAACATTTATCTACAACTCTGTATGTATATGTTGTTACTGGGTAAGCTCTCCCTAGCTTAGGAATTTAATATGTTTAATTACTACATTGCATCAGTGTCTCTCCCTTTCGGTTAGCTTTGATTCTAACTGATATCTCTCTATTATTCTCTCTCCCTTTCTTCATGCAATCATCTCTCCCTGTAGATAAATATTTCATGTAATTCCTCTCCCTTTGACAACAATGCCAAAAATACATCAGCTCTTCAGTAGCCAAATCAATATCACTGTTATTCAGTCCAAATTCAAGTACCTTGCATGTACTGATATGCAGTTTTAGTTTGTCTTCCAGCTTTCAAAACCTTAGGAAACCCAAAGTGTGAATATCATGCATCAACATCATTTGATCTTCTCATAAATAATAGGTTGATGCAACCTCCTATCACCTTAGTGACTATTAGACAGGTGATGGACCCCTAGTCTACTTCTCAAGTAATCAAATGTGTCCTTTGGTAAGGGTTTTGTAAATACATCAACAAGTTTCTCTTGTGATTTCACATACTCCAATCTTACTTACTTTTCTTGATCTTGCTCCCTCAAGTAGTGATACTTTATAGATATATGCTTTGTCTTTGCATGCATCACTAGATTCTTTCAAATATTAATTGCACTTGTGTTATCACAATATATTATCATTGGGTCAATAATCTCCTCATTCATACCTTCCAAAAGTTTTTTTATCCGTGCAATATTTGAACAATTAGCAGCAATAACAACATATTTTGCTTATGCAATGGACTGATAAATGCATCCTTGTTTCTTACTTATCTAAGTAACCAATATTTCTTCCAAAAAGAATGCTCCACCAATAGTGATTTAAAATTCTTTTCACAATAGTCATGTGTGATTATTTAGGATTAGCAGAAAATATTGCTACAATTCCAATCGCATGTGCAATATCTAGTATACTATGCACAAAATACATCAATTTTCCAATCATAGATCTATACAAGGTCTGATTTACCTCAGTTGACTTGTCATCCTTTGTCAATTAGCATCCGGTGACCCTAGGTGTACTGGCTGATTTTGAATCTTCCATACCGAATGTCTTCAATACTTCCTTGATGTATTTGGATTGAGTGTTGTTTAAGTTTTCATTCTATTGTAAAATTTGTAAGCCAAGAAATTTTTTGATCTCTCCAAACATCAACATTTAAAATTCTTTTCTCATTTCATCAGCAAAAAAATTGCATAAATGATCATCTCCTCCAAATATGATATCATCAACAAATATTTCAGCAATAACAATCTTATCATCAGTTTCACATTTCAGATATAAATTATTATTGTCACTAGTTCTAACAAATCCAATACTAATGAGATAGGAATTTAGTCTTTCATGCCATGCTTTGGGTGCTTGTTTCAGTCCATATAGGGCTTTGTGCAACGTACATACCATATTCCTCTGATTAGGATCAGCAAAACCTTCGAGTTGTTCAATGTAAACCTCTTCCTTAAGTATCCCATTCAGAAATGCAGATTTAACATCCATCTGATAAACTTTAAATCCTTTGTAAGAAGCATATGAAATAAATATTCTTACTCCTTCAAGTCTAGCAACAGGTGCAAAAGTTTCTCCATAGTCAATTCCATCTTCTTGTGCATAACCTTTGCATACTAGACTTTCTTTATTCCTTGTAACATCTCCTTTCTCATTCAATTTATTTCTGAATATCCATTGATTCCAATCAGATTTTTGTCTCTCGGTCTCAGTACCAATGTCCATGTTTTTTTTATGTATTTGATCAATCTCTTCATTCATTGCCTTAATCCATTCATCATTTTCTAGTGCATCTCTAACAATATTAGGATCAAATTCACAAACCAAACATGTGTTGTTTCTCAACTTACTTCGTGTCATCATGCCAGCTCTCTTATCTCCAATTATCTAATCTTATAGATGATTTCTTCTTACATATCTTTCAATTATAGGTTCAGATCTTTGTTCTTCAATGTGTTCTCCTCTCAGTGCATGATCATCATCTTCATCGATAACAGTTTGTTGATTCTCGGTCTGTAAAGACTATTGCTCGATAGCATTATCCTGTTGCTTCGTAATACCAGGTTGTTTCTTGGGTAGAGTGTTAGATTCCTCAATGTAAACAAATCTACCATAGTCTTCTGGTCCCTTTTTATTTTCTACATCATTCTTTTCAGCAAATTCACCAACTCTCACATTTGCACTTTCAATCATTTTGTTAGTAGTCTTGTTCAAACATTTGTAAGCTTTTATTTTAGTAGAATATCCTAGAAATATTCCTTCGTCACCTTTTGAATCAAATTTCCCATTTCTATCATCTTTCAGAATGTAACATCTACTTCCAAATATTCTAAAATAACTCACAGTAGGTGTGTAACCATACCATGATTCATAAGGTGTATTGTTTGATTATTTCTTCAATTGAACTGGGTCTAATATGTATATAGTAGTACTAATTGATTCTCTCCTTTACATTTGTGCAACATCCTTTTCAATCATCAGTATTCTATCACAATCCACAATTGATCTATTTCTCCTTTCAACAATTTCATTTTGTTGGGGTGTTCTCGGTGCAGATACTTGTCTCTTAATTCCATGCTCATTACAAAAATTAGTGAACTCATCAGAAATAAATTCACTGCCTCTATCTGATCTCAAGCATTTTAGTTATTTACCACTTTCTCTTTCCACTTTATCTTTATACCACTTAAATATTTTAAAAGCTTCAGATTTTTCTTTTAAGAACATGACAGTCATCATCCTAGAGAAATCATCAAAAAATAAGACAAAATGTTTGTATTCATAATAACTCTAAGTTATCATAGGACCACACAAGTTAGTATGAACTAACTCCAAAATATCATTAGATGAATTGTGTTTGATCTTAAAACTAGATTTTGACATCTTTCCCATTTGACATTGTTTGCACATAACATGGTCAGGTTTGGATATGATTGGTAAACCTCTAACTCTTCTTTTCTTACTAATCTTAACCATGTTGTCAAAGTTCACATGACATAACCTCTTATGCCACAACTATACATCTTCACTTTTAGCCAACAAACAAGAAGTTTCAGCATTGTCAAGATAGAACAAGTTACCTTTTGATTGTTCACCAATACCAATCAACTCTCCAGCTTTATCATAGATTTTCACCTTTCTATTCTCAAATGCAACTCAATGACCTATTTTATTCAGTTGTGCTACACTCAATAGATTATAATTAAGTCCTTTCACCAATATGCATTCTCACATCTAATCTTATTGTTCAACAATATAGATCATTTTCCCTTTACTAGAAAAGGTGTATCATTTCCCATTTTAACAGATCCTCCATTATAATGTTCAAGGTATTCAAAATTTTCTTCATCACCAGTCATATGATGTGTACAACCACTATCAATAATCCATGTATCATTCTTGCTAAATTTAGAATTAAGTGTTGTTTCAACATATCTTTCTTCTTCTTTGGAGTCTTCTTTCAATGCCACAAATACTACTTTTATGTCTTCATCAATCTCGGTGTCGATGTCCTCATCTTCATTTTCAACAAGGTAGCATGTCTTCTATCCTTTATCCATGTAGTCTCGGTTATCTCTATTGCCATACTCTTGGTTACCTCAATGATCTCGGTAATATCTTCTATCATTTTTCTTTTCATTAGATCTCTCACTTGATTTCTCATCTTCCTTCCTATCAGGACATCTAGCAGCAATGTGAACAATATCTTTATATCTAAAACAAACCAAGGGTAGTTTACTTCTATATCTTCCTTTGCCTTTTTTTAATCTTATAGTCATTAATGCTTCAATTTCATCCTCTTCAGTTTCATTGTCACTTTCATTTCTTATTTTATGTTTGCTGCTTGACTTTCAAATTTTCAAAGATGACATAAATGCAAATTCAACAGTAGGTAAAACACTATTGTCATAGTTATTCAACTCAAATGCAGTCATTCTACTGATTAGACTATCAAGTGAAATATTATTACCAGGAGCATAGGTAGGTAACAAGGTTATGAGAATTTTACTTACAACAGTGTCTTCATCAATAGTTCCACCTGCTCCTCAAATAACATTCACAACCTCCCTGACTCAGTTGTTGTACTGAGTGATGTTCTCACCTTCTTTCATCTTCATGTCATCAAACTTACCTCTTAGACTTTTAGCTTTAGCTCTTAACACATTCACATCTCCTCCATGAACTAGTGCAAGCTTGTCCCACATCTATTTTGCAGTTTTACATGTCTTAACATCTTCAAATTTGGCATTTGATAAGGAATAAGAAATCTCAATCATCATAGCATTGTGTTCATGTCTTTCTCTCATCTGATCGACAATCAAAGGTCCAGTGGGTAAGATAAACTCATTTTTCAAGTAGTCTATTGCAGACTCACCAATCCCTGATAGATACAATCTCATTCTCCTTTTCCATGTTGAGAAGTTCTCTTTGTTCAGCTTTGGCACCTCTCTCTTATACATCTTGTGATCTTTAACTTAAGTCCTTCAAACTTTTCCTTCATGTACTCTATGCTCTAATACCAATTGTTAAATAACTGAGAGGGGGGGTCAATCAGTTAAGTCCAGATATCCTACCATTTCAAACACTCCCAGATGTATAAAACAAAACTTGCAAATCAATTAATCAACTTGGTAATACTTTAACTGTGCCTTTTTGTTCATCTACCAAATACCAATAATTAACTAGTGAATATACCGATCAATCCAGTTACAATAATATGTAATCCAAAATAAAAATTCAACACATCCATACACATATAACACTTTGATTTTTAACGTGGAAACCCTGTTAGGGGAAAAACCATCTGGGACCGGTAACCCAAAATAATTCACTCTTCTAAATTGAGCTCAATTAGGAGCCAACTGTGTTAAAGGTTACAATAGCACACTGTGAGGTGTGACCTGGTTAGAGGATTTATCACCAACAATTCTCTGTGACCAAACATTCACTATGGGGTCAACATGAAAACAATCAACATTCATTGAATGTCATAATGAAATAAAAAAGATTGTTAAGTCCCACTCGATTAAGAGATTCATCTGTATCAATGGTTAAAATGCAACAGTAATGATTTGATTTAGATACAACTTTCCTTGTAGAATTTCAGATCTATGCTAAGCTCAAAAATACCTCTAGCCAATATACTCAATTCAATTCCTCTATATCCTCCAACTCTGATTTGATCGGTTAATTCCTTTCTCTGATGCTCAGTGTTGTCTGTAGATTTGTTCAATTCTATCTTCAACTTATTTGACCAACTTCACATGAATGCAATCTTCTCATGCACATTCCATAATTCATAATGAATCTCTTGTCTCCTTTTGTAGACATAATAAACCATTTTATTTCCATAGATTTTGCCTTTTAATCTTCACTGTTGATTTTGTCGCTTTAACCTTCCTCGACAATTATGTTCGTAACACATTTCACTATCCTTCATCCTATCATCCTTGATTTTTTTCAGTCATTTGATCATCATAACAAACTTCATCTTTATCCTTGGAATCATTCATTATTGTCCACCTCATCATCTTTAGTCAGCAGTCATATGTTCCATTTGTTTCTTTCACTCAGTCAATATTGTGAAGTTCTTCATTTGTCGACCACATAAACTTATACGTTATTGATCTTCAAACCATAACATAATTATGTAATACAATAAAATCACTAACATAATGTCATAGACTCATCAATAAGTTACCCAATGAATACCATATCCATATCTTTCTCATACATCTCATCTTCATGTTAATAACTCATTCTTTCACCATTATTTCCTTCTTCAGATATTTGTAACTATCATGATAAGTACAGTCAAAACTAGTTGACATAAATGACAATACAATAACTGATTTAATGTGTGTCACATATACCTTTGTAGGTTGGTAATATCAATCAATGTCTTTTGAATTCTATCAATCTCTCCCTCAAGATATTCAATCAGTTGTAGTCTATCATAGGTTACTTGAAATACCTTATCAAAATCTGGAAGTACCAAAATAAGTTGTTCTTTAACTTTTCTTTAGACAAATCAAAACTCTTTGATGGTCTCCAATCCACTCAAACTATTTTCCATCACCTCTCATTGTTTCAATTAGGGGTTGATAGATACTACTAAAATTTTGGATAAGCTTTCTGTAAAAACTAGCCAAATTATGAAAATATCATACTTTAGTGACACTCCTTGGAGTAGGTCATTTAAGGATAGCCTTCACTTTCTCTGGGTCCATTTTAAGACCATGTAATGAGACAAAAAAATCCCAAGTACACAAACTCCTTGACAAAATTTCACTTCTTCAGATTGACAAACATCTTTTCTTCTCTTAACTTCTCAAATACCCCATAAATATGCATTATATGTTGTTCCAATATTTTACTAAAGATCATAATATCATCCAAGAAAACAATAAAAAAACTTACTCAAAAATTCCTTAAATACCTCATTCATGGGTTGCATGAATGTACTCAATGCATTAGTTAACTTAAAAGGTGTGACTAACCACTCATACAAGCCCTCCTTTGTCTTGAAGGTAGTTTTCCATTCATCTCCTTCTCTAATCCAAATTCAGTGACAACCACTCTTTATATCTATCTTTGTGAAGTACTTGACTCCACTCAAACAATCTATAATGTCATCCATCTATGGAAAGGGATATTTATACTTGATAGTAATATTATTGATAGCCCAAGATCATGTACCCATCCTTCATTCTCCATTTTTTATTTGTGTTAGTACTATTGGTATTGCACATAGACTCAAACTCTTTGAATCAACCCCTTGTGCAATACCTATTGCACTTTTTTGTTTAACTCTTATCTCTCTGCTAGAGTCATTCTATGGGATGCCTTATTCAAAAAACTAGATCCAAGAATCAAGTCCATTTGACAACTAATCTTTCTTACTAGTGGTAATCCATCATGTACATTATCTGATACAATATATTGAAACTCATCCAAAAAACTACAACTTCCATAGGTAGATCTTCTACTTCCTCTATATCAACTTTTGGAATTAAAGAAAAACACATATGCTCATGCTTTATGCCTTCTAGAAAATTCCTTCTGCCAACTAAATATATTCTTGCATTACTACATACCTTTTCCTTTGTATCCTTCAATGGCTTCAACTTTCGTTAGACTAAATCATCCTTTGTCAAAGAATAGATATTTGCATAACCATCATGTACTCTATGATGATCGAATTGACATGGTCTCTCTAACAACATATTACAAACATCTATACACATTATATCACATAATACCTCATCAGTATTATTTTCAATTATAAAATTTACTGAACATTGTTTGTTGACCAAAGCCTTTGTGGTCCTTTTGCAACCAAGCAATCCAAAAGGGATTCAAATGCTTCATTTTCTCTAACTTAAATTTACTAAATTTATCCTCTAAAATAAGGTTGTTAGTACTACCACCATCTATAATAGCATTGCAAACTTTACCATTACACTTACATCTTGCATGAAACAAATTATTCCTTTGTGTTGGTTCCTTCTCATCATTTAGCAAGCCTCTTATAGTAAAAAGAACATCTATTCTTTCAACATCTAAAAATAATGTGAAGACTCAACATCCTCATCTACATGTGCAACTCGTGCATTAGCCTCTAATCTCCTATTTTTCCTCAATTGATGTTGGGGACACTCATAGGCTCTGTGTATTTCTTCTCCACATTGAAAACATGTTCCATGGACACCTTCTCCCCTCAATTCTCGTCTTCTTCCTTTTCATCTTTGATCTCCATTATTTTAATTGCAAGGATGATAGGAATTATTTTCCCATCTGATTTTGGCTCGTACTAGATTCATCATTCTTCTAGTCTTCATTTAGGCTTCCACAAGACTTTCCAACAGTCTTTCCACCATGACCTCTTCCATTTTGCTTGTTCTCAAACCTCCTGTTTAGTTTCTCTTCTACCTTCAAATAAAATTGATATGCATCTTCAATTGTAGACATTTTTACCATTATCAAATTTTCTTGAATACTTGGGTTCAACCCATTTATGTAGTAGGTAACCTTCTCCTTTTTGTCCTTAGAATAGCTAGTTCGAATAAGGACTCAATAGAACACTTTTGTATAGTCTTGGATCTAGATTTTCCTATTTTCTCTAGCCCTTACATTTTTTTCAAAAAATCAAGCTCATAGTTAATAGGAATGAACTATCTTTTCAATTTTTCAACCATCCAATCTTGTATTGGTATTCTCCTTCACTCTTTTATTTCTCTCCAAATGAATTTCTTTCCACAAAATTTTAGCATGAACTTTTAGCTTGCCATTTACAAAACTAACCCTCTTAGGATCTTCTACTTCTTCATACTAAAAATACTCTTCCATATAATTGGTCCAATCAATAAACTCTTATGGATTAAGATTCCCAAAAAGTGTGGAAACTTCAATTTTTGGCCTCCTCACAATCTTGAAAATAACCCTTAAAACCCTAATCTCATCAGGATTTTTGGACACATCTTGCTCTTCTTCAAATTTTCCTTCTTTAGATTTATCCTCACTTTTATCTATTTCCCTAATATTAGCTCCTTTGTGTAGCTCCACTTGTATTTCTTGCACTTGTGTCTTGAGGGCTCTAAAACCCTCTTTTGTCACAGCATAAATTGTTCAACCATGATTCCTTTATGGAGGAAATTTTATCACTTATCTCTCAGACCCACTATTTTAGTTCTGATATAAATCGCCTCACATTTGGTGATTTGTTTAACACATATGAACTTCTTCTCCAATACCGCTTGATAAGTTACCCCCTTACTCAACCAAATACACACAAACACGACATAGAAAAGAAATAGACAAGTGCAAGAATGGAAAATAATACTTTGTTTTTATTATCTTAAATGAAATGACATTATAACATTCTATAAACAACTTTTTATACCCACATGGGCTTTCTTATTATAATAATCTGCAAGACAACCACAATCTAAACTTTTGGAACTGAATATGAAAACCCTCCTTCATCCCTATATATGTAGCACCAATAACTACATTGGAATATTCTAGAAAGTGAAACTTTTCTCTTTTTTGGTATGTGGCTCATTAGTTCAATTTCTCGCCCAGGTGATTTTTATGTCTTCTTTATTATCAAAACTTGGGTTTTGGTGGTACAACTTCTAAAAGCCACAACTTTTGACGTAGGCAACTGATTTCCTTGTATAATATATTATTTTAAACCTCATTTAGAGATATTAAATGGTACATACATCTAAAGTTCTATGTGTCAGGATCTCAAACCTTGAGTTTTAAGCTTCATTGGAGAGCTACCCAAGAAAGAAAATGTTGATATGACTGGTTTGAGTTTATTCTAAAATATATGAATCAATCCATGCATCATTAAGGTGATAGTAAAATATCTTAAAGGGGTTTTCTATTATCTCTAGATTTATACTAACAAACTTAGAATTTGAGAACATAAGAAATCATTTAAAATGATAAGGCACTGGTCTAATTAATTGCATTGAAGAATTTATGTTGAATGCAGATAAGGTATAGTTTCCAGATTAATGAGATGACTCATTAAATATATCAAACATTCCTAAACAAACATTACATATTTTAAGTCCTTCAAATTAATCAATTATCAACAAAGCAATAGTGATCTATTCTAAAAAGCCTTAAAGCATCTTGAGGTGTAGGCCTACTAGCCTTGGTCCTATAGAGCCAGAATTGGAGAAGTTCACTCTGGATAGAGTAGAACTTGTTAGTTGACCAAATTACTTTGGTTTTCCAAGCATTGGAAGTAAGAGTACATAGGAAATCCAATTTTTTGATTTGAGCACCAACATGGTGGTCTTAGGATCCCTTCTCTTTAGGTTCTTGTATGTTTCAATTGTCTTGTAAGCTGAAATTAATCAAGGGAAATATTAAACATTGGAATGTTATTGTTTTCAAAATTATTTTTCAATAGAAATTAGTCCTGCAACAAGAATTGGTAGAGATTAATAATTTTATAATCCTCAATGGGCTCTCAGCGGACACATATGAGCAACAGAAGAAGTTGTCATTAGAATTGTATGGCGTCTTAACCAAGGAAGAAATTTATTGGAGGTAGAGGTCAAGGGAGCTTTGGCTGAAGGAAGGGGGTAGAAACACAAAAAATTTCCATATCTTAGCTAAGGTTAAAAGGCATCAAAACTCAATTTTCCAAATTCAAGGTTGTCAGGGCCAAGTTAGAAGTTGTCTGATGAATTAACAATTCAACAAAAAGAAGTTTCTTTCTTTTCAAATCTATTATTGAAAGATCCTAAAGTAGTTGATGGTAGTAATTCTGAAGAGCTCGATTCTATTTCTACCATTGTTTCTCCCCAAACAAAACCAAGATCATATGAAACATTTGTCACTCGAGGAGGTAAGGTAGGTAGTTTTTGCAATGGCACCAAATAAGGTTTCGGGTCCCATTGATTTCTCTATGCTCTTTTTATGAATTCATGGTCTTTCATTGGACAAGACATCATGTTGGCTCTTGATGAATCAAGGAGAAATACATCTATAGTAAAGCATTTATTTATCTCATTCTTAAATGTTCACATCTAAAATATTTTCAGAATACAAACCAATCTCCTTGTGCAACATAATTTATAAGATATTCACAAAGGTTATTTCTATTATGTTAGCTATATTGATCCCATTAATCATTTCTTCTCAGCGGGGGTTTAGTTTCTGGAAAAGATATAGTGGAGGGTGCATTAATTTCTCATGAGGTGATACATTCTATCCACCATCATAATATTCATGCAATGATGGTTAAATTAGACATGATGAAGGCATATGATCATTTGGCTTGGGTTTTTCTCCATTGGGTGCTTCTTTGTAAGATCTTTAATAGGAAATGGCATAAATGAATATTGGCATGTATTTCAAGTGTTAAGTTTTTAATTCTTGTAAATGGCATCCCATGTGGTTTCTTCTCTTCATCTAGGGGGGTTAGGTAAGGGGACCCTCTTTGTCCCTTTTTGTTTATAATTATGGAAAAAAGATTAACATATTTATAACAAGAAAGCATTTAATGGCCTTGTGGAAATAGATTAACATTCTACATTCCTCCCTCCATATCACTCATACTCATTTTAATGACAATACCCTGTTATTTGGATACTCTACTATGAAAGAGGCAAGGGTGCTTAAATATATATTGGAAGAGTATTGAAATATTTCAAGTCAAAATATCAATCTAGAAAAATCCAAAATATTATTTTTCAATGTCTCTCCAAAGGTGAGTGGGGTTATTCAAAAGTTGTTGGGATTCAAAGTTGATGTTCTACCTTATAAGTATTTGGGAATTCCTCTCTTCCAATAGGAAAGTTGATGGTCTCCTATCTTGTTATCCATTTTAGATAGAATTTCTTCTTGGTAAATATGATGGTTGTCTTTGGTAGGTATAATTCTCCTCATTTAGTCTATGCTTTCATCTATTCCAAATTATATCATGTTTGTGGTCTTAACCCCAACTTCGGTCATGCAGAAGTTAAATAAAATGTTGAGGGAATTCTTGTAGAAAGGTGATATGGATGACAAATAGAAATTTCCATTGATCTCTTGGGATGGTATTTGCAAGTCTAAATCTGAAGGGGGCTCATGAATTCATGATATGTCTTCTAGGAATCTCATCTTGGGAGCTAATTTGACATGGAAGTTGTATTCTAACCACTCTTCCTTATGGGATAAAATTACTAGAGCTAAGTATTTGGATTCATAATATCTAGAGAGGATTTTTACAATTTCAAACCCACAAAAGGGTTCATCTATGTGGAACTTTATGATTAGGAGTAGATAAGTTATTCTTCCTTATCTCTCCTAGGTTGTAAAATCAGGCGATATGGGTTTGTTTTGGGAGGATTCATGGAATGGTTTTCCTGCTTTAAATACTTTATAGAATCTCATTAAGGCCAAACAATTCCTTAAACAACATTGGGGAATTTGGTTTAAGGAATACTTTATCATAAAATATGAGGAATCTACTACCATTTGGAAGGATTTATCCTCTCTACCTTTTCCTGAAGACCAGAAGGAGGTATTGGGTAATATACTGTATCAAAGGTTAGTTTTGTATTCCTTGGAATCTGATTATCTTATTTGGGATGCAAGTAAGTCGGGTAAATAATCAATTAAATAAGGTTATCAATCACTCAAAGTTTCAAGTTCTTAGGAAAAGTCTAGATCCTATTCCTTTTGCTGGCATGAGGTGGTTCTTCCAAAATCTTGGGAATTTTCATGGTTGGCCCTTAATGATAGAATCTTATCAAGATCTAGACTATATAAGTTGGGTATTACACAAAATATTATGTGTGTCTTCTGTAATCAAGTTCCTGAAACCACTGACCATCTCCTTCTTCAATACTCATTTGCTCATGATTGTTGGATATGGCTTCAAAATAAACTAGGTTGGTTTGGCCCACTCCCAAACACATATCCCAATCTATTGGATCAATGGCCCCTTTTTCATAATGATGCATTTTTTTCTAATCTTTGGCACATTTCTTCCATTAAATTTGTCTAGTCTCTATGGTTGGAAAGAAACAAGTGTATCTTTAAAATTCAAAAGGCTCCGACTAATAGAGTTTTGGAAATTGAGTTATCTATCTTGGAGAACATCAAAGCATATGCCTCTAGAGTGAACTCAATATCCTTAGCTTTTATAGGGTTTGATGATAAGGTACTTTCAAATTGGTCGTTTATATCCTTTCCCTTTAAAGGAAGCTTGATTAGGAATGTCTCTTCCCAAACTAATAGGGCTCTTGTTAAGTTGCTTCCCCCGCATGAGCCTTTTTTGAATCTTAACTTTGATGGTGTGGCTAGGGGAGATCAAAGAAATTTTTTAGTAGGTTGTATTATCAAAAATGATAGAGGAGAGATAATTGTAGCTCAAGCAATGCATTTTCTAAATGGCATGAATAATTTGGCAAAAGCTTGAACTCTTTTGGAAAGCATTATATTATCCTTACAATTTAAGGTGGTTGATATTCATATATAAGGAGACTCACATTTACTACTTCAGCCTTGATGTCTATTAAGACTATGAATTGGAAAATAAATTACATTCTGGAAGAGGTTTGGCAGTGTAACATCCTAAAATGTTTGAACCCATAATTGGAGGATCTAGGACATATTAGACCTCATTCTTGTGATTTCAAGGTCTAAAATGTCTATTATGCTTGATCCCATCAACCTGCATGTCCTCCTTCCACATCTTATCACATTCCTCATCATCCTGACAAAATCTAGATTTAATCTACCTATGAAAAGTTGACCTCTCGACTTGTCCCAACGTTAAAAGTTGATATCTTGACTTTTAACCTAGGGTACAAGTTGGTTCTTGACTTTTCCTTGGGTTTTTGAGCCCAAATTCACCCAAGTCCCAATGTCAAGGTTTTCCTCTGAGGTCCAGATCTTTGGTTGGCCTTGATCAAATTTGAATCCGAAAATGAGTGTAAAAAGGACATCTTCTCCTCTCATTTTTTCATTAATTATTGTTATCCATGATTCATATGAAAATAATATCATATTCATTTCAAGCATTCAATCATTAAGGATCTAGATTCAAGATTTAAAGGAAAACATCCAATTCAATATCTCCAAGTATTCATTTATTCAAGGTTCATTCAAGAAAAAGAAATCTTCTCTGATTGATGCAAGTTTCTTTCTCATGGTGGCTAAGTAGAGGAATTCACAATCAAGAAAGAAGATCCATCCACTCATTCTCCTTTCCCTCTCCTTCTCCAAGTTGTTATCAAGCATATATACATTCAAGATCTAGGAGTGATAATCATAGATCTAAGAATTTGTGAAGGAATCCTTGATTCTACATCTCATTCCAAGTATTTTTCAAGAAACTTCATGGATTTGAGTGATTAATACATCCATTCATGAGGGTTTCATACAAGTTAAATCAACCATTTACCTTTTTACTTTACTGCATGTTTGATGTAGACAATCCCACATTCCCTAAGTTTGAATCCACAAACCTTAACTAGGAATGAATAGAACCTCTACAAGTAGGACTTCTTGGAAAAATGATGTTTTGTTCACCCCAAAACCTCCTTTCCAACTTGATGCATGAATCAACACCCCCCTGACCCCTTCTTAACAATCTCAATTTGAAAGTATAGCATTCCTCAACTTATAGTTCTAGGACCTTAGCCAATTTCCTTGTAGCCCTCCTAATCGAGTAATTTGGAATTTTCTCAAAAATTTCCCACAAAACCCAAAAATATAAGATTATTTTTGGACACCCTTTTCAATTTTCCTTCAATTCTGCAAATGATAGGACACAACTCTGAGACTATCCCACCAAAGGATACACAAGTCACCTAGGGCTAATAGGGCTAATTAGGGGCTATGAAGAAGGAAATTCTCTCAAATGGATTGGTTTCCTCTTCTCAACAATTGGAGACTCTTAATATAGGTCAGGAAACTCCAAATAAAATGTTTTGTGCTTTGATTCATTACCCATCAAAAGTTATGGGGTCGATTGCAGTCTAACTAATAGGTAGTCACATAGAGATGCCTACCTAGGGCTTCCTGTTTCTCCACCCTCCCCTGCATGAAAAATTCTCTCCTTTTGGATTATTAATTTACATAGGCCATCCTTTCATTCCTCCAAGTCTTATCATATTTTCATGGCCGGAAGGCAAGAAATGGCCACTAAACCTTGAAACCCTAAGGCCTATCCTTAATTCAAGACAGTGACTTTGAAGTTCTAATCACACCAATACCAGATTGATTGAAGACCTCAAACCACTTGAGAAATGAGGGTAAGTACCATAAGAGACTTCCCAAATAAAATTCCCCTCATTCACCATCTGTACCTGGCCGTACAATTGCTGATGCAGTCTAGAATTTGCAAAAAATAGGGTATACTTTATTAATTCTTAAGATCTGTTACATTACCATGCACTCTCACCTTGGTATGACCAAAATAAAACTTAAATAGACCTCTCCTAACTGTTTTACCCATCCTTGGTCGGTTAGAGAGGTAATGCCATCGGTTATAACAGATTTTTAAAAAGTTGCTAAAGTTGCAAAGCAACTTTTTAGCAATTTTTTTGCAAGATTTGTGCACTTTTCAAATTTGTTGCATATCCTTAGTTCTTAATACTATCTATGTCTATGGTGATGACCTAAGACCTCTAAGGACCTAACAAAGACCTTGCACTCCTAATTTAGACTATTTCTAACATAAAACATCTCTCATATCAGTTCCCTCAATCTAAGTGTCTTAGGTTTATATAGCCACCCAAAAGCACTTGATTGAACATTAGGACTCTAATGAGTTTACATAGTCTCTTAGGAACATAAAGAAGATTTGTGATCTCCCTAACATCTTTGTCTTCCTCTGATTCAATCTTTTGAGGGTGCTCCTGCACCAATGTTGCTTTCCTTTATGCAATTTCAATTTAATTTCAAGGTTAACTCCTAAACAGTGGTTTGACCAAGGAAAAAATCCATTCCAAAACCTTTGCCCCATTTTTCTATGTGCAAGAACAAGTTACAAAGTTGTAGTCTCAGATCTAAGAGGTAAAGGTGCAGACATAGGATCCCAAAAAGTTTCATCAGATTTGACACTACTGGGAACAAATTGACTACTCGACTTGTCCCTACACTTTTTGGCTGAAATTTGTAGAGAAAATAGTTATAGGTCTTAGTTTCCCAAATTTGTAGTTACAACTTATTCTAACATTTTTATGACAGTCAAATTCACATTCAAAGTTCAAAACTCCTCTTGTTTCAAGGTACATTCATTATTTTCTTTTTCTTGCATTTACTTTCAAAGATCAGTTTTTCTATCATCTACATTATCATTTATCATATCACATATCATTCTACCCTTTTAAGGAATACTGAATATCCCTTTGGTCTATATATTGCATTAGCACCCTTCTTCCTTTGGTTGTGTTAATCACATTTTTATTAAGATTTAGGTTTATATTCCTAATGTATATGAGCCCACAAATTTTGTGAGTGGTCTAGATCCTAGCATTGCTCACCAATTTTCCTCTATACATGTTAGTGAACCCGACACATTACATTTCTATTTTGATTTGGTATCTATATTTCCTTGCTTGCATCTATATCTATAGGTTTATATCTTTGTATCTAGATATACATTACATGCTTTTCATTTCCATAAATACATTTACTTGTATATGCTTTACATTCCATGTTCAAATTTGATAGTTAAATATACTTTTCATAAAATACCCTCTTTGTTTGGATTGCATATTTCTTTCAAATCTTATAATTTCATTGCATATCTCTTTACACTCATTCCTTTATGCATGATTGTTATCACTTTGAGTCCAACTTATAGTGTTCTGGTTAGAAGTTGTAGACTTATGGGTTCCTTTGATCCTGAGTGCTCCCTCTTTCCTATGAATCTTGATGAGATTGAAATGCACAATTAGGTGTCACCTTTTAGGCTAACTTATCAACACAACTGAATTTTAGTATTTCTAACTAAAAATTAATTTTGGTCAAACATATGGTCTAGCTAGATTCATTCTAGCTAAGTTAGATAAGTTCTTTAACTTTTCCAATTGGAAATATTTATTAACTGCATGTTTTGTACCACTTTGGGTCCAATTACCATAAAAATAAAATTATTTCAGAAAAGTGGTGTTTCAATAACTCCTAATATTTTTAATGATATTTTTTTAAAAATAAAAAAACACCCTTTTGTAGAGATCGGAGTCAAGAATATCCTCATATAGATTTTATAGTATTTTAATTAGATATTGTTTATTGTAATTAAAAAATATTGCAAGTAGGTATTTTAACAGTCAAGAAGATGTTGATTCAGAGAAAGAAAAAAATAGTAAATCATATTAAATAAATTTTAAAAACATATGGTGTACAAGAGGAGAGAGTCCTCTTCAAGAATATATATTTCTTTTTTTTATTGTGATAGATTTATTATGAAAAATATGTTGCGAGATGAAAACTGTCGATTGCAGTGAGTTGGAATTTGAATTGTTATAAAAGAAAAAATATAGGTCACAAACCCATTTTTATTTCTTCATGCACTAGCTACATATGTCATCTATGACATATTTTGAAATTAGGGGAAAAAATGTTTATTTACATATAATTGTTTGGTGGGAACTAGACCCCTAATTTTCAGCATTTTTCAGCAACTGAAAAATCATCTTTAAAAATTAAAAAAAACATATAAATTCTTATTTTAAAAAATTATGAAAGATATTAATCATAAAATTCATCCATTTTATCACATTTAATTAGTTTACATCATCTTCAAATTTCAAACATAAATGTCATTTTTATACTGTTGAAGTTGAACATCTTTGATTTTGTTAGTCTTTTCCTTTGTAAAAGGGTGATAGCTTATTGTGCTTTTACCCTGAGACCAACATACATATTAGTGACATCAATACTATCATGGAGAATAATTGTTCCCATTCTTCCCATGATTAATATGAGGCTTTAAGAGTTCCTCCTACGCAATTCATGACTTTGAGAAATTTGAAAAATGGTTAGGACAAGAAAACCCTATCATGATGTCATTTCTATTGTAGAAGGTTTAAAGAACCTAATTCATACTGATAAATATGGTGTTAATATCTTGCATAGTATCTCTCATCTCATTGATACCAATCTTAAGCCTCTTAGGGATTGTGCTCAAGATTTAGATCCTCTTCCACCTACTACTAGTGTTGAGACCTCCATTCCTGTATCTACTTCTATTCTTAGTGTGTCTACTTATGATCCACCTATCATAACAAATTCAATTCAAAATTATAATCCTACCCAATTCAGCATTCCTAATCATGTTTCTCCTTCCATTCCTTCAAGTGTTCCATGTTTTTCATTTCCTTCATCCATGCCCACAGTTTACCATAGTGTCCATTTTTCATATTCAACCATTCCTTCAATTTCTAAAAATGTTCCCAAAATTTCCAACATATCTCCTCCTACCATTCATTCTATTTATTCTACCATTAATAGCTTGGCTCAAACTATAACTTCTTTGCAACAAAAAATTGGTTCAATGACTTAATCCAAGTTCAACATTCCTACTTGTGATATTTCTAGTCCTTTTTCTTTGGATATTATTCATGTTGTTATCCCACAATACATATAAATTCCTCACCTTGAGACTTATAATGGTAAGGGTGATCCTTTGACTCATGTTAAAACATTTCAAACCTTGTGTAGTGATTTCTCTCATGACCATAGGTTCATGGAAAATCTATGAACACTAGAACCTTTCAAGACAAATCCTTGCAATGGTATTTTTCTTTGTCTCCTTAATCGATTCCTTCCAAAACATTGCTAATAATTTCATTCAACAATTTCAAAAAAATATTGGTCCAAAAATTTCTTTGACTAATTTAATGCATTGTAAACAAGGTGTTAAAGAAAAAATGATTGATTTCATTGGTATATTTAAGCATTTTCATGATCATATTTCTTATTGTGTTCCTAATATTGATGTCCAATTCATTTTTATTGCTGATTTATAAAAAGACATTAGAGATAACATTCTAATTTCTAAATTCTCTTCTTTCACTCAATTGTGTGTAGTGCTTCATAATTATCAAATTCAAGTGAGTCCATTTGAGAGCACCACTCCAACAGATCATGATGATAAGATTGATGCTACATCCAACAATCTCAAAAAATCTCAAAAGCCAAGAAAATTCATCAAAATCAACAAATTATCCAAAATGTTTATGAACAAGTGGAAACAACATCCAAAGGTATAGCTCCTTTGTCACCTATTTTTAGACCTTCTCATAATTTTACTCAGCTTTCTAAATCTTTTCATAATGTGATGTTGAAGTTAATTAATCCTAATGTGTTAACACTTCCTCCTATTAAACCAATTGACACATCCAAAAAAAATCCCAAACACTTTGAATGCAAATCTTTTTTTCAATACCATCATCAACCTAGCCATGATACTAAAAAATGTTCCCTCTTGAAAACTTTTATTCAATACCTTATTGATTTTAATACTATATCTATTGAAGGTGTCAATGATCAATTTAACAAATCAATATCACCTCCTAATCAAAACTTTCAAATCTATACCAATCCTTTCCATCTCATTCAACCTATACCATTGAGTATACTCAACCTTCATCTTCTTATTAGCGGGTTAACTATAATATGGAATGTGACAAAGCCAATCATGTTTTCATCCTTATTGATTAATCCAAACCTAACCCTCAATTTGATCCTTTCATTACCTTTGACTCTACCAAGACAATTAAAGCACCTCGAGGTCCCCTCTATATTATCGCAAAGGTTAATTTATTTCATTCTCGTGGTGTCCTCATTGATCCTACTTGCATGGTGAATGTGATAACTAAAGAACATATTTTTAGTAGACAATTGCAATGTGATTCTTATGATAAATCTGATGTTATGATCCAAACTTGCAATGGTTTCCTTTATCCTTCTCATGGTTCCATTTCATTTCCTATTGAAGTTGGTGGTAAAACTTTGGATGTTACCTTTACTATGATCTCAAATTTTGATCAATTTTAATTCAAACTTGACCTTCCTTGGATCACCTCCATGAAATTTGTGGCTTCTCCTATTCATAAATGTCTTAAATTTCCTCATAATGGATAAATCATGATTTTTAACCATAGACTTTATCAACTTTCAGTGCCTCAAGACTCAGTTGACCTTGATTTATTTTGGCCTTCTATACCTCAACCAACTCAAACTCATCCTGATAATCTATTTTGATCTTACAAAGATTAAAAATTCCAAAAGGTTTGGGAATTTAGCAAACCCAAGGTTGTTCCACCTCTTTTCCTTAGACGTGGACTTCTTCCTACACCTCCTATACCTCGTATATTTGCTTATGTTCCACCTCCTATATCTTATACACATTTTCCTCATGCTATCTCTTAGCCTAGTGTGGTTCCTTCTATTCTTCCTCCTCAAGAAGAAAAGGGCCTAATGTTGATTGATCCTAACCCAAACCCAATTTCAAAAAAACTAACCAAATGTAACTGCCATTCTTGTGATCGTCATCGTAACCACCATGCTAGATTCCACCAGTGTACATCTCAAAATATTTCTTCACCTCATACACCTACTAGTGCTTTCGTTCCCTTTGGCCAACCCATGCTTGAGCCAAATGAGGAAGTTAATTTGAAAAATATGAAATTGGGCAAACTTAATAATTCTGTTCATATCTTGGATTCTATTAAAATTAATTTGGATGAAGAAGATACTTTTTATAATGATGCTTTTGATACTAATAATGATATTCATGCTACTAATTCTGATGACAGGTGTGAGATTATTGATCTTGATCATGATTTGTCAACTATGTTTTCACAATAATTATCTATCACTCCTAGCGACAAAAAAGTGACCTATCTTTACAGCATGCTCATTGTTTGGAACTGGTCATTGTTCCATATGTTGTTCTTTTTGTTGCTCCTCCTAAAAGGTGCCCACCTTCCCTAAACACTATAGACTAAGATAAAGGGGCAGGTGATGTTCTTGACTAGCTCTTCTTATGTGGTGCGCTTTTTTTGTTTTCATGTTGTAATGTGCTTCCCCTATGATGTGTTACATGTTATATATTTTATTTAGATTTATTTAAATGACCCATGTTTCTCCATCGGCACAAGGTGATAAAGGAATTGAAATGTCATAAACATTCCTCTATTTGTATCTTACTTCTATATGTTGTTACATGTTGTGTCATGCATGTACCACTGTTAGTAAATGTGTCTTTGTGTTGTTTGATTGGGGATGATGCAAAATGGTACCTACCTATTCTTTTTGGTATTTGTGATGTCATCCCAAAAATACTTCTTTGTAACTCTTACGTGCTATTATTCCATTGTGGCTTGTAGTTCTACTACCTTTTGGGGATGATGACATTTTATTTTGATATAATCTCTCATGTATTATCATATAATTATACTAACCCCAGAGTTAGTAGATCCCTTTCATGCTCTCTTTTGTTATGTACTTATTTCCCTTGATTTTTCCTTTCTTGGGGGCATCTCATAGTGGAATGATTTCTTGTGGGTGCATGTATGCTTTGTTAAAGCCATTTCTCTCATTAAGGTGTTTGTAATCACTTATAGGTGGGGGCATATACTTTGCTATGTGTTTCACATTTTGTACGCACATACACAATTATTTCATGCAACCTCTATTGTAGATGACCAAGAAGATTATGGTTTCCTTTTGTTCATCCTTTTCATTGCATCTCTTAACAAAAATAATCTTTCCTTAAGGACGAATCCTTCCTCTTGGATCCCTTAATAGAAACAATATTTCCTTAAGGACTGATGCTTCCTCTTGGATCCCTTAATGAAAGCAATCTTTCCTTAATGACTCATCCTTCCTCTTTGATCCCTTAACAGAAACAATCTTTCCTTAAGCACTGATCACTTTTTCCTTTGATCTTTAAGGAGACAATGCTTTCGTTAGGCCTGATTAGTCCTTTTTGGATCCCTTAATGGAGACAATTATTTCATTGAGGCCTAATCCTTTTATATGGATTGACTAGCATATCACATCTTGTTGGACCTTTCAATGCCATCTTTTGCAATTCTTTTTTTTTGTGTGATCCATAGTAAGACAATCTCTTACTAGGCTAGTGATCACACATTTTCTCTCTCTTTTGAGTGATGCCTCACTTATCTTGGTTTTGGATTTTATGAAGACTTGAGTAACTTGGGGGATTCATGTTTCTTTGTCTCCTTTACCTTGATGAGATCATCCTTATTCATTTGATCTACTTGACCATGAGCTTGAGTTCGTCTATACTCCCGCTAAAGTGGAGGTTAAATGTATCATCCTAAAATGTTAGCACCCATAATTAGAGGATCTGGGACCTATTAGACCCCATTTTGGTGATTATGAGATCTGAAATGTCTGTTATACTTGATCCTAGCAAGATGCATTTCCTCCTCCTGCCTCTTATCACATTCCCTGACATCCTGACAAAATCTAGGTTTATTCTACCTAGGACAAGTTGACCTCATGACTTGTCCCAAGGGTACAAGTTGAGATCTCAAATTTTTTCTTGGGGTACAAGTTTGTTCTCTACGTGTCCCTTGGTTTTTGATCCCATATTTAGCCCAAAGCCCAATGTTGGGGTTTTCCTCCGAGGTCCAAATCTATGGTTAGACTTGATCAAATTTAAATCCTGAAATGATTATAAAAGGACATCTTCTCCTCTCATTTTTCTATCCATTATTTTTACCCATGAATCATATGCAAACAATATCATATTAAAGTACAACAATTCAAGCATTGAGGATTTGGATTCAAGTTTTGAAGGCAAGCATCAAATTCACGATCTCTATTTCTTCAAGTTCCATCCAAGAAAAATAAATCTTCTTTATTTGATGCAAGTTTCTCTCCCATGATGGCCAAGTAGAGGAAATCACAATCAAGAAAGAAGATCCATCCATTCATTTGTCTTTCTCTCTCCTTCTCCAAGTGGTTATCAAGCATACATACATTCAAGATATAGGAGTTACAATCATATATCCATGCATTCATGAAGGCATCCTTGATTCTGCATCTCATTCCAAGCATGTTTCAATCATCTTCATGTGTTTGAGTGATTACTACATCCATCCATGAGGGTTTCATACAAGATGAATCAACCATTTACTTTTTTACTTTACGTGCTTCTTCCTTTTATTAAAATTTCAATTTGAAATTTCAAGGCTAATTCCTAAATAGGATTTTGACCAAGGAAAACCTCTTTCTACAACCTTTTATCCCACTTTTATGTGTTCAGGAATAGGTTGCGGAGTCGCAGTCTCAGATCTAAGAAGTACAGGTGCAGACATAAGGTCCCAAAAAGTTTCATCAAATTTGGCACTACTAGGAAAAAGTTGACTTCTTGACTTTTCCTTGCACTTTTTGGCTGAAATTTGCACTTTTTGTCTAAAGTTTGCAAAGTAGAGAGTTACAAGTCTTAGTTTCCCAGGTCTGGAGTTATAGGTGATTCCAACATTCTGGTGATAGTCAAATTCAAAGTTCAAAACTCCTCTCTTGTTTAAAGGTAAATTCATTACTTCCTTTTTCTTTCATTTACTTTCATAGATAAGATTTATCATCTACTTTATCATTTATCATGTCACATATCATTCTCCCCTTTTTAAGGAATATTGAATCCCCTTTTGGTCTAGATCTTGCATTAGCACCCTTATTCCTTTGGTTGTGTTAATCAAGTTTTTCTTAAGGGTTGGGTTTTTATTCCTAATGTATATGAGCCCACAAATTTGATGAGTGATCTACATCCTATCATTTCTCACCAATTTTCCTCTATACGGGAAGTTACCACCAAATTTCTATGATTATAAAGTTTCTCATTGCTATATAGAGGGTAACCATTTGGTAGATTTCTTATCCATTTTATCTCTAGATTTGAAGCTACATTCTCAAATTTATTCTTTTAAAACATTATCATCCCTACCTAGGCTTTCTCAAGCCATTCTTTTTAATCAGAATATAGCATTGGAAGTTTCTTTGGCTCGCAAAGAGATTTCTTCCTATGCAGCTAATTGAGAAAGTTATTACTCTACCCCAGGGGCAGAGGATCATGTCATGTATGAGGGAAAAATTCTAAAGTTTAAAATTCACATCATTCCTTGTGCAAGACCCTATAGGTTGTTTGTTTTCTTTGGTTCCTCATGTAGTTGTCTCTGCAGGGAGAGCACAAAGAGAAAGGTTCCCTGTTAAATTTCATTTTTGTATGAGAATGGAATGGGAAATGGTTGTGCATGGAAGTGCAAGGATTAATCCTCACTGCCCATGGAGTGTCAACAGGAGGCCAGAGATGTGCTCTTATATTGACTCCAACTGGATGTGACTGCTCTTAAGGCTTTATTCCTGATATTTATGTTGTTGAGCTTGTTGTAAGGGGGCTTGAGATCAACCCAGTTTTCAATTCATGTTGTGGCTCAACATTATCTACAAAAGGTACAATCAAAATGGAATCAAGCATAATAGATGGTTCTAGAAGTAAGTGTGGAGCATATTTTGGCCTTTCTACTATTAAAAATCATATTTCCCTTGCCAATCTTGTGATGGAAAAGTCTCTACATGTCTACATTGATTTCTTTGGAGTTGAAGAGTTTGTAAGAGAGAAGGATGTTGAAATTATGGATAAAAAATACTTCATTAGTGTTGAAAACAAAGATCTATTAGAAGAGGCAAAGGAGATGAAAAATATATAGTTTGACTACCATCTCCCAAAGCCTGAGAATGGAATTGGAAAACCTAATGAAAATGAACTACCACCCACAATAAGGTGTCATGCAAATGGAAAACTAGTCCCAGAAAAAGATTTTGGGAATGGTGTAACATACAAAAATGGAGACCAAACATCTTGCAAAAGTGATTATTTTATTGAGTTGGAAATGAATGGGGTACCTATTAATCTTTATCAACCAAAAATTGTTGGTTGTGTTGCAGTAGACATTGAGGGACACTATGCATTATCTACTTCTAATGGAGACTAATAAACAAGAGTTCAACAAGAATTGGGGACTCTCCAATCATTGGTGTAGGTAAATATGCCAATGAAATATGTGTAGTTTCAGCCACAAGTGAAGGTGAAGCCATAATAAGAGAAACACTTGCAAGAGATGTGGTAGCCCTTATCGATTACAATAGGCATGTTCAGAGCTTGTGCAATAGAGGCTGGATACTATGAATGCTCGATTATGGTGCTATATTGTTTTTCTTTTGGTGGTATTATCTACCTCTGTCTGAGACTTGAACAGATGCTCTAGCCAAGGATCAAATCATTACCACTCGCCAATTTGAAGTTTGGTTTCTACATTGGAGGCCAAGTCAAGTTGGGATTTTTATTTGATAATCAGAATCAAACATTGATTGTCTACTAGTTCCCACTAAGGCACATTTCCTCTTGATGGATTTGTATATTTTCAAGAGCATACATAATCTATTTCAGTTCCTACCACATCTTGGTGTTGAGCCCTTGAATGCCAAGCATCTTTAGAAGTTGCCTCTTGATGATATTATGGTTGTTGGTCATGAATTATAATGCATGTGAATAGTGTTGGTGTACCTCTTGAAATGAGTCCAAGGCAATTGGTTTTTGCAATCTTAGTTCAC
Source organism: Chamaecyparis obtusa (assembly GCA_027943335.1). NCBI lineage: Eukaryota > Viridiplantae > Streptophyta > Pinopsida > Cupressales > Cupressaceae > Chamaecyparis > Chamaecyparis obtusa. Next base: position 613,439 of record BSBK01002670.1, read on the forward strand.
AGTATGTAATGGGTTGGTTATCTATTTCTTCATTGGAGTATTTTTTACTAGCTAAGCTTCTTGACTCTTCTAGTAATGGTGCTTCTAGGTTGATTATTTTGATAACTTTGTACTTTTTAAGTTTTAATATAATATGTTTAGTGACTTTGGCCACTTTTATCTTAAAAAAAAAAGATGTCGATGAAAGCTTCAAAGATATTCCTTTTATTTCTACTGATTGTGACCATATTTTAGGATTGATCAAAATTGGTATGTATAAATTTACATGTGTAGCATTTATTAAACATAGTTAATTTTAGTATATATAGATCTCTAAGTAAATTTTTCATATAAATTTTTTGTAGGAGATATTTTTGCAGTCATAGAAGCGCTTGGAAATATAGTTGTTTGTTATTATTTATTGCATTACATATAAGAGAGGGAGTTGAAAAAACAAGGAACACGTGTTGGAATGTTGTTTCCCATAGGCTCAGTGTTTTATCTAAATTTAAACACATGAATATTTTGAATTTGTTTTCAATAAATTGTATCTTGTGTTCACTCTAGATATCAATGCTTGGAATTTTTTTTCCCATGCAGATTCTATTGTTGTACAAGGAACATATTTCAAACAAATCAAATTGTTCAACATGGAATTCACTTTATTGATTATCAACCTAACAACAAAGTATATCAATATAGCCACCTAGGAATTTCTAGTTCCTTAACTCTTCATTTAGTTCCATGTTTACATGGACGTCATAAGTGAAGACTAGATTGTGATGATCAAGGGAGAATACCATGTTATCAAAGAGTGGGCTAAAACTTTATGTGGTCTGAATAATGTATATGGTTTAAGGGGGCTGCTTATTTCTTAAATAGACTAAACTCATGCAATTAAGACATCGCTTAAGGGGATGGTGTTTAAACTGATGTACTTAGGACATTGCTTAAGGGGATGATATTTCTTATTTGATAATGTTTAGTCTTATGATATTTTCATTGCAATTTCTTATATAATCTATTTCAATCTTTGTATCTTAATGTTTAACTTGATGTTTATATGGCTAAGAGGATGTAATTAGGACATGACTAGAACTTGGGGATATAATTGAAATGTCTTAAGGGGACGTAATTAGGACATGGATAGAACTTGGAGATGTAATTGAATTGGCTTAAGGGGATGTAATTAAGACATGACCTAAGGGGATGATATTGAAATGGCTTAAGGGGATATAATTAGGATGTGGCTAGAACTTGGGGATGTAATTGAAATAGCTTAAGGGGGTGATATTTCTTATGTTAGATAATTTTTAGCTATATGAAATTTTCATTGCACTTTCTTATGTGATCTATTTTAATTATTGTTTCTTAATGTTTAACCTAATGTTTAGATGTCTTTAAGGGGATGTAACGAGGACATGGTTAGAAACATGGCTTAAGGGGATGTGACTAATATAGTTGTAATATTGTATCTTATTCTTGAATGTTGTATAGATTAAATTACTAATTTGTACATATTGATGTAATTAGGACATGACTAGAAACACGGTTTAAGGGGATGTGACTAATATGGCTCTAATATTGTATATTTTTCTTTAATGTTAAATAGATTAAATTGCTAATATGTACATCTTGATGTTTAAATTGATGTAATTGGGAAATGGCATAAGGGGATGATATTTCTTACATGACATTGTTTTAGTTTAAAATAAAATTACATTGCAATTTCTAATGTGATCGATTTCAAACATTGTATCTTGTTCACTTAACAATGTTAAATAGATTAAATTCAGCTAAATAGATTAAATTGGTATTAAATTGACATTAAATTCATTAATTGATATTAAATAGATTAAATTGATTAATTGACATTAAATTAATTATTTGAGCTTAAAATTATGTTAAATTGGTTAGTTAACTTTAAATAGACTACAATGACATTAAATCTAATCTAGATATGAACCTATAAACACCATAAAATAAACATCATATAAACATCGAATCTAGATATAAAAAATATATAAACATCATCAAATAAACAACATATAAGCATCTATAAACACCATCAAATGTATAAATACATCAAACATGTACTCAAGTACTAAATCACTCATAACAAATTAATGTATCATCAAACATGTGTGCAATCAAGAACTAAATCTCAATAGATACATGTATCGTGAAACATAAAGGACAAAAATAAATAATCAAATACAGGTGTATCATCAAACATGTAATCAAGTCCCTAAATACATATCATATGGACACATGTAAACATGTCTAAGAATGTCTATATAAAGGTAAACATGTAGATGGACACTCTAAATGGAAACGCAGTCATCATGTCAATTACAAATGGAGTATCCATATGAGTGAGAGTCCTCATCCAACAGATGTGAAACCAATCCCTAAAAATAGTAGAATGCATTAAATATAAATAAATTATGTGTGTGTGCATAAATTGTACTTGTAAAAAGAATGTGCATGTACATGCATTAAAAACATATGTACATAAGAATTTAAAATTCTCCAGTCCACTAGCAGGTGCCACATCAACTGAATCCCACCTATGCATACGCTTTGACCCATGTTGGGAGTAATGTGAGTTAATTGTGCCTACAAATATATATATATATATATATATATATATATATATATTTAATGTTACATATGTTAGGAATAGAATAATTTATGTAATAACTAAAAATTAAATAAGTATTTTTTTTAAATCAAATGATACATGTAACGAGGTATCAGGTGTCGGAGGATCATCTACTACCATCATATCCACCACAACAGTTACATCTACATATATGTGCTTGATGCATCTAAGAAAATATCGACATAGATTCTAATTGTAGTGGAATGTCCACAAAACTAGTATGGTTCATCCTATGTAGTTGCTCCTCAAATAAATTTAGGCCTCTGATGTGATTTGAACCTAATTAGCCTATATATCCCCCTGCAATAATGAAGTGGTTTATTGATGGGTCATATTGTGCAAAGTGATGAGAATGCTATTAATGTCTCAATGTTTGACTCAATGCCACAACTTGAGACTCCCTAAGCACCATCTGTCTAGCCTCGTTTAATGGCATATGAAGGTGGGATGAATCAAATAGTATGCATGTAATAGGTCCTATGGAAATAATGACACATCTACATTTGGTGAGAACCTCCTAAGATACATGTTATGTCCTTTATCATTTGTATGCCAACAATAAAATAATGATCCTCGACCATGGTCAACTCATCGAATGCCTACCTAGCTGATCAGAAGAAAATGTAGTAGTAAAAGTAACAATGTCTCTGATACTATCAATTTCTTCCCTTTGGGAAGAAATGACCACCTGATCTAATTTTGGGGCAAGGGATGTGGATATGGAAAGAAACATATGACCAACCAAATGTTTGTATGATGGCACTTGTCGATCAACTTTGTGATACAACTCTTGATCTATGACTCTACCACGCTCTATCTAAAATAGGTGGGTAGGTCAAGGTAGTTGAAATTGATGCTCAAATGGGTCTGAACATGTATAATTGCTGAGAAAATTATAATAGAATATGGTTCTATTAGGATAACGACCATACAAGGCAAGGAACCAAGGGTATATGATGTGAGCCACTATTGCATCTATGCACCATGTCATCTAGTATCATGTCACCTTCACCTTGTCTTGATAGAAAGAAAATATATCTTGTTTGATAATTACTTGGGTACATAGTGTTGGACATCATCCAAGGAAATATCACCTGTGACCTCCTCTCTCAACTTCTTGAAAATGGCATCTACAATCTCAAGGGAATAGGAAGTGTGCCAACCAAAGCACTCTCTAATGCACTCTTGGATAATCAAAATATTCTTGCATGAATCTTATGCATGCCATCATTAAGGGGGTCATCTAATGTATCTGTAGGATTTGAGCAATACAAATCCACAAAACCCAAAGATCACCTGCATACAAAAACCTATTACAAGGAGGTAGAGACCAGAAGAGGGAAAGGGTTTGACTCAAAAATATGAAGAAGAAAATATCCTCAATTAATGAATGAATAAAATATACAAAGGATCATCCTTCTAAAGGAGATCGAAAGCCTTGAAAGGCAAACCCTAAAAAGCAGAAGTGCATATAATAATTAGTTTAATTATTACATGACTAATGCATGCAATTTTATATTTAAAACAACTAGTGTATGAGGCTTTAAATATAAACAACTAAAGAAAAAAAGGTGACATCTTAAGAAGGGAGTAAAGTTAATTAACACAATTAATACTTTACTCTAACAAACCCCCCCTTAAGATGAGCAACAATGCAGCTACAAACAATGTAAGAAGAAAGCAAAGGAAACTACAGTGCTGAAAGCATAAAATGGGTCCCAGCAACATGGCCTGATGAGGTACCTAACACAACCAAATATCTATAAAATGGAGAAATAGAGAAAACCACATGGGAAAAAACCCTACTCCAAAAAGAGATAGAAATAGAAGGAAGGAAGGCCTCATCACTGAGACCCCCAAAGGACAACTTCCTTCACCCCAAGCATAGAACGTAGCTGAAGATATCACGAGGATGCAAAAGGTTTAGTGAAGATGTCAGCAACCTGCTCAGCAGTGGGAATATACTCCAAACTCAGAGAGCCATCCTGAATCAAATGCCTGATGAAATTCATATGAAGCTCAATGTGCTTGGTCCTCTAATGCTCAACCAGGTTGTGGGAAATATATATAGCTCTTTGATTGTCACACCAAAGAATAGTGGGACTATTAAGAGGAAAACCAAACTCTGTCATCAACTATCGAAGACATAAACCTCCTGACTAGCTAGTACAGTTGCTCGGTACTTTGCCTCTGTAGATGATAATGCATGAGATGTCTGCTTCTTGCAAGACCATGTGATAGGACCAAAACCAAGATAGAAGACAAAGCCAGAAGTAGACCTCTGATCAGTAGTATCACCAGCCCAATTTGAGTTTGTGAAACCAACAATGTGAGGATCCCCTGATGTATAGTGAATGTCATAAAAAGTAGTACCCTGAATGTACTCAAGATACATTTGGCCACTTTCCAATGACTCTCATGAGGATCATGTGAGAATCGAGAGACAAGGCAAACCTCAAAGGAAATATTAGGATGAGTGTGTGTCAGGTACAAAAAACTACCCACTAGCGCTCTGTATAATATGGGATCCACGGTAGGAGAAGAGCAAGTGGTAGATAAAACAACACCTGACTAAAAAGGTGTGGGAGAAGGCTTGCAATCAAGCATGCCAAACCGTTGAAGCATATCAAGAGCATACTTCTGCTGAAGTATGGAAATCCCATCCGAAGACTAAATAACCTGTAGGCCCAAAAAATAGTGCAGAAGTCCAAGATTAGTCATCTCAAAACGCTATCTCAATGTGCGCTAAACATTCTGAATCATAGAGGATGAGCTACCTATAATGATGAGATCATCAACATATAGCACAAGTATCAATAGATCATCCCCATGATGTTGAATGTACACGGTAGGATCAGAATGACAACGTGTGAAGTGTGAGGCAAGCAAAAAGGAATCCATCTTCTCATACCAAGCCCTAGGGACTTGTTTGAGACCATATAGAGACCTTCGAAGTCTGCACACCATAGAAGAGTCCTACACAAAACCTTGAGGCTACTCCATGTAGATTTCCTCCTGTAGGTCTCCATGCAAAAGGCACTCTTTACATCCATCTGATATATTGTCCATCCCTGAGAAGCTGCAAGTGAAAGTATAAGGCGTATAGAATTCATCTTGGTGATAGGAGAAAAGTTTTCAGAGTAATCAATACCCTCCACCTGTGAAATTCCCTTCACTACAAGACATGCCTTATACCTATCAATAGAACCATCAGCAACATACTTGGTAAGATACACTCATTTGCACCGAACCAACTTCCTTCCTTTTGGAAGAGGACAAAGATCCCAAGTGTGATTCTTCATCAAAGAAGAATACTCCTCATCCATAGCCCTATCCCACTCAGCCTGACCTGTCACCTCTGAAAATCATTGTGGATCATATGAAATAGCATGACTCAGTAAACCAGTACTAGATGTATGAGCACGAGTGCGATGAGTATCTGAAGGATCACCTGCCAAAGATCCAGCTGCATCAACAGTATCACGAGCCCACTTGGGCACATGTGGAACATCTGGTGGAGGTGGGGAAGGTGGAGCATCATCCAAATCTTCCTCAGAGGAGATAGAATCCTGTAGAGGAGAAGATGAAGAACTAGGTAGTGAAGAAGAAGCTGATGATGGAGGATCCATCTGAGGATAGCGCTCATCAAAATGAACATCTCGCTGAAACAAGACTTCTCTAGAATCAGGATCAAACAACATGTACACCTTCACATCCTCACAGTAGCCAACAAATATGAGTGGTAAGCTTTTCCTCTCCATGGCTTTCCTCTAAGCATCTGGAATAAATGCCCAAGCCTCACTACCAAAAACTCATATTGTAGAAACATCACGCTCGACATGAGTCCAAGCCTCCTCATGATTCAAATGTCATAATACTTTATGAGGCATCTGATTATAAATATAGTTGGCGCAATTGATAGCCTCAGTCCAAAAGGAAGCACTCATAGCTCAAGATTGTAGCATACAATTGGCCATCTCTTGTAAAGTTTTGTTCTTTCTTTCTGCAATGTCATTCTGCTGAGGAGTATGAGGAACTGTGAACTAATGTTGTAAACTATGCTCAATGCAAAAATCTTTGAAAGACTAATTCACATACTCCCTCCCATTGTCAGTGCATATACACTTGACAAAAAGACTAGATTGTTTCTCAACAAATATATTAAAGATTTGAAATGAATCAAAGACATCAAACTTGTACTTCAAGAAGTACACCCATCTGCGTCTAGAGAAATCATCAATCAAGGTGGCACTAGAAAAAGGAGTGGGAAATGACATAAGATCACTATGTATCAACTCCAAATGTGCGAGAGCATGTGAGGATCTACTAATTGGAAAGGGATCTCTGTGATGTTCTCCAAGCACACAACCTCGACAAACATCGTCAGTACAAGAGATCTGAGGTAGCCCAATCACTAGCTCCTGTGTACTCATCTGTTGTAAATATCTATAGTTGACATGGCCAAAACGCTCATGCCAAAGCTTGCTCATGGTGTCTGCATGAGCAACAAGAGAAACACCTGTAGAATCAGAGCTCTCGAAGCCATCAAACCTGTATAAGTGAGTCTCTGAATCAACACTCCCAGTAGCAATAACCAAGTCAGGATCATGGAGGTCTCAAATAACCACATCATGTGGTGAGAACTCAATTATTTTACCAGAGCCAGAGTGACAAATTTGATAAACAAATAGGAGGTTTGTATAAATGGCTGGAACCAAAAGAACATCCTATAGAGAACCACCATCTAATGAAATAGTTCCAGAACTTGTAACTGAAAGTAGTGCTGAGTCACCAATTGTAATCTATGTAGTAACACTCTGAGCAAGTGAGGTAACTAATCTAGGGGAGTGTGACATATGGTGCGAAGCACCTGAATTAATGATTCATGAAGAAGTGGAAGACAAAGCTCAAGCAAAGAGCATGAATTTTACCCGTGGGAGAAGGTAGAGGCTTTGAAGGAGCAAGACTATGCTTCTACATGGCTTCTTCTAGTGCCTCAAGTCATTTCCAACACCTAGAAACTGAATGCCCTTCCTTGCCACAAAAACTGCAAGGATCACCTATGTACTTCGTAGTCTTAGAGGAAGACTCACCAGACTTAGAAGTTTTTCCTTTTAGAGTAGATTTCTTTGGATCTAATTTTGGAGGTGGCTTGGAGGAATTCTCACTTCCAACTAAATCTGTTTTGGGCTTGGGCTTCTACTTCTGCTTTCCCTTGGATGGTTGGGCAACCAATGTGTGGTTCTTTGATCTTGTTAGAGAGTCCAACTAAGTAAGTTTGGCTTGTTCTCTAGTTAAACAATCACATAACACCTCAAAAGTGGGCATGGTGAATCTAGGTCCCAAAGCATCCATGGTAGAATGAAAGGTAGAAGAGAAAATTTGAAATTTTCCCCAAAGCTTAGATAGAATCAAATAAATGCACTCTTTATTAGTCTTTTTCTTTCCATATTTGTGTAACAAAGATCTATGTTGTTTAAACTTCATCAGAAAGTCCTCAATAGAGGGAAAAGAATCAGGTACAAGAGAGGTAATCTCTACCTCAATCTGAAGTGCTCTGAACTCATTGATGGTACTGAATAATGTCTCAAATTTAGCCCACATATCTAGAGGGGTATTACACCCATCAAGATGAAACTGCAAGTTGTCTAATACTTGTAAGCAATCAACCCCATAGCCTCATCTATCTTGTTTCTATGTTGCATGACCTCAAAGGGCCTTTGTAATATTGGTTGCACTGCATCTAGACAAGACCATAACCCTTTTGAACGGAGAAGTCATATCATTAAGGTTTTCCATGTGTGATAATTATGTGGGGTCAGAAGTTCTAGACAAGAAGAGGTCTCAGCCATATTTTTTAGAAGGGGTTTTATTTTGATAAATATCTAGTTTAACTAATAGAAACAAGAAAAAAACATCCCCCCACAATCCAAATATCGAACCCCTAAGGTTAGAATGATATATGCTTTATCAAGAAAAGGGCAAAAAAAGCTTCAGATTTGAATCTTGTGTACCTTGAAAAAATTCTAATGAAAATAAATAGAAATCTGGATGGTGCTCGAGAAGAGCTTTTTGACGCTTCTTACAGATAAAAAAATTGAGCTAATTTGAGCAAATTAGCCCCCCTAGAATGAATAAATGATGATCTGGCTTTGACAGAAGAAACAGGAAGCCAAATGAAATAAAAGACTAGATTAACATGCAGGAGAGCGTCGGGCTCGGAACCATCTTTCTTGTGATATCTCGTTTGTCAAAAAATGATGCATGGAGCTTCTGATACACCAATTTAAGTGAAAGGTGCTCCAGAAAGAAAGAAAAAAATCCCAAAAAAAGGGGTGAAAGTTGCTAGCCCGTGGTCACATGCAGGCCGAAGTCGCTGACGGTTAGGGCTTTCTATTGGTGGTTAGGGCTTTTTGTTGGTGGTTTAGCCTACCACTGGTGGTTTAGGCCTGCCACTAGTAGTTTAGGCCTCTGTCGGCGGTTAGTGAGGCGGCGCGCGAGAGGCGGTTGCCTGTAGGTAGTGCGTAGGAGGCACGCTAGTGGCGCGCGGGTGGTGCGTTGGCTACGCGCTTGATTTGATTTTTTTTTAATATTCTACCTCGTAAATTATGCGGAAAGATGTCTCGGGGTGCATGCACAGACATACGGCCCTAGGGCAAAAAAATTTGCCTCTCCCTGCAACTTTATCCAAATTGGACGTGTTTTATGTCGAAATAGGGGTTTTTGGGCACTGCGAGCTCAACGGTGAGGTCTGTTTGAGCTCAAAGTGCACCAAAATTTAGGGACCCCTTAATTTCAATAAAAAAAAAACCAAAAAATCCCTAATATGAACCAGATGATTTTCTAATCTCTGATTCCTTCAAACGCGAACAAGTTGTAGCAGATTAGGCTCTGATACCATGTAGGATTTGAGCAATACAAATTCACAAAACTCGAAGATCACCTACATACAAAAACTTGTTACAAGGCGGTAGAGACAAGAAGAGGGCAAGGGTTTGACTCAAAAATATGAAGAAGAAAATATCCTCAATTAATGAATGAATAAAATATACAAAGGATCGTCCTTATAAAGGAGATCGAAAGCCTTGAAAGGAAAACCCTAAAAAGTAGAAGTGCATGTAATAATTAGTTTAATTATTACATGACTAATGCATGCAAGTTTATATTTAAAACAACTAGTGCATGAGGGTTTAAATATAAACAACTAAAACAAAAAAGGTGACATCTTAAGAAGGGAGTAAAGTTAGTTAACACAATTAATACTTTACTATAATAGTATCTTTCAACTTATGTATCTCCTAGTAAGTATAATGAAAAATATCACCATACTCAGGCACTACTGCAGGTGCACCCTAATCAACCATCTAGAAGTGTCATAAATTAACAAATTATGTAAGTGTAGATGTACACATGTGAAAAGCATGCAATTTACTCTAATATTTTTTAAAACTAGATATGAAGAACTCCATAACTTATTTACACAAGTATAACAACATGAATTTAAATATTGAATATCAAAATTTAAATATTGAATATCGAATATATTTGATTATAAATAATGTACAAACACATGTACACATACAAAGTCCATAAAATTAACTTTTCAAAGCTGAATATATAATCAATTGAATCTTGTGCACGTACACAAAATTTTTATTTGACAATAAATTTCAATGAAATAAAATTGGTACATTTATGACAAATTCAAACCCATGTATACATATACATAAAAGTGATCATATTATCCATCTAGATAGAAAATTATGGTACCATGTTATTAACATGTGCTCATTTTCTACCATGTGTCATAATCTAATAAGTTCCCTAAATCCTAATTTATAATTTCCTAATTATCATTTATTAGCATGAATACAAGACGTGGACACTATCCCTAACTTTGTACATCATTTTTTTCTATAATGTAACTTTACTTCTATTAGTTATACTTGTTATAGGTTATTCAATCTTAGTTCTAATTACTCCATTACTTCATGCCCTAGATTTTAATGAATATATTTAAAAGTTTTTAAAGATTTTTCTAAGCTTTTATAGTCTAATACAAGAAATTTTTTCGAAGGTTTTCTAAAAAAAATCTATGGTTTTGTAAGATTTTCCTAAGCTTTTCTAAGAATGCAAGAATTTTTCTAAGGTTTCCTTCAAAAATTCTAAGATTTTCTAAGAATTTTCTAAAGTTTTCTAAGAAAACCTAAGATATTTTTAAGGTTTTCTTTATGATTGAAACATGCAACTATTTATCTCAGAATACAAAAATAGACATATACTTTCCCAAATAATATTAAAAATCTAACAACAAACAAAAAAACATGCAAAAAACAAACAACATAGAAGCAATTTTGAGTTCAAGAAAAAGAAGAATTTCATGCACTTGGTAGAGTTGAAATGGCAGGTGATGTAGTGTGCTCATGAGCTTTGTCAACCAAACAGTTTCAAGGGGGTTTTCTCTAACACCTTTTGGAGAATAGGATGAACAGTGAAAATGACATAATAACTATCACCTTGGTCCTATCTTCTATTTGTTAAAAAAATTAGTTCAAATAGGGTTTTCTCAAAGGGCATGTTTGAGTGAACCCATTAAAATATTAATAAATAAAGGCCTTCGAGTAAAAGTCTTTGACGTCATATGTTTAATCGCACATGGATGTTCAAGCGAAGAGTTAATGGTAGTTGGCTTTAACATGTGTTTGAGTCAAGACCCTTGGCAAAAGCTTTTTTGCCATCCGTGTTTTTCCTTTGTGGATGAAAGTGTAACCCACTATTGCAGAATTATCATCTTCCACCACTCTTTTATCTAAAATTATACCACTCATTTTCTCAAAATCTCTAAGAAGGACATTGAAGTCCCCTCCATAAATACTAAAATCATTAATGAGGGGAAGAGATGCAGAAAACACTTTGTTCAAAACCATTTTTTTCCAATAGTGTATTGTTTGCCCCATAGATGTTAAAAAGCCAAAAAAATTGAGATGGGAAGCATGAATGGGGAGCGTCATTCTTGAGGATAGCTAACCTACTAAAAACCCCACATGTAGGATATACCACATATTTCTATTTTAACCAACTATAAAAAAGAATTGAAGATTTAAATTGAGAAACTTTTGTTTCTTGTAAAAGAATTACATATAAACTGATCAAATCTAATTGGTGTTTAATTAAACATTTTTTTAGGGGCATTTAAGCCCCTAAAATTCCATGAGGAGATCCCCATTGTGTTCGAGGAGAGTTCCTGACTCTCCTCCACCTAAGATTGGTTTCCAAAGATGCTTGCATCCCAACAATGATCTCATATTGCATATAGTTCATACCAAATGGATTTTCACCCAAATCTTTCTTACCACTAGCCTTTTTCTTATTAGTAGCTTTCAATTTTGTATTATAGTCAACTAGGTACTTGCATCAATTTATTGTTGAGTCTTCTAATTAAGCGACTTGTTTGCTCTCTGAATTTTTTTTGTTTTTTATTGATTACCTTTTGTATCGTCTAAAAATGGAAGCACTTCCATGTTAAGAGTGTTTAGCCCTCCAAGTGAGTGGTCTGGGTCATGTCAAGCACCTAAAATCAGTTCGTTGCTCGGATCATGCTTGTTTTGTTTCTATCTGCCCCTGATTTTCACTCCAATCTGCATTTCATAACATCCTAGGACAGGATCCTGAGGTTTTTGACCAAAAGGTCAAAGTTGACCTTTTGGGGTCAAAGTCGACCTCTATCCTGACCTGGTCAGGATAGACCTCGATCCTAACCTGGTCAGTTCCAACCTCGTCCTTGACCCTCTGATTCAAATTTCAAGTTTCCTTGATTTTCGAGTGTCGAGTTTTGGGGATATTTATTTTCCCACCTCCGGATCGGCCATTTCGAGTTTCGAGATGGTAAATCCTTTAATTGCATTTAATCTAGGTATATTTTCTAAAAGTTAGGACCTAATTGGGATTTAATTCTCCAAGGTGGCCCCTCTAGAGGATTGTGCCCTAGATCACTATAAAAGGAGGCCTTCCTCTCTCATTTTCATCATCAAGTTTCCAAGAAATCTCCTCTCTCAAGTTCTCAAGGTGATCAAGCAAGCATTCAAGTCCTCTTCTCCATCCAAGTTCTCCATTGAAGATCAAGGATTCAAGCATTCAAGCCATTGAAGGAATTTGGTTCGAGCATTCAAGATTCATCATTCAAACCCTAGATCTAGCCATCATGATGGTGTGATCTTCCTTCAAGATCCTTTTGTTCATCTTCAAGATCCATTCATTCTTCTATCAAGGTGGATTTCAAGCATACAATCATAGAGGTTTGATTTTACCATTGTTGTGTTTAAGCTTTCATATCAACATACTTGTTTACATTCAAAATACAATTACATATCTATCAAATTGCATAGCTTCATTGTTAGATCCATTTCTACTACTTGCTAGCATTCTTATTTCAATTTCAATATTAAGGTTAATTCCAAACTGGGGTTTGACCAAGGCAAACCCCTCAAACAAACAACAAAAACCCTATTTTTCTTACGAGTACAGGTGTGGAATTTTAGATCTAAGAGCGGATTTGGATACCCTTTTCGGTGAACTTTCCAGATCTGCGAACAAAGTCAGAATCGACCTTTAAATAAAAAATGTAGCCTTTGACCTTTTATGAGGGTCAAAGACTACCTGCCGGTGGAAAGACAAAAGACTTCTGGGTTTTCTTCGTCTCAACATTTCCAGTCCAAAACAGGTTGCAGAATTGCTTGAAAGTACACATAGACATCAGAAATTGGCATTTTCCAAATTTTCCCTAATTTGAGGTTAGTACTTGTATTTCAATTATTTCAAATTCCAAACACTTCAATTCCATTATAAGGGAATATAGGGTTTTTCTCTCTCTTTCATATTCTCCATAGATTGATTTGATTGTGTATTAACCTTTAGGTTGATCAAATTGGATCTCTCTTTTGGGAATTTGGATTTAGGATTTGATCTCATATTTCCCCCTTACATTACACACACATCTAAATAGAGGTGATTCCATTTTAACTCTATTCATTTTGGTGAACCCGACATACTTACCCCTTTTCTTTTGTGGAATTAGATGCTCTATTGTGTTAGATTTTAGATCCTTTCTTGCATTTAGATTAGATCTAGTTTATGCTCTTGCACTTTAAATTTCAAAAATACAAAAAAATCTATATATTCAATAAAATCCAAAAATATTTCTTGCATTTCATTTTCTATGGCGATCATTAAGATGCTTTGGTGTGTGGTCATGTTCTTTATTACCCTTCTTTTAGCATCTCTTTATAATACCTATGATGTTTATGAGAGTATCATTCACTTCATTATGTTGATGACCCTTCACTTTTCTCTTGCTTATGCTTTTGTGAAGTTGACCGACACTAGTCTTCCTACATTTAAAACCTTCATTAAAGATTTATGCGGTAGCCTTATTAATCTTTTAGATTATGTGAAGAATTTGGTAGATGATACACCATCTCCTAATCTTCCTAATCTTAATCCTATCAATCCTAATCCTAATCCTATAAATCCTAATCTTAATCCTAATCTTACTAATCCTAATCCAATACCTAATCCTAATCCAATACCTAATTCTCCATCTGTTCATCCTCGCTCTTCTCATACTTATGATGGGACTCAAGCTATAGTTCAGGATGCAGATGTGCAAGATTTCTTTGATTTACCTTCTCCTCCGATTCATGATGATATTAAAGGAAAGGGTAAAGAAACTTCTTCAAAACCTATTATCCCACCTTATGCAACCTTTACTCATGAACATGATAAACAATCACCTCCTGTAGAAGCTTTACATAATATGTACACTATTGGATATAATATGGTGACTAAACAGGGTTATAAAGGTTTAGGGCTTGGAGTTAACGAGCATGGTATTAGGTTTCTAGTTCATATACCCCCTAAACCGGATATGTATGGTGTTGGTTGTTCAAAATCTCAAGTTAAGGTAGGTGATGCTAAACATCGTCCTCCTCTTCATATTCTTCTCCCCACACCTATCTTAGAAAACATTAATACTCATCAAGAAGTGGCTAAGAAGGTATATGTTGAGCTAATGAATTCCAAGAAAGAAATATTTAGACCTATGCCGATCGATGCTTTATACAAATACAAATGTCCTTTTCATTATAGTAACAAACATTTACTTGCTGATTGTAAACATTTCAAGTTATATGTTAGAGAAAGAGTTGCTTTAGGAATTATATCTCACTCTCGTGCAGTTTTACAATTCCTTCATAATTTTGATATAGGGGATTCCCCTCCTTTAGATATAATGTAAATGTTCTTTCCCTCTTGTCTCATGACGCAGGGGCAAGAGGTGTATCTTCATCCAGTCTCCTAGGATCCATTAGGTCTTTTTATTGGGGCTTAATTGGTATTCTTTTTCTCCTTTTTTTCTATGAATTTGCATTATGTTTATAATCATCCATGGAATCTATCCTTTCTTTCCAAGATATCTTTTCTAAGACATTTGTTTTGCGAAGGTATCCCTTGTCTCTATCTCTAGGGGGCAAGATACCTCTTTCTTTCTCTTTGTCTAGGGAGTCACTTTCCTTAGCTTAGTGGTATTTGTTTATATTGCAATATTATTTGATCATATTGATAGATGTTTTGACTATGGATAACCTTCTTCTATGAGAAGTTGTTGTCCTAGGTCGTCACTTCTTCTCTATTTTGAAAACTATGTTCTTTATAAACTATCACCCTTGCTTTGGTGTTAGAGTTGTTTCCCTCATTTTAAATATTCATATTCCTCTTTGCAGGGGGCTTGATGACTGAATCTTTGTTCCTGCTGTTGAAAGATGATATTTTATCTAAAGCACTCCTCTTTGGTGGGGGTCTTGTTGATAAGATCTCTTTCTTTGAGGATCCTTTTCCATGAGTGAAATATCCTTTTCACGATTATCTATATTCTTGGAAGTAGGGGTCAATATCCCTCGCTAGGTATATGGTGTATATGGTTGCTAAACATGATATCTCCTTGCATTGTGAAGTAGGTATCCTCTTTCATCTTTTTTCCTACACTTGGGGGGCAAGGATGCCATCTCCTTCTTTTCTGCCTTTTTGGGATTCACCTCTTTCTTTGGGTAAGCAATATTTATCTATTATGTGATATCCAATCATACATGAAAATTTTCATTTGCATCGAGGATCTTTGTCCTTAATCACAACCTATTTTGTTGTTTGACATTGGGTTTCCATGGTTGATATATCTCTCACCCTGGAAACTGAACGGTGTGCTATCCCTCATAAGGGTTACTTTCTTTTCACTTCTTGCATGATATCTCTTTACATTCATCCCTTCCATGGCCTCATAGGAGCTATGACCTTCTTGGCTTGGACTAGGTGTTGTTTGTGGATATTGTCTTGATGCTGAAGAAGGCTTTATCCTTGTTCTTTTATTTCCTTAACATGTCAAAATAGTATGTTTTTGCCATATTAAGGAGGGGGGCATATATAGGGTCTCCCTTGTACTATAGTTTTTTATTTTTACATGCTAAATCTTGGAAGGTAATGCACATAAGTTGCTAAATCCTGAAAAGATACGCATCTATATGCTAAATCTTCTTATGGTAATGCATGTAAGTTGCTAAATCCTGAGGAGACACATTTTTCAAAATTTTCAATATGCTAAATCTTGGAAGGTAACACACATAAGTTGCTAAATCCTGAAGGGACACACATTTCCAATTTCAAATATGCTAAATCTTGGAAGGTAACGCACATAAGTTGCTAAATCCTGAAAAGACACACATTCATATGCTAAATCTTTCGAAGGTAACGCACATAAGTTGCTAAATCCCGAGGAGACACATATTTTATATTCATAGTGATACAAGAAGGTGGATCTATGAGTATTCCAGAAGCTGTCAAAAAATGCATTACAATTGCAAGCACAATTTATGGGTGAACTTGTTGGGCTCTCCCTCAAGGATGATTCATGGTAAGGTGGGCATCTTACTAGGCAAGGTAATCACTCTTTTTTTCCCTTTCTCTCTTTTCGCTTTCATGCTAGTAGGACTGGATCATGAAGCCATGTCATTTATAGTGTTGTTCTTGTCTTTCTTATGTAATCATTTAGGCTTTTATGATAGCTTTCCAAATATGATGTTAGTATAAGAAATGTTTCTTAGCAAGGTTTCTTATGCTAGTTGATTTCGGTTTGTACTAACCCCTCTTTTTGTTTTTTGCACCCTTGTGTGCATATGTTGAGTTAGAATCCTTAGCTTGGGGGCTTGTGTCCCTAACTAAGTGTCATTCTATCTCGTTTTGAATCCACTGGGATCTCTTCTTTCTTCTCTTTTACCAAGAGTTTGCATCGAATCCATACTCTTTATGAAGTGGGGGCTTAATGTATCATGTTAAAATGGAAGCACTTCCATGTTAAGAGTGTTTATCCCTCCGAGTGAGTGGTCTGGGTCATGTCAAGCACCTGGAATCAATTCGTTGCTCGGATCATGCTTGTTCTCTTTCTATCTGCCCTTGATTTTCACTCCAATCTGCATTTCATAACATTCTGGGACAGGATACTAAGGTTTTTGACCAAAAGGTCAAAGTTGACCTTTTGGGATCAAAGTCGACCTCTATCCTGACCTGGTTAAGATCGACCTCGATCTTGACTTGGTCAGTTCCAGCCTTGTCCTTGACCCCCTGATTCAAATTTCAAGTTTCCTTGATTTTCGGGTGTCAGGTTTCGGGGATATTTGTTTTCCTGCCTCTAGATTGGCCATTTCAGGTTTCAAGATGGTAAATCTTTTAATTGCATTTAATATAAGTATATTTCCTAAAGGTTGGGACCTAATTGAGATTTAATTCTCCAAGGTGGCCCCTCTAGAGGATTGTGCCCTAGATCACTATAAAAGGAGGCCTTCCTCTCTCATTTTCATCATCAAGTTTCCAAGCAATCTCATCCTCAAGCAATCTCCTCTCTCAAGTTCTCAAGGTGATCAAGCAAGCATTCAAGCATTCAAGTCCTCTTCTCCATCCAAGTTCTCCATTGAAGATCAAGGATTCAAGCATTCAAGCCATTGAAGGGATTTGGTTCAAGCATTCAAGATTCATCATTCAAACCCTAGATCTAGCCATCATGATCGTGTGTTCTTCCTTCAAGATCCTTTTGTTCATCTTCAAGATCCATTCATTCTTCTATCAAGGTGGATTCCAAGCATACAATCCTGGAGGTTTGATTATACCATTGTTGTGTTCAAGCTTTCATATCAACATACTTGTTTACATTCAAAATACAATTACATATCTATCAAATTGCATAGCTTCATTGTTAGATCCATTTCTACTACTTGCTAGCATTCTTATTTCAATTTCAATATTAAGGTTAATTCCAAACCGGGGTTTGACCAAGGCAAACCCTTCAAACAAACAACAAAAACCCTCTTTTTCTTACAGGTACAAGTGCGAAATTTCATATCTGAGAGCGGATTTGGATACCCTTTTCGGTGAACTTTCCATATCTGCGAACAAAGTCAAAATCGACCTTCAAATAAAGAATGTAACCTTTGACCTTTTATGAGGGTCAAAGACTACCTGCCGGTGGAAAGAAAAGATTTTTGGGTTTTCTTCATCTCTGCATTTCCAGTCCAAAACAGGTTGCAGAATTGCTCGAAAGTACACACAAACATAAAAAATTGGCATTTTCCAAATTTGCCCTAATTTGAGGTTAGTACTTGTATTTCAATTATTTCAAATTCCAAACACTTCAATTCCATCATAAGGGAATATAGGGTTTTTCTCTCTCTTTCATATTCTCCATAGATTGATTCGATTGTGTATTAACCTTTAGGTTGATCAAATTGGATCTCTCTTTTGAGAATTTGGATTTAGGAGTTGATCTCATATTTCCCCCTTACATTACACACACATCTAAATAGAGGTGATTCCATTTTACCTCTATTCACCTTCTTTGTCTGATTGGGATATCAGTAGTAGACTACAATTCTAGATTGGTTTTGAACATGATGTTAATTAGGATCTCAACGAGGTTGATCCAACTTCTTTCCTCTAGCAATAATGCTCCCTTACACTCCTTTTTTCCCAATTTGCAACAAAGGGATATGTATATCCTATTTATTCTTTTTGGCATTTATTGGCCCCATTTATCCACCAACTCCCCATTTTGGAAGACTCGTTGAGGAACCTAGCTCCTACCATTCTAATTATTCAAAAAACTATTATTTCTCTCCAAAAAAAACTTATAGTCAAACCTTGTTTGCCCAAACTTTACCTCTCGTACTGCACTTCATCTTTGAATATCTAGGGTATTTTATCTAATAGTATTTTTTTGCATTTATTTATCATAGATAATTTTTTAGGGATGTTTGATTTATTTAACAAATTAAAAAAATACACAAACAGAACTAACCAAGGTCTTTGTACAAGTTAAGCTTCTATAGATCTCAATTATCTCTATTAGCTCATCTCATATATCTTAAATCAAGATTCAAGTTTACAATCTTTATCACAATCAAATCTATCTCATCTTCATCAAGAGTAATGTAAGCGTTTATTGTTTATTATTTCATTTTATTTTCATAATCAAATAGGTATGCATAATCTACCCAACTTTAATATCTATAATATTATATGTATTGATGCTTATATACGTTTTATTTACCTTGGATATTTTTTAGGGATGTTTTATTTCATTACTCATTTATGACATTAAATAATTCATAAAATAAGTGGAATACACTCAATAAGTCACTAATTACATGTATTCTTATTATATGACCATTTGAAATATCTTCAAGCAAGAAATCGTTAGTATAGTAGTCATGCAACTACATAGTAGACATAAATTTACATATAAAAATCAATACCAAATTAATAAAAAAAATTATTAAAGAAGTAAAAAATGGTTTGAGGAATAATATTTGGCCCAAAGAAACCATAAATAGGAGATTCTATTGAAAGGAAACACTCCTCACTTCCACCACACAATAGTCATGCATAGTCAATATACTGAACCGTGATCTAAAAACAACCTACAAAGTCATTCAAAAATAACATGTACAAATTTTTGTTAATTACTATTTTCTAAAACTTCAATTCAAGCATGATATTGGTGTGTAAACCACTTGCTACAAGAAGTAGACATAAGTACTATCCATATTATTGTGCTAAAATTTTATAGGTATAGTCTTCTTCACATCCCCTAAGAGTGGACATGCAAACCAATGCTTAATGAGTGTAACAAATACATAAAACCCTTCAAATTCAAAAATTGTACACACAAATATGTGTTGCATGCACTCACTAGGGGCGACCTTTTTTGTTGTGATTATTAACATGTTCAACTCTTATAATAAACTTTGAACACGTCAAAATTAACAAACTCCTCAATTTTAACTATGCATAAGCATATCTTCTTTCCATGACGATCTATATTATTGCAAGTCTTCAACAAGCTTGTATACAAGTCCATGACACTCTCAAACCAATAAAAACTAACACTCCCTCGTGAACATATCGTTAATTGAATGGAGATTAATTAGTTGTTTGATCTTAAGAATAATATAATTTTTATATCATATCGTCATAATTATAATGAAACAACTTAAACAATAGAAGCATATAATAGGAAATATTCTTAAAATGCTTGATAGTAATATGTCACTTTGAGGGAGAAAAAAAATCAAAACAGTGGGTGTGAATAATTAAGAAAATTTCTTAGGTACTTTCCATTTTTAATTTGGACAACAAGGTTTCGTCTTCTTGGCAGTGTTTACTTTCTTGCTTTGTTGTTCACATTTTTAGGCATTTTACAATTTTTGTTGTTGGTTTCTAGTTTCAATCTTCGACATGGTCATTGTTTTGTTCTATTATCTACTTTTTGTTGTTGTGGCTATCACCATGAAGACCTTTGGTATCTGGGAAAAACCCAATGTTCACATTTTTAGGCATTTTATAGTTTATGTTGTGGGTTTCTAGCATCAATCTTCGACGTGGTCATTGTTTTGTTCTGTGATCTACTTTTTGTTGTTGTGGCTATCACCATGAAGACATTTGGTGTCTGGGCAAACCCAATTTGCTTGGCCTTTAAGGATTTGTCAATTGAGTGAATCCTTTTTTGAAATTATGTAAATGTGGTCAACTTTTTGTTTTATCCAACCCAAGAATCCAATATTTCTCATTCTTTAGGGTTTCACCAAAAAATGGATTGTAGGAGAAAAGTAAATATCATGCTATTATGCTCATCAATCTAGAAACAATTATTGACAATCTTATACCTATTGGAGCATGCCCTTGTTTGCAAGTTCAAAGGTCTTCAAATTTCTTTGTATTTTATCAAAGAACTAGGCTAAGATGGATTGGTCTCCAAAAGAAGATTTAGAAATCATTATGGCTACTAATGGATATATTTTGTAGTTTTTCTTGAATGGAAAATCATATATTTTTTTGAAGGAGGCCTTTATTTTCTCAACCAAGTAGGCTTATTCATCAAACCATAACATTTAGGGTTTAATCTTGTGGAGGGAGGATATTTCCTAAAATTCTTGCTTAGGTATAGGTCCCTTGGATTTCAATGGAATATTAGAGGCTCAACATTTTGTAATTGATGATGAAAATTATTGGGGAACCTTTGGGTTGTTCTTGAAGAAGCCTTTACAATAAGTTTAATTATTTTGCTCGCCTTTGGGTAAAAAAATGATCTAAATAACTTACTTTTGTATCCTTAGAGATTAAACTAGGTAGCATGAACTCGATTCGGCAAATTGATTACAAATCCCTTCCTTTTCACCATCTTGCTTGTCACAAGTATGATCATAGCCTTATTCTTCTCTACCTATTATTTAGATGCAATTTTCCATTCTAAAATTTGAAGGGAAAGCCTTGATTCTCTTTAAGGTTCCTAATACATATGCATTCATTTCTATCAAATTTCATCCAAGTCTGAAGTTTATTAATCAATAGCAAAAAGTGCTCTTAATTAATATTTAATAATTTTATTTATTATTATTTCCTTAATTCATTTATAAATTAGGCTATGGTGGCCAAGCCCCCTCTTAAAATCAAGACATTATAGTCCTCCAGTACCAAATTTCTTGTCCTCAACAAATATCTACTCCAAAATCTCAATCCACTTTAATTCAATGTTGTTTTGCAATCCTAGATACTACTCTTTTGGATTCTCTGACTCTCCAAACATTGCTATCATGCACGATCTTAAAAGGGCTCTATGTAGATGTTTGAAATCTGATATACACATCATCATGACATTACCTCCTTTCCCCTCATTCTTGGGTAATGTTTTCTTTCACGGGACTTTGCTTATTGTTCCGAATTGTTTTTTATTATTTAAGTAGCCTGACAAGGGGGCTAACCCTTACAATAACAAGGCCCAAAGGCGAAAAAATATGTCATCAATAGTACATAGACAACACAACATACGTTGACTAGAAAAAAAACACAAAGCGCAAAGGCTAGGAGCCCTTCAAAGGAAAGGTCAAACTCACACCACAAGAGATGTGTGAGAGTTTGAAGAACATTTCTTCCTACGTCATTGGACAATTGTCCAAGCGATGCTATCCTTAGGCTCCCCAATGAAAGAAACTCTGCTAGGGAAATTATCAACACAATGGCCAGAGTGTTGAATAAGTTGTGCAGTGTCAATATAAACTTGATGCAAAGAAGAAGCATAAGCAACAGGAGCGGAGTAGTCCTCATCGTCGGAGGAGGCTGCACCTATAGCAGGGGAAACATCCAAAGTTGAAACGGGAGCAGAACTTGGATTAGCAATTGAAGCCTGACCCCAGACAGTAGTAGGGGCATTATCCAAATTTTTAGGAGGGGTTTCATCTTCATCACTAGTCCATGAATCCTCAGAGGAAGATTAAGTAGAAGCACAGACTGTCAAATGATCCTCGCATGCATCCTTCCACCAAGTAGCAGCACCTTTCTGACGCAGAAGAGTGTATTCAGAAGCCATGTGACTAGTGGAGAAGTAGTGCCAGCAACGGAAGGGAAGGCCCTCATAATCCAGTGCTAGAGTCCATGGCCGCTCCCCAACCATGAGCACCACATTCCCTGGAAGTAATGTGGAGATATCCATATAAACCAGAATGCGAGCACAAGTAGAATGGCCCAATGTAGTCATAGCATCATCCACCCTCACAAAACAGCCAAGAGAGTTTCCAATGGCCTAAAAGCAAGACATCTCTCAAAAATGTAGTGGGAGATTAGGAAGGTGAACCCTCACTGAATGCAAATTGAATGGTTCAGTAAGAGGGTTGAAGGATATTGTCCAAGGTTTGGTAGAAAGGGAGTGATTTCCCCAAACCCATAACTTGTTCAAAACCAAATCACATTCTTTAGAAGAAGAAAACAAAGCAATAAAAAACTCATTTGCACAAGGGTAGACCTCAATATTACTCGAAACTAAGGGCCGCCAAGAACTAGTTACCTAACAATGCAAATCTAGAAGAGAGGGTTAGAGACCTGCAAATCTGCAAACCAACCCTCGACATTGGTAAAAATCCACATTGCCCACAACATTTGGGCCGCAAACCACCACAGGTGAGGCCTAAGCATAGGGAATAGGTTGAGTTTTCACCCTTCAAGAGATGGTAGTAGCAGATTTGGCAGCACAAGTATAGCTCCTTCCACCAATAGCAATAATTATTTTATTTTATTTTATTTTATTTGGGGGGGACCCATCCTTAATAGCCCCCCGGGCAAAACCACTAGTGTCAGGAGTAGAAATGATAGCATCCAACCTAAGTTGTCAGCCAACGATAGGAGCAAACAAAACAGGGGGACCAAAAGTTCCCAGGACAGAAACCCCTAAGCACAACACATCCTCAGTCAGTGAACCAGAAGTTCCCAGGGAAGAAACCCCCAAGCATGGCACACCAACAGGGTTAATGGAACAACCTGCAGAGAAGACGCCCCAATCACACACGCAAGCACAGAAGCGGTGGGCTTGGATCGATTTGAAATGTTCATCGAGCGGGAAACAAGTCCGCTGCAAGGAGAAGGCCCTATAACACCAACAACAGACAGAGGTAGTTGTGAGAAGCAAGCAGGAGGCAGCATTCAATGAAGCCAAACCATCAACCGACGCATCATTGAGAGAAAGCCCAACAATGTCGCTCCTAGTGCATCTAGGACTAGACGCATGCAAAGTGACCATTGGACGAGTGGGAGAAGCAAAGGCAAGTGAATCAAAAAGTATCATGTTATGTGAGTAGTGAGTGGATGAAAATGTTAGTGGAGAAAGTGGAGCATAGAAACATGGTTTGTTCCAAATTGTTGAATGCCCCTAACAACCAATATTTTTTGCCCCCTATGTAACAAGCAAGAAATGCATATTGTTCTTGTCTTCATTTATTTGTTCTCTAGATGGCAAGTGGTTCTCTATTAAGTGTTTATCAATTTTCAATATAAGTGTCTATAATACTGTTCTCAACACAAGATGCCCATTCGAAAGCCTTACCTCGTGGACCTCAACCTCACATGGTTTTCTCCACTTTAGAGAACCTTCTTCTATCAATTTATAAGATCATGACTTAAATGGCATATAGATTGGTTATTTTGTAACCAAATAGCAATAACAACTACTGCATCAATGTAAGCACTTTCCCCTATAGAGTGTTCACCCAATTAGTTAGGTGAAACAAGAAATATCTCAACTGTTGGAATCATTTCCATATCTTTGTTAAGTAATTCTTTCATTCCCAAATGCCAATTGTAAAATTATCAACTCCAAAACCTAAATAGTTGATTTTATGTGATATAATCCCAATATCATCTTTTTCTTCTTCTTCATATAACTTGTTCAATAGAGCAAATATAATGAGGTTGTCCAAGGAAGACTAACAAGACAAACACATCCAAGTTCCTCTGCCACTATCTATACACTAATTCTTCCTTACATTTTTTTCAAGTAGAGTACATGCATAGGTTAGAGATCCACATACATAGAGCCTTGTTCAAATGGAGTATGTGTATGTGATAAACTTTTCATAACTTTACCCATCTAAACAACCAAGAGCATTTTCCCCTGAAACAATTCCTATATTGACACAAGCACAAAGCTACCAGCGCTTATCAATGCTCCATACATTGGAATGACACAATTGCCCGAAGACACCATAAGCTAATTGATAGTGGCTCTAACTGGTTACAAAGATCCAACATTCTGGCTTGCAACATTCTGGGCATTGTAAGCATGAACCTTGCACTGCATATGCAAAGAGATCACTTCATCATAAGCTGATTAGTAGTGGCTCTAATTGGTTGCAACTACCCAACATTATGGCATTGTAAGTGTGAAACTTGCACTGGAGATGCAAAGAGATCACTTCCACTGGACAATTCAATGCTTCCGCTAAAGTAAACAATAGGAAACTAGTAAGATGATCTTACAATTGAAGTAAAATAAGGTATTTCCAAAAGGGCTTCCATTGAAAGCCTTCTCCTAGTTGTTTCAATCAGATATTGCAAATATGGGAGAAATTGTTTAAAGTAGTCTTGATAGTACACTATCGTAGTATCTTTTAATGTATTTTGCCAAGCCTATAATATTAATGAGTGAGCAATCCCAAAGACTAAGACACCTTACATCTCTCAAGATATGACCTGGATCCCACACCATTACATATGTATGTCATTGGTCTTTAAGGAATTGATCCCTCTACCATACTCTATGGGGTATAGCCTTTGTTAGTTTTGTAACGAGAAAGCTTTTCATTTTCCCTCATTAATTAATATTTATTTTCCCGAGAACGCTTAGGTTAATAAATATTTATTTAATTGGTAGTTGTTGACAACCAATTCAGTTTTGGTTGTTGAGTGCCTTTTTATCTCAGTCGTTAATTGAGATCAATCTTGGTCATTGATTTTTCAGTGAGAGTAGTATAAAAGGGGGGCTAGGGGGCATTTGGAAAATATCAAGTTGTGAAGAAATCATTTGCAGTGAAAGAAAATGTATTTGCAGTGATAGCAAATATTCTTGCAGTGGGAGCAAGGGCGCAGTGATAGCGTTGGGATAGTAGTGGGGAATATCAGCGGGAGATATTAGGAGTTTATTAGAGTTTTGCTAGAAAGAGGCAAGGAATCTTTTGTAACCCTTATATTGCTGAAGATTAATATATTTTCCATCTGTAGAACTAGTTTTCCCTTTGGGGTTTTTCCAGGGACAATTTTGTCCAAAAATATTGTGTCATCATGTCCAAATTTATTCCGCATTTATTTTTGTGAAGTTGCAATTGTGTTGTTCAATATTTGGTTGTAAATTAGTTTTGGCAGTTAAATAATCTTTCAAGATAGGAGATTAACAATCAGTGATTGCATAGTTAATTTTCACATGGTATCAGAGCAAAGTTGAGGGTAGAAAAAGTTTATCCTAAGAAAGGAAAGATTTTGAGGGTTTATAAAACCTAGTTGATCACTTTGAAATTATTATTCTTTTATCCCTTGAGATGGCTTCAACTAGTTTGAGAGATCAGGACAAATTGGATGGTGCCTCAAATTTTGGTGTGTGGAAGGCTAGAATTTCTTTATTGTTGGAAGAGAATGGTATCAAGAATTATGTTACCAGTGTTGTAGTTGTACCTTCAGATGCAACACAACTTGCAAAATACAATAAGGATGATGCCAAGGTGAGGAGGATAATCCTTGATGGTGTCAAGGATCATATTGTTCCATATATCTCAAAGTTAGATACGGTGAAGAAGATGTGGGATGCCATTCTGAATCTGTACCAGAATGCGACCACTAATAGAAAGATGATTCTCATAGATAAGTTGAAGAATACCCGAATGAATAAGGGAGAAGACGTGACAAGTTACCTCACAAAGCTTAGACTTGTCAAGGATGAGTTAGCAGCTGTTGGAGATAGCCCTAGTGATGATGAGCTAGTGAGAATAGCCCTAAATGGGTTTACTAAGCAGTGGAGTGTCTTTGTTCAAGTTGTTAGTGGACGAGACACCTTACCAAGTTGGGATCGACTATGGAGTGATTTCACTCAAAAGGAGTTTCGACTAAGTCTTGTCAATGGGGCCAATAAGACTCAACAAAGTGAGGTGGAACAAGAAAACGTTGCCCTAGTGGGGAAAGGGAAAGCCAAGAAGGGGTCTAGCAAAGGATCTAATTCTCAAAGTGAGAAGAAGAAGAAGAAGAACCTGTCAAAGATCAAGTGTTTTGGTTGTCAAGAATATGGTCACTATGTCAGTGATTGCCCAGAAAGGAAGAAGAATGATAAGAAGGGAAAGAAGCAGGTGGCAGCTTCAGCAATAGTTGAAGATCTCTCTAATAGAATAGAAGATGAGTTTGCACTCATAGCTTGTATGGTCAACTCAACCTCACAATGTGTTTGGTATATAGATAGTGGGGCGTCATTTCATATGATAGGAGTTAGAGTACTTCTCTAGTTATAAGGAGGAGAACACCAGTACCCAAATTTCTATGGGAAACTTGTCCAAACTCAATTCAACTGGGAAAGGGACTGTTCAGTTTCAGAGGGAGAATGGGAAGATTATTCCCCTCTATGATGTGTTGCATGTGCCAGGCTTAGGTATGAATTTGATTTATGTATCTGTTCTTCAGGATAGGGGGTATAATATACTCTTTAAAGGGGAACATGTGTTGATCAAGCACAAGGAGTGGAAGTCACCCATAACCATTGGAGTTAGGAGTGGTCACCTTTATAGGCTATAGTTTGATACTCCTAAGGCACTCATGAGCAATTGTAGTCCTAGAGATCTTGGAGAACTTTGGCATAGGAGGATGGGCCATATTCATCATGGAGCACTTAAATTGCTTCGTGAGACAGTGACATGTGTTCCAGAAGTAAGCACAGAACATGATAATGTATGTAAGGGATGTGTGTTGGGGAAGTTTGCGAAAGCACATTTTCCAAGGCTTGACACCAAATCCGAAGGTGTTCTTGATCTAGTACATTCAAATGTTTGTGGATCGATGTCGACAATCTCTCAGAGGTTATGAGTACTATGTTACTTTTATTGATGATTTCTCCAGGAAGACTTGGATATACTTCTTGAAGACCAAGGATGAGGTTTTCAGTCGATTCCAAGAGTTCAAGGCTCTTGTGGAAACATCGACAAGAAGGAAGATAAAGGTTCTTCGGTCAGACAATGGAGGGGAGTACAAAGGAAATGAATTCCAGGAGTTCTGTACTAGAGAAGGAATCAAGAGAGAGTGGATTGTTCCTTACAATCCGCAACAGAATGGAGTTGTTGAGAGGAAGAACCGTTCTATATCAGAGGCAGCAAGGGCTATGCTACATGACCAGGACATGCCCTACTACTTATGGGCAGAAGCGTGTAGTACAACAATCTACATTCAGAACAAAGTTCCACACAAGGTACTAGGGAAGTTGACACCAGAGGAAGCTTTCACAGGTAAGAAGCCTGATGTTAGTCATTTTAGAATATTTGGTAGTTTGGCATATTGTTATATTCCAGCTGATACTCGTACCAAGTTAGATCAGACTGCAGAGAGGGGGTACTTTGTTGGGTACAGTGAAACCTCAAAGGCATATAGGATTTTTATTCCAGGGACTAGAAGAATTATAGTTAGACGTGATGTCAAGTTCATGGAGGACAAGGCATTTAGGAGATCTAGAGATTTGCCAATAGAAGATCAGAGTGAGTAGCCAATAGAAGCTCCAAGGATAACTTCGCCAAATCAAGGGCATCAAAGCCCAAGTACAGTTACTAGTATGAGCATTGGCTCAAGTGGTGGAGATTCACAAAATATGGAGCAATTGGTGTTGGAGGATGTGCATCAAGAAGACGTAGAGGTTGATATTCCATCCTCTACAGTTGGTAGTGGAAACCATGAGGTTCAAGAGACTCAAAGGGATACTCAGGAGGTTGTGGGAGCTCCTAGGAGGAGTACGAGACAAAAGAGACAACCAGCCAAGTTCAATGACTATGTGGCTTTAGTCAGTCAGTTGGTAGATAGTGAGCCTTCCAGTTATCAAGAGGCTGCACAACATCAGGTGTGGTGAGATGCGATGGTTGAGGAATATACCTCAATAATGCTGAACGATATGTGGGAGATAGTGCCTAGACCACCAGATAGGGCAGTGGTTGGATCATGCTGGATCTACAAGATCAAGCACGGTGCAAATGGTAGCATCGAGAAATACAAGGCAAGGTTTGTGGCAAAGGGGTTTTCTCAAAAGGAGGGAATAGACTATGAGGAGACATTTGCTCCAATGGCCAGGTATACTACTATTCGAGCTGTGATCTCATTTGCAACACAGATGGGATGGCAGATCCATCAAATGGATGTCAAGACAACATTCCTTAATGGTGAATTGAAGGAGGAGGTATACATAGAGCAACCAGAAGGCTTTGTAGCACATAGCAAAGAAAACCATGGGTGCAAATTGAAGAGAGCTTTGTACGGACTCAACAGGCTCCCAAAGCTTGGTATGAGTGCATTGATACATACATGCAGGGAATGGGCTTTGTAAAGAGTGAGGTAGATGCTAACCTCTACTACTTGGTGGTTGGGGTTGAGGTTCTCATTCTTGTTCTATATGTGGACGACTTGTTTCTAACAGGTTCACTAGGGCTCATAGAGGAGTGCAAGAGGGATCTTGCAACAAAGTTCAAGATGAAGGATTTGGGACTTATGCACTACTTTCTAAGCATGGAGGTGTGGCAGACAGATGGAGAGATTTTCCTTGGGCAAGGGAAATATTGCATTGAAATCTTAAAGAGATTTGGGATGGAAGATTGCAAACCCATGTCTACACCCTTGGTCACGGATTGGAAGAAGGTAGATACATCTAAGGAGAAGGATGTAGATCCCAGCTTATACAAGCAATTGATTGGTTCGCTCATGTATTTGGTCAACACTAGGCCAGATATAGCATTTGCAGTTAACTCTCTTAGTCAGTTCATGGTTGAGCCAAAGAGAGTACATTGGACAGCGGCAAAGCATGTGCTATGTTACTTGCGTGGTACAATTGAGTACGGGATCAAATATGTTCGAAGTGAAAGTATCAGGTTGATAGGCTATACTGACACAGATTGGGCAAGCAGTACAACGGACAAAAGGAGCACTTCAGGGTGTTGTTTCAGCTTGGGATCAGAAGTTGTTTCTTGGTTCAGTAGGAAGCAGAAGTCTGTGGCTCTGAGTTCAGCAGAAGAAGAATACATAGCAGCTAGCATGGCGACATGTGAAGTTATATGGCTTCGGAAGTTGCTAGTAGCCTTGTTTAGTCAGAGGGTTGAGACTATTGTGATACATTGTGACAATCAGAGTTGCATGAAGTTGTCTGAGAATCCAGTGTTTCATGATAGGTCTAAACATATAGACATCAGATATCACTTTATCAAAGATTGTGTACAAAGAGGGATTGTTCAGCTACAATACATACCTACAGAGAAGCATGTAGCAGACATTATTACGAAAGCATTGGGGAAGGCAAAATTTATCTTCTTCAGAGATAAGTTGGGTGTCATGCAGAATAGCTTCCTCGCTAAGAGGGAGTGTTAGTTTTGTAACGAGAAAGCTTTTCATTTGCCCTCATTAATTAATATTTGTTTTCCCGAGAATGCTTAGGTTAATAAATATTTATTTAATTGGTAGTTGTTGACAACCAATTCAGTTTTGGTTGTTGAGTGCCTTTTTATCTCAGCCGTTAATTGAGATCAATCTCGATCGTTGATTTTTCAACGAGAGTAGTATAAAAGGAGGGCTAGGGGGCATTTGAAAAATATCAAGTTGTGAAAAAATCATTTCTAGTGAAAGCAAATGTATTTGCAGTGATAGCAAATATTCTTGCAGTGGGAGAAAGGGCGTAGTGATAGCGTTGGGATAGCAGTGGAGAATATCAGCAAGAGATATTAGGAGTTTATCAAAGTTCTACCAGAAAGAGGCAAGGAATCTTTTGTAACTCTTATATTGCTGAAGATTAATACATTTTCCATCTGTAGAACTAGTTTTCCCTTGGGGGTTTTTACAGGGACAATTTTGTCCGAAAATAGTGTCATCATGTTCAAATTTATTTTCGCAATTATTTTTGTGAAGTTGCAATTGTATTGTTATTCAATATTTGGCTGTAAATTAGTTTTGGCAATTAAATAATCTTTCAAGATAGAAGATTAACAATCCATGATTGCATAGTTAATTTTCACAGCCTTCATCTCTCCAATGCCATTACATATGTATGTCCTTGGTCTTGAAGGAAGTGATCCCTCTACCATACTCTATGGGGTATAGATAGTCTTGAAGGAAGTGATCCCTCTACCATACTCTATGGGGTATAGCCTTCATCTCTCCAATATCATCAGGGGTTTCATGATATGCTTGCAATTCCTCCACATGGAATTTAATCTTAGTTGAATCATTCTTCATAAGAGCATATTTAATTTCTTGAATATCATCAACACATGGTTCAATTTCTTCCATTTTTCAAACTTGGGTGGGTGCTCCTCGAACAGCTCTCGAGATTTCTTCATCTCGAGCTCTTCATGTTCAACTAACGGAGTCCTTCCAAGAGCCACTTCATTGATCTTTTATTGGTATTGGTTTAGTACCCACAACCGTTAGTGCTCAACAAGGTATCTTCCCCTTCCCCTTGCTAAATGGGCTCTTCTTGTTCTTAGTGATCAAGGGGGGATCTTCACCTTCACCTTGCTGAATGGGGTAATCTTGTTCTTTATCCAAAGTGCTAATAACTTCAATTGTACTTCTTGGTCCACGATCGCAACTTCTTCCTTAATATCCTCTTGTATTTTTTGTCTGCATTGTACCCTTCACTGTACCCTTCACTGTTGGAATCCCATTATCGTGGTCGCAACTTCTTCCTTAACATCCTCTTTCAAGAGTGATTTTTTGGGCTCTTGCTTTCTCTACCTTCTCTTCCGACACCCATTTCTTGTCTTCATTTCATAATACTCAATTATCGTGGTCGCAACTTCTTCCTTAACATCCTCTTTCAAGAGTGATTCTTTTGGCTCTTGCTTTCTCTACCTTCTCTTCCGACACCCATTTCTCCTCTTCATTTCATAATACTCAATGACGGCCATGTCACGTTGGATGACGGCCATGTCACGTTGGATGGCCAGGTTTAAGGCCTAAGGCATTATATTCAATAGGATACCTTTCCATTTTGTTCTCCTGCTGTGGTGGTATGAGTCGTTCTCCCTCAAAAGTGCCGACCTCTATTCTTTACAGGAAAGTTAGCTTTGAATGTCTTCTTGAGTGGGTTGCTTGAAACCCTGTCATTGGCTGTGTTACTTCCTTCTGCAGAAGGCTGATTGGATCTACCAACATTACATTGTTGATTCATCTCTCCTAGGATGTGAACCATCTTTGCCATAGAATCTGTCATGGAGGATTGAAATTCTCTATTTTCTCTGATAACTACTTCATATTTTCTATTTTCTTCATTCATATACTTGAATCTGTATACAACAGTTCCCACAGGCTAGCAAGGTCAATGGCTCAGATACCACTGAAATATTTCGCCTTAAAAAATAACTTTCAAATTTAAAGACAGTTTACAACAGTAATTGCCTAATTAGGATTGAAATCATATACAACTCAGCAATAATATATCAAATCTTCGATAATTCAATATACGGAACAAACAACAGTTACAGAATGGTCTTATCAAATGGAATCCAATTCATTCATCTTCCAATTTTTATTTCTCATACAAGAAATTACGTCTATGCACGGTTCAAATGCTCAACTCACAGGAAACAATCTCAATATACAGACTCTCTAATCGCCTAAATGTATGGAGTGAATGTGTGCTGCGCTGACTCCGCTGAGTATGTAGGCTGAGTGAGGGCAGAAATGATTATCAACCACGCCTAGTCCCTTAGCCATGTATGCATGGATGGCAAAGAAGATATTGCTTGTGTACGCAGCTGTTCATACTAACCGGGATGTCTTCAGCTTATACCAACTCCCTGTTACTACCAACTGGATGTCTCCAGCTTATACAAACTCCCTTCCGCTTCAGCTCGCCTTAGCACCACAACCGTGGTATGACCTGCAGCTCTCACCAAACTTGCTGTGGGAACTTACTGCTCCCAAACATCCTTGTATCCTCTTTATACATTTCATCTAAGTCAGCCTAAAGCTTTATTTAAAATATTTAAAAATTCCATTTATTATTATTTTATTAATTAATCTATTTATTAAGATATGGTGGCCAACCCACTCCCCCTCTTAAAATCGGGGACATTACAATTTCAGCACCGAGTATTCAAATAATTTGCTGGTTAAGACCAGTCCATTCAAGCTTATGAACTATGTTAGAGAAACTGGAAAACTCCACGCAGTAGTTTGTATTTGGTTCAACACTGAAAAGTGTCCTGAAAAAGGGATGATAAATGCACTTAACTATTTGGAGTTGGCTTTGTGCTATGCAACCCCCCTAGCAAGATTCTCTCTGAATCATCTTGTGATTTCTTCAATGCCAGTAATAAAGAGCGGGCTCCACATTCACCTGCAGATGCAGCAGATGAATGGAGAGTTGATGGCCATGCCATGCGGCAATAGTAAAGAAGGAACTTGAGATAAATAAAACAGCCCTCCCATGTTGGCTTTAGTGTAGAGCCTTGCAAAAGTGTACAATTTTCAAGTGACCTGTAAATAGACTCCAATTTTTCTTTTTCTTTTTCTTTTTCCATTATTTTGTTTGTGGGAGGCATAAAAGAGTATATAGCGATCTGTATAACTTCTTCTCAAGGCAAAGAGACTGCAGGAATGTCCACAACAGAAAGGTGATAAATGCAATTAGCTTTTTATTGCTTCATTAATACACCCTGAACTACTAAGCACAAAATAAGGAGCCATACGGATAATGCTGCTGCAAGCTTTGACAATAAAATACTTCACACAAAACTACAATAGATGCCTTCTGAAATATATTTCCAAAAATAGACGAGGGCTAACAATATCACAAAGATAAAATACTTTCTGAAACAAAAACAGCAGGGAAAAAGACAAGGTACAGGCAATGCAATTACCGTATCCACGACATTTATCTCATCTTCAATCATTGTTCATTAATGGCCTTGGATATTTGCTATATTACAATCCTAATTTGTTATTACATCTACCCCTTGTGTGGTTATAATAGCTTCTAGGCCCATCCCAGGCAGCAAGCTGCCGTGGCCACATTAGAAAATGCCTGCCACACTATCACAAATCCTGGCACCCTCTTTTCAAGCTCCTTTTATTTCCTCCTCCCTCAACTGCAGGTAAGTTTAGCAAGTTGGTGTATATAGAAGTCTAGGAGGTAACCCATGCTATCTCCTGGGGCATATATGGCTCCTGCATTGAATGGGTTACTTGTACTACATCACTGCCGATTATTCAATATCGCATTTGTGACTGTTATACTGAAGCATGCCTTTACCAACTCCCCATCCTTAGATATACAAATCATACATCTCTACGGCATAGAAATTAATATTCTATGATAACCCAAGATGTTAGCCATTCCATGCAATTGCTGGACCAGTTTTCTTTCTCGCCTAAAAGTTCCTGCAAGAATTGCAAAAGCGTTAGACTCGCCTTTTCAGTGGGCAAACAAAAGCTTTCTACTAGCAAAGCAGTTTAATCTCATATTAAAAATAAATTCGCATAGAAAAAATCAGTTATTTTGTATGAAAGACTTTCAAAACCCATCAATCAACAGGGCAACAAGTTTTATCAAGTTTGAACAGTTTTGCTTTCATGGAAACAAAAAACCATAGAGATAGCAAAGCGTAAATCACAAAACAAAAAAGTGAAACTGAGAACATCTATTCTGATCTCTATCGAAGGTAGAACCCACATCCCTAGCCCGAAAACTATCCTTAACAAGAAATGGCCACCGATAAGAGACTTCTCCGTTCCGTTGTTGCCGCTATAGCCCTGTTTCTAGGAGCACAACGTTGGACTATCCTGCACCCGGGTGTTGATTTTTTTAATTCTGTATCGTACAATCCGGATGCTGAGTTAGAAAAGCCTAGTAAGAAAATTCATAATTCAGCCACCGACTATTAAATTTTTTAGTGAGAAGATTTACACTTTTAACCATAACGAGCAATTAAATCATTTTGAGGACATACAAAATATTTGACATTGTTGTTGGAATTGCATGTGAAATGTATAAATCTGTCGAGACTAAAAGTGCTACTAATTAAATGAAAAAGAAATTATTATTAGTTTTAGAGTAAAATATATGAAACCGTGCAGATTTATTTTTTTTAGAAGTGGTTTTTTGCTACATATATGAATCTGTATAGAAGAAAAGTACATATTAAGAAGTTTTCCCTTTCATTTATTATTATTGGTCTTGAAGTAAAACATATGAATCTATAGAGATGAAAAGTGCCTACTATGCAGCTTTCCCTCTTGTTTAGCACCTATTCTTAAGCCCCTCGGCTTTAATTAGTGCTATGACAGCTTCTTATGATTATTTGGCATGCAAACTGCCTCTGATCCTGTAACCACTTCATATAGGCTTTTAAGACCCCAACAACAACAGCTGCACTTCAATCCTTGTTGATTGAACCATAGTTTGCAAACTGTGAGAGTACTCTCCAAGTTGGAGTACTCCGTTTTTTTTGCTGGGCAAGTTTTCACGAGTTTAACTCTCACATTTTTATGGACTAAAAAAACATGGGTAAAAATGTCAACACGGATAAAATACTAGCTAAAATGCGTTTTTCACATTTTTTGCTATAAAACCTTGCATTTTCTCTTTTGAGATGTCAATTTATAGTTTAATACATTTTGTAATTGAATTTTACAAAAAAAAAAAAATATGTTTCTTTAAGAGATTTTAATTTTAGTACATTCTTAAGTTGTCAAGTATTTACGAAGTTGAAAATTTTGAATTTTGGGCTTGCCAAGTACTCTCCGAGTCCAAGTCTGCGAATTATGATTTGAACGCGCTGTAATTTGAACACCTTGGAGGTAACCGTAATTGCACTTCTGCCATTCTGTCCCCTGGACAGAACCATACACAGTAGCATCTATAATGTTCAAAAACCATTTTTTCTCTTTCCAGGGGAGAGAGGAAGGAAGAAAAAAGGGAAGGTGTGAATCAAGTAAGAATTAATGGAAGAAAAAAAGAAATCCAAAGAAAATAAGGAAGTGACTCCTTCAAAAGGCAAAAGTTATAAGGGGTTGTGATTCTTTCAAAGAGTGACAATTATGAAGGGCTGTGACTATTACAAAGAGTAGTAATTGTGAAAGGTTGTGACCATTGCAAAGAGCAGCCATGATGAAGAGGTAAGACTCTTCCCCCACATTGGAAAATATGAAAGGGAGAAGGTTTCATTTAAGGAGGACATCCAAAGGAGAGCAATTTGGGGAATAATACAGTTGAGCAATCAAGCATCACTCCATTAAATCAACATTCATTCATTCGTCATCCCACCAGTATAACAAATTAGCATTCATTATATCATCATTTTTCAATCATCTAATCAACAATTGCTTAATCGTAACTCAACAATACCACAAGTCATCAACTCAAAGGAATTCATTCAATCAATCAATCATTCAACAATAATCAAATGATCAATCAAGACAAGACATTGAAAAGCATCAGCGATCTCATATCATCGAAACCAAACAGATCTGACTTACAGCGGTCTCACTCAAGCATAGAGAATTTGAACATTATCTTTTAAATCAGTATGAAGAATCAATTCTTATTAAAAGCAGCCTAGATGGGTCTTATTTATGATTTCTTGCTTATGAATAATGCATAAGAAGAATAATGCGACCTCTTATTTGAAGAATAAGTGCAATAATGTGTAGCTTCTATGTGTTTGCTATAATCAATCATGGTAGGGAATTGGGATAATAAGGAATACAAGGAGGGAGAAACTGTTACGAGGCTCTCTTCTAAGCACGCCACCTTATGGTGGCGAAAGATTGTCCCATGAGGCCAAAGGGGTGCAAGGAGTGCCTTGTCCTTGGACATAAATAAAAGGAAAGGACACTCCAAACACCCTATTGTAGTTTCCTCGAATCCTTACCGCAGTTGACCATTATGTTGAGAGGTTCTAATCATAAGGAGAAGGGTGGCAATGGAAGAGGGAAATGGCTATGAAATTCCTCACTGGGTACACCCTTTATATGGATGGAAAAAAGCCACATGATGACCAAGGGCGATGATATCCGCTCTTGGGCCTAGGGTAGAGGATTGTAAATGGCTATGGAAATCCTCACTAGGTACCCTCATCTGGATGGCAAGGAGCCACATGATGATCAAGAGGGATGACATCACCTCTTGGGTCAAGGGTAGAGGATTGTAAATGGCTATGAAATTCCTCACTAGGTACACCCCCTCATATGGAGGGCAAAGGGCCACATGATGGCCAAGAGGGATGATATCTGCTCTTGGGCCTAGGGTAGAGGATTGTAAAGAATTGTTTAAGGTGCCCTAATATACCCCTTATCCTAGCTCTCCTATGGTTGAATTCCATCAATTAATCAAATATATCTTATGATTAAATTAATGTCCTATCATAATGTCCCTAACCCTAGTAGGAAAGATCCATGGCTTTAATGTCTCTAATATGGAAGATCTATTTTGTAGATTATGTTTCAATGATTTCCTAACATGTTACAGGATCCCAACCAGGTACATGATATTACTACTTCTATTCTACTTCTTGTTCTACTTGGAATTTGCAATTTAGGGAAAAAATTAGGTCATTTACAAAAAGAAACATTTCAGATGTATAGGCTTGTACCAAAAAAAAACATAACTAACATGGTCCTCTCAACTATA
Source organism: Chamaecyparis obtusa (assembly GCA_027943335.1). Lineage (NCBI taxonomy): Eukaryota > Viridiplantae > Streptophyta > Pinopsida > Cupressales > Cupressaceae > Chamaecyparis > Chamaecyparis obtusa. Next base: position 650,848 of record BSBK01002670.1, read on the forward strand.
AAAAAGGGTATGACTCATTTATTCTGTAGTTTGTTTACAAATATAAAACATTATTATCAGCGGCAAAACATATAGCTTATTGCATATTGTTTATAAGAGATTGTTTACACACAGTATTATCATGGTAATAAAATATCAAGAAAGAATGATTTCGTTGTTGTTGCAAGGTTCAAGGCACTATGCAAGCTCAACATCAATTCTAGAGCAGAAATCTTTTTGAACTTGAACCACCATATAGGTCCAACGCCTTTATGATATATATTTAAAATGTACTGGAAGTTTTTTCTACATAAACAGGAACAAAAGGAAAACACTCATTTTGAGTATACAGTATATAATATTTGGGGAGCTTCAACAACAAGAGAAGGACAACGATCACAACAATTAGAAATAGACCACGAGAGATTATAAATATCAATATTTTGGGGAACCCGACATGAGTCCACAACTGACAAAACCCTTGTGATTTTTTTCAGCTTTTTCAACAAAAAAACCCTAGGCGAATTCAAAAAAAACGTGCCAAAAACCTAAAAGGTAAAATATAACATTATTTTTTAAATCACCAAAAAAAAATAGATGTTGACAGTTTCAGTGCTCCTTGGCTATTCATGTGACTGTATTTGTTAAGCGCTCTTCCAAGCCCGTGCACCTCAGAAAACTTTACCCCCATGTAGATTCAAAGTGAACTGATTTGGACTTTCAGCTGACACACAATCTTCACTTTTTTCACGGAGTTGAATACCAAACATATTTTAGTGCAAGTGGTAGTAGGGTTACATGTGGTTTTTCTAATCTACCTGCATCATCTAATCTCAATGATGATGCTGATGGTGAAATATTGTGTAATATCCCCTTCCCAATTTGCCCTACAATCATAATTGCAACAAATAAGAGTTAGGGTTACACCTTTACCAAGTAAAATATCTCCTTAAACAATGTGATCCTGGATTTGGATCCTACAATCATAACCCAAGAAACGTTATATGTATAAATATAGACACAAACACACACTTCCAATCATTAGGCTTAGACAAGAACACATCCCATTCATGTAATATCTATAATATTGTACAAACACATTACGGTTTGGAGGAAGAAAAATGATAAGTCCGCCTAAAGCAATATCCACACTAAGCCCGAGAGCGGAGTGGAACCAGAGCACTCTTGGCCTCAATGGGCAGTCAATATGGACATCCACCAAGGTGCCTACTAGATGAATTTCAAACAAGTTCATCATCAGGCATATTTTATATTCTATCATATGAATATACATATAATAAATCATCATTATCTATTTATGCATAAGCAACACACACACATACATACGTATGTATGCACACCACAAACAGTTGTGAGAAGGGCAGATCTGGAAATAATTTCAGTCTGCTGTTTTAAACTTTTAAGCCTGATCTGTTTGTGTGTGTGTACACATACATACATATGTATGTATGTATACACACACACAACAAACAGTTGTGAGAATATAGAGTGCTGAGAAGGGCAGATCTGGAAATAATTTCAGTCTGCTGTTTTAAGCCTGACCTGATCATTAATTACTGTGGATAATACTTGATGTATTTGCTGATAGATGTATAGAGATTCGATCTTAAGTTCCTTTCCTTTATTGGAATGCTTCTTGTTTGATATGATCTTGAATGATTGATATTTGTATGAATGATTGATTGACTGAATAAATTGCTTTGATTGATGATTTGAAATTTTGAGGTATGGGTGTAATAATGAATGATTTGCTTTGAAATTTTGAGGTATGGGTGTAATAATGAATGATTTGCTGATTAGATGAGTGATGATTAAGAGATTGTTGATTAGATGATGATCCGATCTTGAATGATTGATATTTGTATAAATGATTGATTGACTGAATGAATTCTTTTGATTGTACGATTTGACGTATTGGTGTAATAATGAATGATTTGCTGATTAGATGATTGACGAGTGATGATGTAATGAGTGCTGGATTGATATATTGGTGAATTGAATGTATGCTGCTTTAAGAATGATTTTCTGATTGATTGTTTGCTTGATTTGATAATTGCTTTTGTGGATTCATGAGTGATGAATGATAAGAGATCCGTTAATGCTTGGATGAATTCTTCTTTAGATTTTATTGGTAAAGAGTCACCACCTTTCATATGAATTGAGTCACCACTTTTCATTGTTGCCTTTGAGAATAGTATATTATTCCCAAATTGGTCTCCCTTTGATGTCCTCCTCAAATGAAACCTGCTCCCCTTCATATCTTCCAATGTGGGGGAGAGTCACACTAATTTATCATGTCTGCCCTTTTGCAATAGTCACAACCTTTCACAATTACCACCCTTTAGACAATTCACAATCCTTCATAACTTTAGCCTTTTGAAGGAGTCACACCTTCAAACTCCGTCTTCTCTTTCTACTTCTCCTTTAAGTCTGCATATACTTTCCTTTACAATTCACATCAGTATATTCTTCTATCTCTACATGTACATTTCTTTTATATCTGCATATATTCCTCTTTGTATCTGCATATATTCCTCTTTTATATCTGTATATACTCTTATTACAATTCTGTTATAAACTCTTCTTACAATTATGCCTTCAACAATAATTTGATTATCTTCCCTTTTATTTTCTCATTTGCAGATCTGCAAATGTGAGTCTGATAGAAACTCTTGCTCCCCTCAAATGCACTCTACAACTACTTTATATATCTTCCCAAGAGTGGTGTCTCTTCCACTTTCTTAATTGCTGTTTTTTTATTTCTAATTCAGGTTTATTTCTGAATTCTTCTTCAATTCCAACCTGATTATTCTATAATTCATTTTCCAATTTTCCTTGCTCCATCCATGTCCCCTTTCAAATGAACTCTTCTCCCTTTAATATCTTACGTTGAGGGAGTCGCAACTCTTCATGACATAGAGAAACTTTTCAGTGGGAGAACTTCCCAGCATCCACAGGATAGTCAAGGGGCTACCCAGGTGAACTCACTGGCCATCCCACAGATTTTAAAGATTACAAACTTGAAACTTTACAAATTGCACGTAAAATAATTGCTGATGACTTCACTGATTCGAACATTGAAAACTAATGAAAGGATTATTGACAGTGAACATATTAGTACCTAGGGGCAAATAAGTGTAGTGGGTCATGACAAAGTACCTAAAAGGCATATAATTAGTGGCATGGAATAAAGTATAAGATGATAAAGTCTTGTCCAACAATCAAATGCTATCTGCGATATTTGATATTATCCATTGGCATCCCCTTAGGCAATAAATACATTTATGCTTACTGTACTTACTGTTTACAAGGCAATTGCATGAAGAAATACACCTAAGAAATCATGGCACTCTTCAAAGACAGACTCAACTAGAGAGTTACGCTTCAACAAATTCAACACATTCCTGGTCATCCAACACCCTGATATCCAGTTTATAGAACTTAATTCTAGTTTCAAATGTGTGAGCTAAAACCATAGATACATAGAAAGGAGGGAGAACGAGTAGCAAACACATCATATTAATTGCAATGTACAAAAGAAAATTAGAACAGTCCAACACATCAATATGGAAAATTGTAGAACAGTCCCACATATCAATATGGAAATTTGTAGGTAGCTCAGTGGTAGATCACCCCAAGATGCTAATGTATGGTTCAAGGTTCTGGTCTATTGCATGAGCCCCCAATCCCACTTCAGGGAGCGGAATGATATCAAAAGGAATTCTCTAAACAGGCTTAAATAACTGCTGTATGGTACAGTTACATGCACCTGCAAGCTCTCTGGAGTGAATCTGGCATTCACTAAAGCAGCTCTAATAACCTAACAGTTTTAAGGTGTATAATCATTCCCTAGAGCTTGGGGTGCATACAGTTACATGCACCTGCAAGCTCTCTGGAGTGAATCTGGCATTCACTAAAGCAGCTCTAATAACCTAACAGTTTTAAGGTGTATAATCATTCCCTAGAGCTTGGGGTGCATACACCATCATGTAAAAGAGTTATTTGAGCCACTTTCAGCAATTGTAATGAATCTATACCTTAAATTGTTCAGTTATTTCAGCGCCTTCAATGAAGGTCATATCAAAGGGCATTCAATAAAGTTGCACAAATTTCTTGGCGTGAAAGTTTCAGCACATTCCATCCAGAAAGGCTTGGAGTTCATTCCATAGAGCTCAGATGCATGTAAACTGTCCCATACAATATTTCACAGGTAATTTAAATAGATTTCCAAATGTGAAAGCTGCAGATTAAATCCAGAAAGCATGGAGTGCATGTACACTGTCTGGTACAATATTTCTGACTGGACATTTGTGCAGCTGTAGGCAAGTCTATATCAAAGTGCCAAGATTGTATAAAATCACTAATGCAGCAAATATAAAGATTAATTTCAAACTGCTCAGAACCAATGTACACAGTTCAGTACACCAAAAATATTGGAGCCATGTCCATGTTCATTTCATGTACACTATCCCATGCAGTATTTGACAGGTAATTTACATAAATTTCTGAATGTGAAAGGTGCAGATTCAATCCAGAGAGCTCGGAGTGCATGTACACCGTCCTGTACAATATTTTCTGACATGACATTTGTCCAGCTGTAGGCAATTCTATATCGAAGTGCCAAGATTGTATAAAATCATTAATGTAGTAAGTACGCAGATTAATTTCAAACTGCTCAGAACCAACGTTTGCAGTTCAGTATACCAAAAATATTTGAGCCGTGTCCATGTTCATTGCATGTAAATCAATGGTCTACAGAACAGAGCATTTTTAGTTTTTTGGAATCATACAGATTCATTCCAATTTCCAAATAATTCCTGGAGTTCAGACCAGTGTAGGCTAGTTCAAAACTACTTGGAATAAAGTTACACCATTACATATACACCACTTTACATATTAATGACCACTGAATATTACAGGGAAAACACTAAAGTGGGCAAAATATGTCATACAACATGGTGTATGTACATCATTAACCGAATTTGTAAAGAGGCATCAAATTACTTTTAAGGGCTACCAAACAGAACCCACTAGTGTACATGAGAATTTCACACTACTTTAATTATTAGAATGATTAAAAGCTTCTGGCAGAACTGTGTAAATTATTTGCATCAATAATTCAGGTCACCCTTGACGATTCGTCATGGGGTGAAAGAAAAAGATGCAAAAGATGGATGATGGAACACCCCATGATCTATCATGGGTTGAAAGCAAAAGAAGCCACAGTTCGTGACATGTGAGCAAAAATGTTAATGCAAATAATTTACAGTTTATTCAGAAGCTTTTTTTACTCAAAAAGCGCCCATACTCAATCAAAGCCCAGTAGTAGAGTGGGGTTCACTTAAGTCGTTAAAGTGCTTGTAAACTAGAGGACGTGCCGAGGATAAACAAGCCCTATATGTGTGTATTGTTATTAAAATAATATATTATACTACGTTTGTTTATATTATATAGAAATAATTTGGTATCTTTATATTTTTCCCTTTATTATTTTCTTTCACCTTCTCTTTTTGTTTTCCTATAAAAACCTTTTCTCAATTTTGATCTTAGTTTTTGTTCTCAATTTTGACTGTATTTTAATTCTTGTGATATTGCTATCACTGTAGTTTTTTTAGTCAAACTTATTGACCCGAAGCACCGAGACTTCCCCGGAGGTCACCCATCCTAGTACTACTCCAACTCAAGGGCATTTAACCACGGAGTTTCCTCCAAGGTTAAGCCCACTTCGCTTGCAACCCCATTTGCAAAACCTTCAGCCAGTGTTGTGTCTTATGAACCATTCATTATAAAGCCCCTTAAGCTCATCAATTAAATGCACTTGAGCTGGAGTAGTACTGGGGTGGGTGACCTCCTGAGAAGTCTCAGTACTTCACCTCTGTGATCATCACCTAGATGCAATGAGTGCTAAGTGTTCAATTCATTCTCATGACAGATGGGTTCTTGTGAACCACAACTCATGAAACATGGGTCAATGAGTTTGACTAAAAAAACAAAACTACACAGTTGGATCCTGATATACACAGTTGGATCCTGATAGCAATATCCAATTCAACTGGCTGTGGAAAATATCTCCTTATCAATTTTAGATCTTGTTTATTTCCATGAAATTTCATTTTTTAAAATCCTTATTAATTTATGTTTATTTTATATTATCCTCTGGTCTTTTCTTCATCCCCTTTATTCCTAGGTTCTAGGGCCCTCTTCTTCAATCTTTTAGACTTCTTGGTCTGCTGCTTATCTCTTCACTATGCTCTCTATACTGCTCTCCATGTTTCATCTTGATGATGGACATTGTAGTATGATTCAAAATATTGATTATGAATCGTGTAGTATGATTCAAAATATTGATGATGAAAAATTTGCACACAGTTTAAGCCAGAAATCTTATATACATACATAAAGCAACCATTTATGCATAATATTGTAATGACTTATTAAAAAGGAAAAAATCAAATCCAAAAACAGCAAAAAATATTTAAAATGATAAATAATTAATTACTAGAATAAACACATCTGTTTTTTAATTATTTTTCATTTATTTGTTTTAATAATGTTTGCATATATTGTATTATTTGTTATTAACTTATTTACAAAAAAAATTAAAAACTCTTTTTAAAGTAAATGACTTGTTAAAATAAAAATTAAATTATTTGATCAAATCTTGGAATAAGGAGGTGTAAAATTATAAACTACCCAACATATTTTTTTTGTAAAATAACCTTTTACATTGTTGAGGCATTAAGATCCCTTTGAAGAGGACTCCAAGCGGATGTTAAATCTAAGGCTTGATTGCTAATCAGACCATCGAAAAAAGCTAAAGGACACATATACAAAGACATACATACACACACAGAGAGGAATGCATACACCATACATACACACATGCTTGTGTGTTCATGTCTACGGGCCCGTTTGGGTGCTGGAATACCAAATGTTGGATAACATCAATTCTGGAAGATGATGAAATTCTGGAAGATACTTATCCTGAAAATGATTTCCGGAATATGAGCTAGACCCGTTTGGTTCACCTGGAAGATGACTGAGAAGATGCATTTTCTGCATTTGGGTGCCACAATTTGGAATTGGAATACAGTTAATTTTTAAATTTTTTTTAAATATAATTATGTTTTAACATTTTGTAGGAGTTTTTAAATTATGTTTTCTGGTTTTATCGTTTGTTTGCTGGTGGACTGTGACTGTTTGTTTTTTTGCTATGGCTACTTTGTTGTTGTAAACTTTCAATGCTATATCTCTGTTAAACTTTTGACTCTGTAAGGGTTTCAGGCCCCATTAAAACCTGTTTTCCTTAATCAAAAACATTTTGTAGGAGTTTTTGAATTTTTATTTTATTTTTCTATGACATCACTATAAACAATCAGATTGTTTTTTTTGTTTAATTTGTTTGAATAAGGTTAATTTTATAGTTTTTAAAAATAAAATTATGTTTATAAGTTTTTTAAGGATGTATGATCAAGATCAGATGATTTCAAGACTGTCAGCATCCTTCCCTAGCTGTGACTATGCTCATGAGGGTTGTAGAACTAGGTACGGCATCAACTAAAGCCTTTGATATGAACACCCAAGAAAGACATGTATGCAATTTGTGGAATCATAGACCGTGCTCATGAACAGATTTACAAAAGGAGATTCTGTCTCATGACTAAACTAATGCACATGATGCATACCAAATGGAGCAGTGAAGCTTTCAAAATCAATATCCCCAACTATTTAGAATATCTTTTGGGCGTTGTGGGGTTTGATTCAACCATAGAACATGGTATATATATCTAACAAAGCATATGGAGAATCATTCAAAATGGCGCTCTTTTGTGCAAGACAATGATTTTTGGATATACAAAAGTGATTAATTCTTGTTGAAAGTTGGGTGCACATATATGGAACAGCCTTGACAAAAACCAGTTATAACGCACAACATTCCAAAGAATAGGGCATGAAACCTTCGTAAAATAAACAACATACAAGTTTCTGTCAAATGTACCTTCTCCTGTCTCGGCTCCAAACGCAGCTCACGATTTCGAGTTTTTTTCTCGACAGTCTCTGCAATGACCAAAAATGTGCTTTTCATCTTCCTCACGGACCCGACCACCAATCTAATTTGGTTTTATAAAAATTGGAATTGGAATTCAAAATTCAAATCCACCTATTTGGGTGGAAAATGCATATGCCTATTTCAGGACAAAATTAGAATTTCGAAATTCCAATTCCAATTTTTTTGGATGGACACAAACATGGAAGAAACAAAGTTGGGAATTAGATAATGCCAATTCCAGGCATATTCCAGCAACCAAGAATTGAGATTTTTTTTTTGATGGTCAGACCTATTCTAATTTTGGTCCAAAATGAGCATTCTGCCAATCCACCTCAAAACTTGGAATTAGAATTGAGGCATATGCCTAGAATTGACATTATCTAATTCCAGGTTCTGAGGTGGATTGGCAAATGCTCATTTTGGACCAAAATTAGAATTGGCCTATACCAATTCACCAATTCCCCCTTTCCAATTCCAGGTCAATTCCAGCGACCAAAAAGACCTTTATTGATCTAAAAGATTCATTTATAATATTCTTAGTTGATTTAAATAGTAAATCTCGTGATTTATTTTTGAAACTTGATATCTCTTAGTTTCCTTTACATAGACTTTTTAAAATATAAATATGCTAGTACATTCACACATAACACACATACACACATCACATAGATATGATAGTACATACACACATACAGAACCGGCTATGGTGCAACATATTTGCCCCTGGCAATGGCTAAAAGTGCGAAAATTCACACCTCGTTCCCCGTGTCCTTGCCGTTGCCGTTGCCGTTGCCTTCCCCCGTCAGCCCAGTCTCCCGCCCGTACTTTTAGCCATTGCCGATACTTTTCTTTTCTCCCCCATAGTTTTAATTCCGCGTTTTTCGTTGAAATAAACAGCCAAGTCTTATCACCGTACCATTTCAGCCAATGCCGCGTTATTTCCTGGCTGTGGGGTATATGCCAAAAGACTTCTCTTTTTCTTCTGTCTAAAACGTTAACCACGAGACTATAGTCATTGAAGTCGTCGAGTCAATGGATTGGACAGTAGCAGAAAATGCCACCACGAGCAAAGACTAGATATAGTATGCTATTTAAGTTTAAGACATTCAATACAATTTGAATAGTCATAGCAATAATCAAACTTTCTCAATTAATGATGATTCAACTAGTACAAACAACAAAAAGAAAAGATGATTCAAAATAGCAACGAAGAAAGATTGAGATTCCTATAGTATCATTCTTTAAGGCATGCATTTCAAGTGGATCAATACAATTGCAAGACTTTAATTTGGAAATGGGTAAGCTTAGACCACATTTTTACTTTTAGCATTGTGGAAAATATATATTTTTTAGAGGTGAGTTAAAATTTAAAATATCTAAGTTTATGTTATAGTAAATTATATACAATTTAATGTTTACTATCTCAAAAAAATATTATACATTAGTTATATGTTATATTATATTTATATTTTAATAATTTTTATTGCAGAATACGATATATAATTATAACATTGCTTAAAAATAAATATACATTAAATAAAATATAGGATATAATTCTAATTTTTTTAAACTACAACTTTAAATAACATCTAATTTTGTTTCAAAGATAATCAACTATTACTATCCTATATTATCATCCTTTAAGACATACATTTTAAGTGCTCTAAGAAAATTGCAAGACTTTAACTTGGAAATGGATAAGCTTAGACCACTTTTCTTTTAGTGTTGTGTAAAAATGTAAAATATATGAGATTCTTAAAAGTGTAAAAACGTTGAGGACAAGTCATGTTATAGTATATTATATATAATTTAATGTGTACTATCTAAAACAATATATTATACATTAATTGTATGTAATATTGTATTTATATTTCAATAATTCCTATTATAGAATGCAGTATATATTCATAATTATAATTATAGTATTGTATAAAACTAAACTTACTATAGAAAATAAAAGCTCTAATACTATTTTTTTGAAACAATGATTTTAAATAACATTTAATTTTATATATATTTTAAGTGCACCAATACTATTTGAGACTTTAGTTTGGAAATGAGTAAGCTTAGACCACATTTTTACAACTTTTAACATTGTGCAAAATTTATTTTTTAGTTCCATGTTAAAATATAAAATATGTGAGATTCTGAAAATTTTAAAAATTTAGGTGCAAGTTTATGTTGTAGTATATTATAAATAATTTAATGTCTACTATCTAATTTTGTTTCTATTATAAAATATAAAATATAATTGATATTGTTTAAAAGTAATATACATTATTAAAAAGAAAGATGTCATACTATTTTTTTGAAATTGCCATTTAGTTTTGTTTTAAAGATAATCAATTACTATTGATCATTAGAAAGTAAATCTCACACATCCATATATGATTGAATAATAATAATAATTTTATATTCATAGTAATTAATCTATATTATATTAAAATATAGTAATATACTTTTTATATATAATAAATATAATTATATTATATACAATTTAAATTATATTATATTATTAAATATAAGCATAATATTATTTCAAAAAATTGTCAACAATGCCAATAAGAAATAGTTGTCAACAATATCAATAAGAAAAATGGGAACTTTGCAAAAGCCAAAAAAGGTGGTAAGTGGAGACTTTGCACATATTCTAGGGCTATTAATAGGATTACTATTAGATATAGATTTCCTATACCTAGGATTGAGGATTTGATGGATTGTCTTGGAGGGGCTAAGTACTTTACTAGTTGGATCTTAAAAGTGGATACCATCAAATTAGGATAAAGGATGGGGATGAATGGAAAACATCCTTCAAAACCACTGAAGGGTTGTATGAGTGGAAAGTTATGCCATTTGGGCTTACTAATGCCCCTAGCACATTCATGAGGTTGATGAATGAAGTGCTAAAAGACTATACAGGCAGATTTGTGGTGGTATATATCATCAGATTTGTGGTGGTATATCTTGATGATATACTCATTTTTAGCAAGACAAAAGAGGAACACCTAAAGCATTTGGAGGTTGTGCTCAAAAGAATCCATGAAGAACAATTATCCATTAACTTAGAGAAGTGTGAATTCCTTAAGCAAGAACTTGTGTACTTGACATTTGTAGTGTCTCAAAGTTCGTTGAAGATGGACCCAAGCAAGGTGGAAGCTATCCTAAACTGGCCTACACCAACCACAGGGACAGAGGTAAGAATTTTTCATGGTTAGACCAATTTTATAGAAAATTTATAAGGAATTATAGTGGTATTTGTGCACCAGTGCTAGACACCATTAAAGGTGGGTTGAAAACCAAGTTCAAGTGGACCTATGAAGCAGGCCAAGCATTTGAGAAGTTGAAACAACAAGTAGCTACCCAACCTATCCTCTTGTTACCAAGTTTTGACAAACTTTTTACTTTTTACAAGGGGAATTAATTGTGTTTAAAACGATGGGGGAGAAAAGTATTGGCAATGGCTAAAAGTACGGGCGGGAGACTGGGCTGACGGGGGAAGGTAACGGCAACGTCAAGGACACGGGGAACGAGGTGCGAATTTTCACACTTTTAGCCATTGCCTTTGCACCTAGCCTCTGCCCGTGTGCATGCTCTACCGTGCTGTCCTTCCTCTGTGACTGACACCCAAAAATTAATTACTTTTTGCTTTCCTCTCCTCCAAAATAATTTCGTCCCAGTTAAAATTATAGCACCAAACTAAAATGCATAACACTTAGTTTTTTTTTAAATATTTAGAGTGAATATAAAAAAATATTTTGTTTAGTTTTAAATAGTTTTTTCGATAGTAAATTTTTAGTTCACTTAAATTTATTATTATATAATATTAAAATATATATATATCTAATATTCAAATAAATTTTAATTGTTCATTATTATATTTTAATATAAGTATTAATCTATAAGTAAAAATTATAGATTAATATTTTTTATTTGAATATTTGGAATGATATGTAAAAAAAATATTCTCTTTAGTTTTAAATAATTTGTTTGGAAATTTTACTATTGAAAAAATTATTTAAAACTAAAATTTAATATAATTTTTAACAAATCTATGTAAAAAGCAAAATATAAAAAATTATCTAAAACTAAAATTTGTTTGATTACTTTTTTAAAAAAAATAAGTGTCCCCATGGTAAGATATGCGTTTTAATATGCTCTTATAATTTTAACAGCGGATATCTTAACGAATGGACACTTACATTTTTTTTTCAAACTTTCCTTATATATTTTACGATTTGATTTATCCAATACCGAATAATTTTGCACTGGAGTACGAAAGATATTTATTTTTCCGTGTCAACTGCAGGTGAAGGACAGCACGGTAGGGCATGCGGACGGGCAGGGGCTAGGTGCAAATATGTTGCACCATAGCCGGTGCCCACACATACATCACACACCTGCACATGCACACGCACACATGCACCCACGCAAGCATGTGTGTGGGTGAATGCACACATGCATGTATATGTGTGTAGTGTATGTCTATCCAGCCATAAAAATCTAAATCTTACAAGGAGGGACTTACCCCATGTCCCTATGCTATGGGGCTGGAGTGTTCCAATGCAAGCTTTTACCTACAATTTTGTTTTCAAATTTATTTGCAAGAAATATGACTAAAAGTTTAATTTAAAAATAAGATTTGAGAAGCTGCCTAGTAATAAGCACCAAATGTTACCATCCACATGGGGCCACCAGCTCCACAAATTATTCCACAAAAAGTTGAGTAGCTATGATAGCAAAATATAAGTTAAGCAACAACATGGAGACCTGCCATTAGTTTTTTTTCTAACTCTACTTGATAAGAATATTTAAGAGGCAGCTTAAAAATAAGCAGCAAATGTCAACATCCATGGGGCCACCAGCTCCCCAAATTATTCCACAAAAAGTTGAGCAGCTGCTGCTAGCAAAAATAAGCTAAGCAGCCACTGCTCAACATTTTAAGGAGTATTTTGTGGAATGGGTGACCCCATGAATATTAAAAATTCTGCTTTTTTTTAGCAGTCAATTTTAATTTTTTTAAGATTATAAATTATTTTTTAATTATTAATTATTAATTACGAATTTATAAATTCTGAGTTTCATAGTGTATCGGTATCCAACTAATGCATTTGAAAAAAGAAAGCAAGAATTTACGAGTTGACCAAAAGTGCAGGCTGGCTGAAAAAGAAAACTCTTTCAAGAATTTCTTCGATTACAACGCAATTTACATTATTTAAAGACTCCATAAGCATCCTGCATGATTAAGGAGACATAACATTTAAGTAATTTTTATTTACTTGAAAAACCATTTGAATTTAAATCTAACACCTCTCAAGTATCGAAACACTTTACAGAGTTTTTTCTGTAATGCAAAATATGGGAACTACTTATAAAAATCAATGAAAATCACATAACAGAGTTTTATCTGTAAGACAAGTTTATATCAAGTTAAAAACAATGAAAATGTAAGATGCAATGTAAGATCTGAGGTTGAACATATTTGGATGCTTTGTCATGTATTCTCCATGATTTCTCATACATTATCTTAGTTATGACCTTTAAGAACCTCTGCTACATAATTTATATCATGACCAATGTTAACAGTGTGGTTTCAACATAAAGATTTATTAATTGCGCTAGCTACAGTAAAAAAATGAAATAGTGCCCCTTGGAAAGGAAGCTGAATATATGCAGACTTTGATTATATTTTAGGCAATGAGTTGAGCAGCTTCCCTAAATTAAGTAATCTTCACTTTCCATTCAACCAATCTCTGGCATCAAAAAATTGAAAGACATGTTTCCTAATTCATTGGATAAAGAGCATCAGAGCAGATTGACAATAAAAAAACATCTCGAAAGGCAGACATCTTCAGCTTTGGAGTGGAGCTCCTTGAGCTCCTTACAGGAAAGAGCCCTACACAAAACAGTTTACAGGAGGAAAGGGATTGCATAGATCTGCCCAAATGGATTTAATCTGTTGTGAGAGAAGAGAGGACTGGTTGTTGAGGTATGAGAACATTGAGGAAGAAATGGTGGCCATGCTGCAGATTGGCCTTGTTTGTGCTTGTGGGGAAGCTGAACAAAGGCCTGAGATGAGCCATGTGATGAAGATGATCTACCACATTTCATCAGATCGTCATCATTTCCCCATCATGGGATAACAAATGATTCAGGCCTCAGGGTGCTCAAAAAATAGCCTGGCACAACCCCAAATACTTGTTCATCTATTATTCCGAGACATCGAACCTAAGTGGTGTGATACCCTCAGAAATGAACACCACAACGAATAAACAACAGCTGAATGGGAGAGTTTGAACCAGTGTTCCATAACTCGTGGCAAGTCATGTGAGTTCCAGCGGATCGTGGGCCATGCAGCCCCTGGCGGGTTTTCATGACCTGTCGCCATGACTCACCAGGTTCGACGGTCATGACCCGCGCATATTGCAGAAAGAGATTTATTTATCTTAAAGCTACAATAGTTTATAGTATTATACTTACTCTGATATGTCAGAGCAAGAAGCTGCAATGCTTGTTTGTGAGCCCCCAACTTCAACAGTATATGATTAACGCAGTAAATTTGCTTCAATCACTAAGCTATGGCTAGTGCAAGATGCAAGGCATAGCCCAGAAAACAGTACATACAAGTTCAATCAACTACAATACAGTAGAGATTGTCTTAATGTTATTTTGTATACTAATTTCAATAATATTTTCACATGATTTTCTACTCCTGAGCAGGGATCTTGTATTTGCTGAAGACAGATGTACAGGCAAGGAAAATATATATATGGCATGCAATAGTTAGTAACTATTACATGCCATATATATATATTTTCCTTGCCTGTACTTATGTGATGGATGTATGTTTATGTATGTGATCAAATTAGTTTCTATTTGATGATGTTATAGTGTCTTTAAGCTTTATTCAATAATGGGTGCTTGAAACAAGTTTTAAATTGTTAAAAATCTCTAAATTTCAAAGTTTTTTCATTTTGTCAAGTCGTAGCCGAGTCACGAGTCACGAGTCAAGTCAAGACGACCTTGCCGAGTCATAGCCGAGTCCAAGTCATGGAACTATGGTTTGAACAGGATTTGTTTAGATAAACTTACCTATTATTTTTTTATTGTCTCAGACAGCATTTCTAGCAAGCCCTAAGATCATGGCTGCTGCAAGAGGAACAACAATAGTAGCAAAGACAAGCAAATACAGCAGTAAAATAGAAAGGAGCAGCAACGATATAGAAAGCCACAACATCAACATTAATAATGATAAGTGACAAGAACATGAACAAAAACCATTGATACGATGACTGACCAAGGTAAAAATTATGGACTAACATTTTTGCTGCAACGGATAAAATTTCTATGTTTTCAAAGCTTTTCACAATCCATACACACCAAAAAACGACAACTTTCAGCAAAACCCCTGAAAGACGACAAAGAAAAGAGAGAATATAACATACCTCCAAATCTACAGGCTGTGAAATATTTTCCACAAGGTCTGCAGCACCCAAGGATGGTGAAATACCAATGATATCTATTTGTATTTATATACGTATATAGATTTTGGAGGGAGAAAAAATGGAGGCAAATGTGAAAGTGGGGGAAGGAAAATTGTGAAGACAGGTGGTCCTATTTTTAGTACGCACTCACTCCATAATTTCAGCCCCTCCTTCTGAGGGCCTAATTCTAATTGCTAAGCAGCAGCTGCTCCATGAAAATAGGAGAAGATTCCGAATTATTCTTTTGTGCCAATTAAAAAATTACATGGAGACACTTTTATGCTTTTTTTTAGCACAAAAGCTCGACTTAAGCAGCCACATGGGGACATGGGATTACAGCATGGGAACATGTTGTAATATTTAGGAGATATTTGTGGAGATAGTGGCCCCATGACTATGTATTTTGTTGTTTATTTTCAAGCAGAAAACTTGAAATTTAGATTAATTAATTTAATAATAAATTGCACACAAAAAAAAATAGAAATAAAATCTTAAAAACACGGAGGGAAAAATATTTGTGGAGCCATTGGCAATATGCAGCGACTGCTTATTTCCAGCCCCCCCCTTCCCACAACTTATTTTCAATTCCTAAATAATAGCCGCTCCACTAAAATAGCAAAAGATTCTAAATAATCCTTTTTTCACACTTTAAAATTTCCATGGGAACACATAACTGCTTAAATTTAAGCATAAAATGTACTTAAGTTTTAAACTCTCCTTGGTAAGACTTAGATTTTTGATGGCCGGAAGAAGGGAATTAATTTTTTTTAAACTCTCCTTTATAAGACTTTGATTTTTGATGGCTGGATAGGCACTGACAAATTTGATGGCTGTATAGCGACATTTAGACATTTCATGTGTGCGTGGATGCACACATGCATGTATATGTGTGTAGTATATGATGCCGCGGCATAAATTTGAGGTGTCTATCCAGCCACCAAAAATCTAAATCTCATAAGGAGGGACTTACCCCATGTCCCCATGCATGCAACTGCTTACATGCAATTTTTACTTAATTTATGCAGCTGGAGTATTTCAATCAGGCCTAGAATTTGATGGCCGTATTGGCTGTTTTTCCACTTTTGAACTGTATATGACAGGCTGCAGATTTATTGGACTGTATGAATTGACAAATTGTATAACCATAAATATGAAATTTAAATTTATTAACAAACCGTCAAAAATTGTTGTAGGCAATATATATTTTATTTAATAATATAAATATATGTTGTTTTATAATATATATGTTTATATTTTGATTATTATTATTATTATTAATTAAAAAGCTTTTTAAAAGAGAATATATGAATTTTAGAAACTTTTTTTAATATGAACTTACAAACTTGCTTAGTTAATTTGAGATTTTTACACATAGTGCTAATTTATAATTATTTTCTAATTTTATGTTCTTTTTATGACAATTAAAAAAAATAGTTATTGTTTATTATTATTGATTTATAATTTTTTTCAAATAAAACATATGAATTAAGAAACTTACTCGCTAAATTTGCATATATTACCAATTTATACTTATTTTCTAATTTTTAGATTCAATCAATTCGGGAGCAAACAACATGCACAACTTATTCGAAGAAGATAAGATCAACCAAACGGCTAGTTTGATTGTCAAGATTCACAGCAGGAGAATCTGAAGTTAGTTTACGACTGTGACCTGGTGGTCCCTTAGGCTGTTTGGTCTCATGGACGTCATTAAAATCATTCATTCATTCATTCATCAATAATTTTCAACATAAAATAAAAGGCATTAAAATGACCAAACCGTGATAAAAAAATCAGATGACACGTAGGGGTGACCGTCAAATTCCAGGCGTGGTTCCAATGCAAACTTTTAATCCCAGAAAAAGGATAATTCGGAATCTTTCACCATTTTTTTCTGTCCTTTTTATTCGCCTATTTTGGTTTTCAAAATTATTTACAAGAATTATGACTAAAAGTTTAATTTAAAAATAATATTTAAGAGGATAAACACAAGTTGAGTAGCTGCTGCTAGCAAAAACAAGGGACCCCTTTTGTTTTCTTTTTTTAACTCTACTTATAAGATTTACTTTTAGATTTTTGAAAATGACATTTAAGATTAAAAATAAGCAGCGAATGTCACCATCCATGGAGCCACCAGCTTTTAGATTTTTTATGGTCGGATGGATGTACTTAGATTTTTTTTTAACTCTCCTTTATAAAACTATTTTTTACGGCTGGATAGGCATTGACAAATTTGATGGCTGTATAACAACATTTAGGCATTTTTTCCCTTTAACAGCCAAAATTTTAGGAAGACTTTTTACCTTATCAGATGAAAGTAGAGAATTTGGACAAACAGTCAAAATTTATTTAGGATTATTCTAACAAAAAATTTAGCTTGCGTATGGTATTATTCAAATAAAATATCTCTTACTATTTCAAGGGCAATTTTGAAAGGACAACCAGTCATAAAAAATTGCTTGATAGTCAAGGTCGACCGTTAAATTAAGCCCTCAATTATTGATGCCTTTTTCAGATTGCTCTGACATTTGAAGAGAACTTGAACGTATAATACTGCAAATCTTAAGGGAGGGTCAACCATCACATTATACTTGATATGCACAATTCATTTCAATAAAGCTGCTCCAATTAGTGGTGCTGGTGTATGAACAGCGTATATTGGAAACAAACTGAGAACGCTATTATTTAAACCACTCTTGGTGTAAAAACACTGGAGTGGTTCAAATAACTGGTGGACAGTGTGTAAATTCATTCAAAAGAGTTTGGTATTCAATACTAAAGCAGATATTGAATATTCGTAACCCTGTTCGGATTCACCCCAAACAGCTTGGTATTCAATAGTCCGGGCGTGGAAATTGACTCCCTGTAGGCTATTTACGTGTTCCATTATACTTATTTTGGAAATAAAAATTAAGCACGCAGATTAGCGTTTTCAACGATTAATCATAAGAAAAAGTTTCTAATTACGTAAATATTAATAGCCTAACATAACGGTCCTCGGTGATTTTTTTTGGGTTACGTCTCCATGTATAATCAGTAACAGAAACGTTAACAAAGTTAGTATTTGTGGGATAAAGGCATTGCAGATAATGCACTCATATAATAATTTAAAGAATCTATACAGTTCCGGCAGATACAAAGACTATTGGTATTTATGGAAAAACAAACCAGATACCACTAAAATATGCTTAAAACAAACATGGATTTTGTAATTTGGCTGATCTGTTAGTACCCGTAACAGATTAACGGTGCTGAAAGAGAAGTACATTTCATATTTTAGCCATTGATTTTTCTCTTCCAAAGCAGATAACCCTAACGAGAAAGTTAAATATTACTCTTGAGTGTAGGGTTTAGCTAAAATTTCCACCAAACTGTTTGAAATAAACTCCGTTTGAGAGATTGAAAAGAAAGAAAGAGAGAACAATGCAGTGCAAGTAGGAAGAATTTGTTTCAACACTGAAAAGCTTCATCGCCTAAGCAAGGAATGGAAAAGATCCTTACCTGCCTTCGAAGCTTCTTTGAGCCATCGATGCACCTTAATTTGAGAGGAAGGAGCGTCTGCAGAGCGCTCACAGTGCCACAAACAGCCATTGAAATAAGACAGAGAGAGAATAATTGAGGGGAAATGGCACATTCAATATAGTTAATGGCAGAGGGAGGCGAGAAAAATGATGTTTGATGTGATTGGAGTACGCGCGAGAATGAGGTGGAGAGAAATTTGAGAGGCACGTCAAAACCGCAGTGAACAGCGTAGCAAAGAAGTACCGCCGCCGTTTTGAACCCACCATCGCCATCGCATTCATTAATTAGTTATTTAAAAATTTTACTTCAACCAATTATAAACAAGTTTTTTTTTATATTTGTATAATTTTCTTTCTTGTCCTAAATATGCATGTGTATTTTTTAATTTTATTAATTTAAAAAATTATTTTTCTTGACGATGATTGGCTAATATCTTTGGGTTGTTATACATGACTTTTTCCAAAGCCACCGCATGATTAAAAAAATTAAAGTTTTTGTTCCCTTTTTAGAGGATGATGGATGTACTTGTGAGCTTTCCACTCCTTTTAGACCTCGTTTGGTTCAAGATTTGGAATTTGATTCAAAACCTAATTATCTCAAAATAAGGTTTTGAAATTTTGATTTTGTGTATTCGGAAGATGTTTGAACCATTTGGTTGACTCGAAAGATGACTGAGACAATCCATCTTTTGCGTTTGGTTGCCATTTTCGAAATTGGAATTAGAACAGAGAAATTCCTATTTCTGTGTTTGGTTTGCAATTTCAAATTGGAATTGGAATTACATTATCCATTTTATGTGTTTGGTTCTACATTTTGAATTGGAATTAGAATTTAACAAGAAAAAATTTAAGTTTTTTTAATTATTATATAATGTTTTAATTTAATATTTTATTTATTTTGTCTATTTTTTTATTTATAATTTTTTTATTAATTTATATTTTTATATAGTAAATCATAAACAAAATTTAATTTTTTTTTTCAATATTGTGAATAGTAAACTTAACTTTCTTTAATAATTTTATACATTATCATAAACAATATTATAACAAGAAAATTATTATTGCATTGCTCGATATCACATCAAAATATAAATAAGTCATATAGTCCACATATATATCTATTTCTGCATAATGACCCAACAAAGTAGTGCGATTGTTGCACAAAGAAAATATCGTAAAAACATGACATCGGCTTTATAGGTAGCCTCTGCTTTTGCAATAGCTGTCTCGAGCGCCTTGCAAGACTTGCACTCATCATCCACAACAGGTATATGTGTAGAAGGTGCAGATGATGTAGACAACGATGGGGTGTCATTGGCCCACCGAAAGTAGTCACATCCACCGCCATCCTACAATATAAATCTAAGTTAGTATTGCTATAATGACTAATATTTATTTTTTGTAAACATTTAAATATTATGCAATGAACAACCTTTTTCTTATTTATGCAAGTCCAAAATTTACGCTCTAGATTAGTGTTTGTGTGTGACGTCCTCAACACGCAGCGCGCTTCATCACCAAAGTCACACATAGGGACATTTATCATAGCCATCACCACTGTATCAAACAAATTTTTGTTCATTCATACTATTTTTGTTCATTCATATAACAACATGACTATATTCTATTAGTACAAATTGAAAAAGTTTCATTTATGTTGATATTACGAATTTATACAAAAAATATAATGAAACATCTATAGCATCAGATAGAAGATGGGGAAGAACAATATCCATGAACTGAATGGTGGTGTGAAAACACACCATTAAATAAGAAAATGCAAGGAAATCCACACTCTACACCCTTATGCCCCACATTTGATGAGCAACCATCTCATATCCCGCTCATTCTTCCCATTACTTTTTGTATTGTTAGATGGTCAATCCTGCATCTACAAACTAAACATGATAGAAAAACTAAAACTTGTTTATTTTTAAATGGAATACACCAAGGAGTACCATCAGAAATATTGATCGTTTACAAACATGAACAGTAAACAATCATCAAATAGCTCATTTTTTTATCAGCATATGTGGATTTTTTTGGCATCAATGTTTGAAATAGCTTCTGGATTCAATTGTGTAGATAGTTTTGGATCACACTCTGTGATCCATCATCAAGATGAAAGAGAGAAAAATGATTGCAATAGAGCAAAATGATGGACTTTTCTTTCAATCATTTTGCTCTCTTCCATCCTGATGAAGGATCACAGAGTGTGATCAGAAACGTTGATGCCAAAAATATCTACAAAATCGAATCTAGAAGCTATTTCAAATATTTTTAATATCAGCACATGTGTAGTTTCACTTTATCATCATATGTGTAGTCTCAAAACTATCCATTTCTATTTCTGTGCCTATCATGTGGTTTTTAAAAATGAATGAAATACCAAAAGAAAATCAAGATGAAATAGAGCATTGAACAAAGTAGAATTATTCCACTAAATTTTTTAATGCAACAGTAACAACAAGATGGTTAGGGTATATACATATAACATGGGACAGAATAATGAACAATACAGTCATCTACGAAAACACATTTATATCACCATCTCTTCTGAAGAACTAGAAATGGACACTTATGAGACTACACATTAACAATGCATTAAATTAAGCATTCATCATGTGGTACTCCTTGGTGTATTGGTCTCTAATATGTTAAAAGTAACAAGACAAGATATATACCACTAGCTTTGGATTCCACTAAATATATAAAGATGCTATTATACCATATGCTATTGATTTAAATGTCTGCTTGTAATGCAGTATGATGTTCATCAAGATTGTAATGCAATATCATAGTTCTTCAATAGTATGATGTACATTAATGTGCAATATCATAGTTCTTCAATATTATCTTCTCACTACTTACTCCCCTTTCACGATACTATAATTGTCGATTTAGCTAGTTGAGATTATGGATTCAACTCCTATTTTTCATCTTGTGATGTGATTCTATTACACATTGGTGGATGTTATGATGTGATCCACTTGACATTAGAATAATTAAAGGTTACAAAGAGGTTCCCCTTCCACGTAATCTAAAAAGTGTTACACGTAATCAATGTTAAACAGTGTTACACATAATCAGTGTTAAACAAAATCAGTGTTACACATAATTAGTGTTAAACAGTACTAGTTTTAACATTGATTATGTGTAACACTTTTTAGATCTAGTGTGGCCACAGTACTAGTGTTAACATTGATTATGTGTAACACTTTTTAGATCTAGTGTTAAATAGTACTAGTGTTAACACTGATTATGTGTAACACTTTTTCCTTATTAACATAGTGTTACACATAATTAGTGTTAAACAATACTAGTGTTAACATTGATTATGTGTAACAATGTTAAATCCGTTACTATCAAGAGGACATTCATAACAAGGTACAAACTAATTTATATTTTTATATAGTAAATCAGAAACAAAATTTAATTTATTTTTTTCAATATTGTGAATAGTAAACTTAACTTTTTTTAATAATTTTATACATTATCATAAACAATATTATAACAAGAAAATTATTATTGCATTGCTCGATATCACATCAAAATATAAATAAGTCATATAGTCCACATATATATTTATTTCTGCATAATGACCCAACAAAGTAGTGCAATTGTTGCACAAAGAAAACATCGTAAAAACATGACATCGGCTTTATAGGTAGCCTCCGCTTTTGCAATAGCTGTCTCAAGCGCCTTGCAAGACTTGCACTCATCATCCACAACAAGTATATGTGTAGAAGGTGCAGATGATGTAGACAGCGATGGGGTGTCATCGGCTCACCGAAAGTAGTCACATCCACCACCATCCTACAATATAAATCTAAGTTAGTATTGCTATAATGACTAATATTTGTTTTTTTAAACATTTAAATATTGTGCAATGAACAACCTTTTTCTTATTTATGCAAGTCCAAAATTTACGCTTTGGATTAGTGTCTGTGTGTGACGTCCTCAACACGTAGCGCGCTTCATCACCAGAGTCAGACATAGGGACATTTATCATAGCCATCACCACTGTATCAAACAATTTTTTGTTCATTCATACTATTTTTGTTCATTCATATAACAACATGACTATATTCTATCAGTACAAATTGAAAAAGTTTCATTTATGTTGATATTATGAATTTATACAAAAAAATATAATGAAACATCTATAGCATCAGATAGAAGATGGGGAAGAACAATATCCATGAACTGAATGGTGGTGTGAAAACACACCGTTAAATAAGAAAACGCAAGGAAATCCACGCTTTATGCCCTTATACATTCGATGAGCAACCATCTCATATCCCGCTCATTCTTCCCATTACTTTCTATATTGTTAGATGGTCAATCCTGCATCTACAAACTAAACATGATAGAAAAACTAAAAATCATTTATTTTTAAATGGAATACACCAAGGAGTACCATCAGAAATATTGACCGTTTACAAACATGAACAGTAAACAATCATCAAATAGCTAATTTTTTTATCAGCATATGTGGATTTTTTTGGCATCAATGTTTGAAATAGCTTCTGGATTCGATTGTGTAGATAGTTTTGGATCACACTCTGTGATCCATCATCAGGATGAAAGAGAGAAAAATGATTGCAATAGAGCAAAATGATGGACTTTTCTTTCAATCATTTTGCTCTCTTCCATCCCGATGAAGGATCACAGAGTGTGATCAGAAATATTGATGCCAAAAATATCTACAAAATCGAATCCAGAAGCTATTTCAAACATTTTTAATGTCAGCATATGTGTAGTCTCACTTTATCATCATATGTGTAGTCTCAGAACTATCCATTTCTATTTCTGTACCTATCATGTGGTTTTTAAAAATGAATGAAATACCAAAAGAAAATCAAAATGAAATACCAAAAGAAAATCAAGATGAAATAGAGCATTGAACAAAGTAGAATTATTCCACTAAATTTTGTAATGCAACAGTAACAACAAGATGGTTAGGGTATATACATATAACATGGGACAAAATCATGAACAATACAATCATCTACGAAAACACATTTATATCACCATCTCTTCTGAAGAGCTAGAAATGGACACTTCTGAGACTACACATTGACAATGCATTAAATTAAGCATTCATCATGTGGTACTCCTTGGTGTATTGGTCTCTAATATGTTAAAAGCAACAAGACAATATATATACCACTAGCTCTGTATTCCACTAAATATGTAAAGATGCTATTATACCATATGCTATTGATTTAAATGTCTGCTTGTAATGCAGTATGATGTTCATCAAGATTGTAATGCAATATCATAGTTCTTCAATATTATCTTCTCACTACTTACTCCTCTTTCACAATAATATAACTGTCGATTTAGCTAGTTGAGATTATGGATTCAACTCCTATTTTTCATCTTGTGATGTGATTCTATTACACATTGGTGGATGTTATGATGTGATCCACTTGACATTAGAATAATTAAAGGTTACAAAGAGGTTCCCCTTCCACATAATCTAAAAAGTGTTACACATAATCAGTGTTAAACAATACTAGTGTTAAACAATGTTACACATAATCAGTGTTACACATAATCAGTGTTAAACATAATCAATGTTACACATAATCAGTGTTAAACAGTACTAGTTTTAACACTGATTATGTGTAACACTTTTTAGATCTAGTGTGGCCATAGTACTAGTGTTAACACTAATTATGTGTAACATTGTTTAGATCTAGTGTTAAATAGTACTATTGTTAACACTGATTATGTGTAACACTTTTTCCTTATTAACATAGTGTTACACATAATTAGTGTTAAACAGTACTAGTGTTAACACTGATTATGTGTAACAGTGTTAAATATGTTACTATTAAGAGGACATTCATAATAAGGTACAGACTAAACACACATACTGCATTACAAGCATCAACTAATGTTCTTCCTTTAAATCACTATGAAAAACAACATCAAATTGGATTACAAGCAAACATTTAAATCACTATGAAAAACAACTTCAAACATTATGAAAAAGACTAGAATCTATATATGTCTTTATATGTTGTGAGCTCTTGAAGAAGTCATTCAATCATGTATTGGTGCTTATATACAATGTAGAGCACTGAACAATCAGAATTTTAACTTACCCGGGTCAAATAGCCTATACTGATTTCACAATAATATAACTGTTGATATGTAACAATAATAATAGCCTATATTATGTGTTAACACTAATTATGTGTAACACTTTTTCCTTATTAACATAGTGTTACACATAATCAGTGTTAAACAGTACTAGTGTTAACACTGATTAAGTTTAACTGTGTTAAATCTGTTACTATCAAGAGGAAATTCATAACAAGGTAAATATGTTACTGAAACCTTTCATAACACTGTTCATAGTGGCAGAGATCTCTTGGTTTTTGTCATACATCATATTCTGTTACTATCAAGAGGACATTCATAAATAAGGTACAGACTAAACACGCATACTGCATTACAAGCATCAACTGATGTTCTTCCTTTAAATCACGATGAAAAACAATATCAAACTCGTTACAAGCAGACATTTAAATCACTATGAAAAATAACTTCAAACATTATGGAAAATACCAGAATCTATATATGTCTTTATGTTGTGAGCTCTTGAAGAAGTCAGTCAATCACGTACTGGGTGCTTATATACAATGTAGAGCACTGAACAATCAGAAATTTAACTTACCTAGGTCGAATAGCCTATACTGATTTCACAATAATATAACTGTCGATATGTAACAATAATAATAGCCTATATTATGTGTTAACACTAATTATGTGTAACACTTTTTCCTTATTAACATAGTGTTACACATAATCAGTGTTAAACAGTACTAGTGTTAAGACTGATTATGTGTAACAATGTTAAATATGTTACTATCAAGAGGAAATTCATAACAAGGTAAATCTGTTACTGAAACCTTTCATAACGTTGTTCATAGTGGCAGAGATCTCTTGTTTGTTGTCATACATCCTATTCTGTTACTATCAAGAGAACATTCATAACAAGGTATAGACTAAACACACATATTGCATTACAAGCATCAACTGATGTTCTTCCTTTAAATCACTATGAAAAACAACATCAAATTGCATTATAAGAAGACATTTAAATCACTATGAAAAACAACTTCAAACGTATTGAAAAAGACTAGAATCTATCTATCAGAATGTAGACTAGAATCTATCTTGAACAGAAAATTATTTCATTAACTCATCAATTAATCTATATATTTCAATCAGTAACAAAAACTAAGTTTCACCACTAAATCATCAACCAAAACACCTCTATTTCAGTGTATGTGAACGAAGTATGATAAAGTTTAATAAAGTATGTAGAAAATAACTACACTCCACCATATGTAGCTGCAATCCATTCCACTCTCTCCTCCTCACTCATCAGCAAGAACCATTTGGCTCTCTCACGTTGAACCACAAAGGTATCATATACCTTCAAGAAAACACCTTGACTCAATTGAGGGATGGATTTGAGAGCAGTATATGCGCCCATCAAAGCATTATCATCATCAAATTTATCAATTTTGTGAAGGTGAACATTGTTGAGGCCATCTTTTATTTTCTTCATTGTTTCACAGATGACATCCAAGGAAGCTGCCATACTTGCCTTCCTCCTCTTTCTCATCCTTGATGATGATGATGTAGGATTTCCTCTACCTCCTCTTTCTCGTCCTTGATGATGATGATGTAGGATTTCCTCTACCACTTGCAGTTGCAGTGGACTGATTGGAAGGATAAGGGTCTTCATCAAA
Source organism: Chamaecyparis obtusa (assembly GCA_027943335.1). Taxonomy (NCBI): domain Eukaryota; kingdom Viridiplantae; phylum Streptophyta; class Pinopsida; order Cupressales; family Cupressaceae; genus Chamaecyparis; species Chamaecyparis obtusa. The sequence goes on from BSBK01002670.1 coordinate 677,675, forward strand.
ATCAACAGCACTGTCAAGATTTATACTGAAACCAATATCCTCTTCCTCACGCACTTTGAATGCCTCTTCCATAGGGTTCCCTTCTTCAGTCTCATGGGTCGTTGTAGCTGCGTTACCTTTAGAAATGTCACTACCCACAATTGCACCCAATTCATTGAAGTATTGGAAGGGCTGCCTCTTATACACTTTGGCATTTTTGAATTATCTTCTCTGCATGTTGGCGTAAATAAATGGATTAGGTTCTTTGTCTTTCATTATTAACTTTATAATAAGGCAATATTATTTCAATCAAAATAGTAGAGAGACCACCCTACCTTCAGAAGCTCATCCCACATGCTATCCTCAGCATCCATGCATTGACTTTGCTCATTCCAAGCGAAACCGCTTGTATTTCTCAGCTCTTTCATCACTCTATATGCAAGCTTCCATGTTTTCAGCTTGTTTTTGAAATTGTCCTTTGTTAGATTCAGGTGCATATCCACGTTGAACCTCCTCTCAATGGTAGTCCACGCTTCTTTTTTGAAGCCCCCGTCACCTTTTCTTCCAAGTTGTACTTGCTCGAGGAGCAAGTCTAGAAAATTTTGTTCCATCTCTTTGGTCCACATTATCTTCTTTGAGGAAGAAGATATTTGACGTATGTTACCAGGTTCTTCCATGCTCATCATTAGTTATGTGTATGACGTGGTGTAGATCAGCTGATCATAATGTACATATTGTTTTTAATGGTAAAACCAACATGTCCAATACTTGCAGATACAAACAGAAGAAAAAGGAAACCATCATGTATATCAAAGTATCTTCATACATCAGTTTAGTCAAATGAAACACATTGACCCATAAAATTCCAATACTTGCAGATACAAATAGAAGAAAAAGGAAACCATCATGTATATCAAAGTATCTTCATACATCAGTTTAGTCAAATAAAACACATTGACCCATTAAAGTCCAATACTTGCAGATACAAACAGAAGAAAAAGGAAACCATCATGTATATCAAAGTATCTTCATACATCAGTTTAGTCAAATAAAACAAATTGACCCATAAAAGTCCAATACCTCCAAATACAAACATAAGAAAAGGGAAACCATCATGTATATCAAAGTATCTTCATATATTAACTCATAAAAGAACAACTATTCTCAGGATCTGTAGTCTTCCCACATTCTACTTGTTATATCATCTCGAAACTATGCCCACTGGTCTTTATCATGCTGAGACAACCCATGTCTCAAGCACTGGTACATATATCCCAGTACAATCATCTTCCTCTTCGGTACCAGTTTTTGATGGAATGTCATCCTCTATCGTAATGAAGTTGTGTAGTATGCAACATGCTAATATAATATGGGCTTGTGTCATGATAGAATAAGATGTGGCATGCCTCGGGATTGGAAAACGATGCTTGAGAATACCAAATGTACGTTCTGTTGCATTTATAAGAGAGGAGTGTCAGTGGTTGAACAACTCTTGTCGAGAGTTAATTAGATTCTCTCTTGAAAACTCCTTCAGGTGGCAGTGTGTACATCGATAAGGAGCAAGAAATCCAGGTGCATTGGGATATCCAACATCCACTAGAAAACATTTTCCTACATAAATAAAGTAGATTGATAAAACTTGAAACATTGATTGTACCCTTGAGTATATTAAACTATGATTTGGCTTACCGAGGGGAACAACAAGAGGATCTTCTCTTGACAGAGTTGAACCTAGAACACAACTATCTACAACAAACCCTTCCCAACCAGCAAGGTAGTACTAAAACTTATAATCGAAGGAACACACACCCATAAAATTTTGTGACAAGTTGTCTTTTCTATCACGATATTTACCCTACATGTCGACATTGACGGTGACTGGTATATGGGTTCCATCGATAGCTCCAACACAATCCTATACAATATGATACAATCATCAATTATACAGTCAACCAATAATATGATAAGGATAAAAATCCATACAAGAAATTTGTAACAACGCAAGAATTACCTTGAAGAATGGATTAAAATGGTCCTTCCCACTAATTTCAAGAGGAGTGTTTGGAGGTGGTATAAAGAAACCCTCGTGGAGTGCTAAGATAGCCCTCAACACCCTGTGGAAGTATCGGCTGACTATCTCTCCTGAGTGCCCAAAGTTGTGGGCAATCTTGCAGTTCCTCAGAATGTGGCCAAGGGTGTGGAGGAACATCACAAGTTGTTCTTCTAAGTCAAGTGTATCGTATATGTCAAGCTTCCTTTCAGCCTTAGGATAGTAGCTAGACAAAAGAAGGCTCCCCTACTTATGCGAATCTAATCATGACAATCCACATCGTTGGAATGAATAACCATTCTATAAAAAGAATTTCCTTTTCTTAATTGTTTACCCATTTGTGTACTCCCTTCTCGGGGTACCAGTACTTTGGCTATGGCAAGAAAAGAAAAAAAAAGTTGTGAGAAGACGAGAATATGTGGTCTCCATAGTTACGTGTCCTAGAACGTCAATATTCTCAATAGGATCCATCAATGGCCTAAAATGTGGACAAACACAACGATTTGAGTGAGGAGATATCGAGTATGAACCACAAAGATAAAGCATATAGTAGTACATAATCACAATTTGAGCGAGGAGATATCCAGTATGAACCTACTATTCCTTATAAGTATATCTTCTCCACAATTTAAAATTTTCTATTTTTTCATTAAGAATGATTTATTACTCCACCATATACTATCTTATTTATTAAGCAACTTTAGTTTGCAGGTTGTGCAAAAGTGCAAAATTAATGAATTAAATTAATTTAATGGATAGATACCTGGTCCTATCACTGAATATACCAAAATGAAGACACACTAGTATAGAAGAAAAACTCAAGAAACAAATAAAATGACCATACAACTCAATCTTTGCGATTTATTAAGAAGACCATTTTCAGAAGAGAAAAGATTCAATATTACACACATTCCTAATTCTAGTAGAGGTGGGCTGGCATAACTTTTGTTTCAAAATATCAATGCAAATGCAATAGTACATGATGCTCCTTTACCACAATTGTGCATCTTTTTAGTAAACGATACAGAATTGTGCATCTTTTTTGTAAGTTTCTAATAAGTTTCTAAAAAGATGCACAATTTTGTATTCTTTACCACTAAAATAGTAGGTGAATAAGGAACACAAAATAGAAACTAGAGCCAAATGAGGGTAATATGTTAGATAAATTTAGTACAAAGCTAATATATTTCTAGGAATAGTCATATATCAGTATCAGACACACACAAGATAGAGACAACACAGAGTTGTAAATTCACAAAGACATGAAGTACAATTGATATCTAAAATTTGGGCTTAGTTTGGATAAATAGTAAATACTGAAGGTTAAGATATCCATGCAAACACAATAGTACATGCTGCTCCTTTACCACAATTGTGCATCTTTTTAGTAAGTTTCTAAAAAGATGCACAATTTTGTATCATTTACCACTAAAATAGTAGGTGAATAAGGAACACAAAATAGAAACTAGAGCCAAATGAGGGTAATATGTTAGATAAATTTAGTACAAAGCTAATATATTTCTAGGAATAGTCATATATCAGTATCAGACACACACAAGATAGAGACAACACAGAGTTGTAAATTCACAAAGACATGAAGTACAATTGATATCTAAAATTTGGGCTTAGTTTGGATAAATAGTAAATACTGAAGGTTAAGATATCCATGCAAACACAATAGTACATGCTGCTCCTTTACCACAATTGTGCATCTTTTTAGTAAGTTTCTAAAAAGATGCACAATTTTGTATCATTTACCACTAAAATAGTAGGTGAATAAGGAACACAAAATAGAAACTAGAGCCAAATGAGGGTAATATGTCAAATAAATTTAGTACAAAGCTAATATATTTTTAGGAATAGTCATATATCAGTATTAGACACACACAAGATAGAGACAACATAGAGTTGTAAATTCACAAAGACATGAAGTACAATGGATATCTAAATTTTGGGCTTAGTTTGGATAAATAGTAAATACTGAAGGTTAAGATATCCATATCTCTTTCCACCAAATGCTAACTAACATTTGGTGCTGAGTGATTGCTAAGTGTCTTGATCTTGAGGGGAGTGCATGATCCCATGTCTATTTTTTTGAACTTTGAGATTGACTCATCATGGGAATGTACATTCACTTCTTTGACTGATATCGTCATTATCATTTATGTTTTGTATCATGTTCTATCACTCTGTTCTCTCTTTTATGAGTATGGGCTTTCATGAGCTGAGTCGGTCCTTAATGAGCTTAGCAAGAGTCATCTTACCATAACCATCCATTGCTAAATTATCCATAATTTAACATTGTCAATAATTTAAACATTGTCAATAATTATAGGCATGAAATCCCATGCCATTAAAGCTATTATTGGCAGCTTATTTTCACTGGTAATGAAGAAGTAAATGGAAATGGTTCAACTTCTTCAAAATTATCCATAGGTTGACATCTCACAAACATTGCCACAATAAACTCATATGTAATTTGTGCACATAACACAATGAACCCATTGGTGTCTTGTCCCCAGGGCCCCTATTGACCCCAAATCATTCCACCACAATTTTCCAAGTTCTTGCAATCTAAATAATTTTCTTTCATTCAGGATGATACTTACATCTCACAGGGAAGTGATTATCTGTATATTCAAGATTGTTAAATTGAATTGTGTAATCAACCTTCAAGGACACACCATATACTATCTTATTTATTAAACAACTTTAATTTGCAAGTTGTGCAAAAGTGCAAAATTAATGAATTAAATTAATTTAATGGATAGATACCTGGTCCTATCACTGAATAATAGAACCAAAATGAAGACTCAACTCATGAAAGCCCATACTCATAATCTAGTGGACTATGTGTTAATGGACAATCCTATCAGCTCCATCAAATACAGTTATGCTGGCCTAAGAAGAAGAGTTCTTGGCAGATTGATTGAAAAGAAGCGAGAAAAGGCCTTTGCAGATAATGCATCAGAATTGAGTGATTTCAATAACACCACAATTGGAGAAATAGGTTTAAAGCCTCCAGCAAGATCTCTGGCTAGTAATTTTTCAGAGCTTTCCAAGGACAGCGAGCTTCAGAAAAGGTTTCAAGGGATCAGTCCTCGTTTCATGTTTTATAATATGGAATCTAATAGAGCAAAATTGGGAGAAAAAGCTCCAAAGTGAGGTCCAAGACAGGAAGCTTTCTGAGCTATGCAAGCTAGAAATCTGTGAGAGTGACAGTCCCCATACAACATTCACACATCACAAGATATAGTTATGAGAAGAAAGGTAGTTTTACTTCTAGGTTCAGTAAGGCATAAATTTCAATTCTCATCAGAGGAGAAAGTTCAAGGACATCAATTGTGCTTCTAAAAATAGCTTCAAAACTTCCATGTTAGAGTAGAGATTTGTCTCTCAATAATGGCATTATCGTACTATATAACCAGAAATGTAAATGTGTAATAAGCTTGTTTCTGTATTCATGTATATAAAGTCTCAAGGAAAATACTATTATACTGAGTACATCTAGTTGTGAGCGCATTCATAAAAAATAGATCATGGTAAAAATAAATAGCAACGGGTTTAAGGTTACCTCAAGAACAACAAATATCAAACTGCATTCAGAGAGACTGTAAAAATAGATCATGGTAAAAACAAATAGCAAAGGGTTTAGGGTTACCTCAAGAACACTGTGAAAACCCTGTGAAGACAAAGACACTATGAAAACCCTCAAAGACACTGCAACCATGAACACATTGTAAAAACCCTCAAAGACATTGCAACCAAGAACACACTATGAAAACCCTCAAAGACACTGCGACCATGAACACACTGTGAAAACCCTCAGTTGAAGACATTGCAAAAAAGTGGAAGACACACTACCGAAACGGACTCTGCTAGTTTTGTAATGGGGAAGTCATCGGACCCGACAACATATAAAATGTAATGTATAAAAGACAAAAATAGGTTTTATAAATTGAATTCCACCTATCTGAGTGGAAGTGGAACTTCCAGAATTTCACAAAAAATGAGGATTCAAAAATACAAACCCGGTTTTCAATTTTGAAATCCAAACGACAGATTCAGCTTGAAACCGTAAAACCCACTGCCAATTCCAGTCATATTCCCGCAACCAAACTGGGCCTTATGGCTTGGCTATCATCAATGTCATTCTTTATTCTATGTCCTATGTTTATCTATTTATACTTTTGTCATGTACCATTTCCTTCATGAATTGACGAAGCGACCTACTACCTCTCCTATGACCTCCAGTAGAGATGTAAGCTTATCTTCACTTTTATCTTTTGAATGAATGTATGTATGCAAATATGTTGAGAATATTTGCAATAATTCTTTCATTACATTCAAAAGGGGTAGTAGCATTTCCCTATTTATAATTCTTTTCAGAAATCCTTGCTAAAACCCCTGCTATGTTTATGGTAAGGGCATAATTTGCATTCAAATTTAATTGAGCACAAAAAAACCCAAGTTTTGTCGTGCTAAACAAAACTTGAGTTTTGTTTTCTTTATTTTTTAACGACAAAGCTTCAAACTGTTCAAAAGCTCTCAAATTGAATTAAAGTATTGAAATACTAATTGTGAGACCTACCTTAGACAGACATAGTTTTATTATTTTTCTCTCTATACTTTTAGTGATTAATACTTAGACATACTCTGATTTTTGAGACTCTTATGTATTTGAGGATCTGTTGAATCCTATGTTATATGTTCGATACCAGATTATGTTATCAGGGTACACTCGAGATACTTTATGTTTTGATTCAGTTTCAGTTTATGATGAGGTCATATATGAGAATAATTGTGTTGGATGCAATTATAATGGAAAATTGGTTTAGGAAACTAATGATATATTTATTTAATTCAAATACAGAGATAGTTTATATACCATGTAGTATTAATGATGTATTATGCTTCTATATCATATAATTTTGGACCTACTAATGTGTGCAATGAGTGTGGAGGGATAGTTGACCATGGATCTAAATCGGGGACCAGAATTGGAACCTATGTTATTCCATGAAATCCAAGGTCCTGTTTGTATGAAGAAACATGGACCTCGTTGTATAGTTGTTTATTTGTGAATTTGGTTTGCATGAGTGTATTTAATTTAGTTTAATAATTGTGAATAAGCCATGTCATTTGTTATTTAAATTGTTCCAATTTTAGCAAATTGCGGTAATTAAGTGTTGGCATGGCTAGTTATTGTATCATGATTAAGTGTAGGGTTAGTAGGGGTTTACCTTAGTATAGTACCCAAGCCTACCATAGGTTAAGAAGTTTCTATTTGGTCAACTTGACTTAGAAATCTGTGGATTAACTTTAGGTGGGGTTTAGGAGGGTCTTTTGGGCTCCCATAAGGTAATCGGGGTCATTTTTAGTTACCCAGATTGGTACCCTAGGGGTAAGGAGTAATTTTAAACCCATTAAGAGCCTTAAATCACATTTATTACACCCCTCAAGTCTCCCTTTTGAAGTTGTGCGAATTTGAGAGTTGTGTGATTTTGGTTAACCTCTCTTTTCTTCCCAATTTTGCATTTAAGTCCATTTATGGAGGAGGAAGGCAAGTGGGAAGAAAGGGATTGAAGGTTCTTCCTCACCTTTGATTGGTTCCTAGATTCTTGGATGTTTGCTTTTACAGGGAAGGTTTTAGGAAGAGCTTGAGTGTTCACCCACTCTCTACCTTTAGAGACCATTTTTCGAATTTGAAAGAGCTTGGGAGGGAATTGCTTGTAAGAATAGCTCATTCAAAAATTTAAATTCAACCTTAGGCTTGGAGTAAGGTTGGTTTCTCTTTAGTTTAGAATATTTTTCTTGGGATGTATGGAAGCTTGGAGCTCCATTAATGAAGTCCTTGCTAATTTTATGGTTTTTGCTTAAAAATTTTGATTTATTTTTTTGTTATTTTTCATTTGCAATTCCATTTGTGAATGGGATTCCTCAAGGCACACTCACCCTTGGGAGGGTAGAGTAACCTTGAAGGGGGTGGTAGAAAGTGATGCCAGGATTGTGCAGAGTCTCTCATGTGTAGAGGGATAAACATGGGGTTCTTGATACCTATGATGCCAACTATGGCCTACGGGCACCTAGGGGGCATAAGGAGGATTTTAGACTACATCTTGTGTAGATGGTGTGTGTGTGAAAATTGTACCTGATCTGTAGACACAACACTCAGTAAAACATTAGAGGTTAGTGATAATCAAAATCGTGCAAAATTGAAAGCTAAACTAACCAAGTGATTTACTGCCTTCTAGTAGGTGCGAGATTAATGTTCTCAGATTGTAATCGAGATCAGTGACCTAGACGACACCTAAATGAAGGATTTGAATGCAAAAGATGGATATGAAATTGAATGCAATTAAGCTATTTTTTTTGGATTTTTCTATGCAATAAGAATGAATGAAAAATTGATATGAAATTAATCTATATGAAAACTGATATGCTATGCTAATCTAACAATGATATGAAATATGAATGCAAAAATAAGATTGATCTCACAAAGATGCCGATTCGCAAGAGCTTTGATTCTTCAATTCCAATTCTCCAGCGTGATTGTGCAAAATATGAGATGATTTGTGAAGAGCTGAAGCCTTTAATTTATAGAAATTCAGGGCTTTGGAGGTGCATAGGAAAAGCCATAAATCACTCAAATTAACTCATCTTGATTTTTGAGTTATCTGATCATGAAAGATAGTTAATTCTCAAAATCATGCAAAAACATGCAAAAATAACTTTTTAACTCAAATTAGAGTTTAGATCAGCTTTTTGAACTCCAAAAGGATGTTGAGTTCCAAAAAGTTAATAACTTGCATTGATTTTCCAATTTTGAGTTTAACTGGTCCTTTTGAATATGCATAATAATTAAGAATTAAATAAATAAATAAAGTGATTTATCCTCAACTCAACTGATTTTTGAAATAAAATAATTAATTTATGGGTTAATTAACTATTTTACCAAACTTTTATTAAAAATTATATTATTAAATAATGACAACATGCTTTAATTAATTAAATAAGAATTTAATCAATTATTCATAGGAATTTTGATTTATTGTCAAAATTAAATAATACAATTAATAATAGATAGAATTAAATTTAATTAAACAATTAAGTGGCAAATATTAAATCTAATTAATTAAATATGAAAATATTCAATTAATCAAACTTAGGATAAATGTGATTTATTGCCAAATAATTATAAAATTAAAGATAATTATGATAATTAAGAATATTGCTAGGAATATTCCCCGATGCAGAATTTAAGATAATCAATTATGATTCGATGATGTTTAGATGTGCCTTAGATTAGGACTTTGATGTCGATTTTGTTTGATTTGTCGATGTAGGAGGTTAATGAACTTATAGCCCATTTTTGGGGTATTACATTTTGCCCCTCTTTGAATTACTGTGCGAAGCGCAGTGGTTCAAAGATAGTCTGTGTTTGATAAAGATATTAAATTGATTCAAAAGATAAACCGATCTCAAGATAGAAACCAATTGAGAGATATTGAGATAGGAGGTCCTGAATGACCAAAGATAATGTTCACTATAACAGCAATGAACCTATGATTGCGAAAAAGTGTCAAAATGCCTGATTCTGAACCTTAGGATTGATAAGAAGTGAGTGACCTGTTCTAGACTCGATTGTCTTAGCAGAACTAGCAAGTATCACATCCGAACCCTTCAGTTGCCGAAGAACCAAGGAAAGAACACTATGATCCGATGGTTGCAAAAACTGATACAGTTTACAAGATTAGGAGATTACCAGATTGATATGGATCGATGAATCTGATATGCCCCAAGTGATGATAAATTTGCCCCGAGCGATGAGGACTTTTGATGAATCAACGACTAGACGTGATTGTTGTCTTTGATCACTGATGAAAGATATTGATAGATTTGATCGATAGAATTTGATTTACAGACTTTGAATGATGTGCAATACCATGCCCCCTTTGGGATTAAAATTGAAATCTGACAAGAAAAGTCAGCGTTATAGTTTAGAAGCATGTTAATTGATTTGAGAAGTGTGGTGAAACACGTCCGAGAATGCATTCTGCATCGTTGGAAGGTCCCAAAAGACCAAGTTTGACTAGGTTTGACCATGAGTTGACCATGGTTGACCAAGTTGAAATTTTGATAGTTTGATGTAAGATAATCAGTTAAGTTGAAAAATGGATTTCTGTGATGATTGAAGGTCGATTATGCAAGTAGTTGACAATATGAATGATCTTAGATTTTGATTTTGATCCTGAAAAAGGATTCTATTTGCTTTTTCATTGGAGGAACCTTCGTGTGAGATTTAGCTCTTGTTAGACTTGAAGATGCGATTTGAAGAATCATTTAAGCATTGAAGTTTGTTTAGTCATTGTGAGATCATGCAACATGCAAAATGCAATGAGACATGCAAAATGAAATGCAACCTAAGACCTAGGACCTAGTCACTGATCATATGTCGATTTGTTATCATCATTGAACTTTTAGGTAACTAGATAAATCAATACAATGCCCACTAGCCATGAAACCAGAGACATATGAATATCGATTTGTATGTGCAAGAATCAATACAACACCCACTGGTTATACAACCATGGACATATGAATATTGATTTGTTTTCAGAATGTCAGATTAGATATAAGCACCAAGGCACAAACGCCAAGATGACCTGAATATCATTTCTATTTTGATATAGCAATTTGTATAAGCATCAAAACATGAACGTCGTGATGACCTGAATACGCCTTGCATGGAAAACACATCAAACAGCTAAGAGATTATTCTAAATCCAATGTGAATTACCCGTAGTGACCCTTTATCGTTCACATCCTTAGGCAAGATCGCGTTTCACAGTAGGAGAAAAAATTTACTTCAAAAAGACAATAGTTAGATCAAACTTCCTTGAATTTTTTGGGTATCAATGGTCGAGGTACGCATGGCCATCCAATTCGAGATAGAGGCTCTTATAGTCGGACACCATTTCAATCCAGAATTTCCAAAGCTGTTAGATTTTCACATACAAGCAGAAGACAAAGAAAAGATTATGCCCCTAGTCATCACTCTCTAAATCCTATAAAAGACATCATCGAAGAGCTCGAAGGGACACAATATGCAAAAATCTCAATGCGGATCAGTAAGCATACAAGGAGATAAAAGCATAGATTGTTTTCAGTTTTCAGTTTGATGTTGATTGTGTTGTTGTTGATGCAAAATCCTTTCTGGAGACAAGACTGACTGACTGACTCAACTTGAAGCTTCAAAGGACTCTGACTAGATAGGATACGTCTCAGATACATTGGAGGCCATAGGATATGACATTGATTGCCCCCAAGTTTGAACATTGATAGGATACAGACGCGCAAGCTGATTGGTGTACAAACCGACTTATTGAAAACTGAAAATGTTGAAACAAACTGGGAGATATGTACAACTAAAGCAAGACTGAAAGCTGGGAAAGACCAAGATTGTGCTGATAGATGGAGCATTTGGAACAAGTGGCGCCCGTTTGCCGGGTTTTCACCATCTTGGTAGAGATTCTATTTTTGCTACCAAGGCACCTATTTCCAGGTTTTCACCAAGGCACTTTTTCTTTTTTCTTTTTTTTTGTATTTTTCATTTTTTTCAATTTTTTTTGAATTTTTGATATTTTTTTTTTTTTTGAATTTTTTATTTTTATTTTTTTTTTTTAAATTTTTGATATTTTTTGATTTTTTTTGAATTTTTGATATTTTTTTATTTTTTTGTGAATCATCAAGGCGCCTATTGCTAGGTTTTCACCAAGATGTTCATTTTTTCAGGACTTTTTCCGATTTTTAGGATTTTTTTTTTAGGACATTTACCAAGCACTGAATGCCTTAGGCATAGAATTTCTTCAGATGGAGAATGTTGATTGGTTCTCGGAGCTATTCTCCTTCAGTCGTTGAGAGTTGATAGGCACCAGAGTGAAAAGTAGCAGTGATAACAAAGGGACCCAGCCAATTGGGTTCGAACTTCCCCTTGCATTCTCGATGTGATTGATTTTTAAGATTTTCTCTCAACACTAGATCACCAACCTGAAATTCTCTATGTCTGACTTTCTTGTTGTAGCCTTTAGACATTCTCTTCTGATATACTCTGAGATGATCATACGCTGCTTGCCTACGTTCATCTAGTAATTCAAGTTCTTGTAACCTAGACACTCTGTAGTCTTCATCAGTGACAAGTCCATGCATTCTGATTCTGAGTGATGGGATTTCAACCTCAATAGGCAGTACTGCTTCAGACCCATAAACTAAAGTGAAAGGTGTAGCCCCTGTAGGCGTTCTAATACTAGTTCTATAGGCCCATTCTGATACTTGTTCTGATACTAGTTCTGATACTGGTTCTGATACTGATTCTGATACTAATTCTGATAATTATTCTGATACTGGTTCTGATATTAGTTCTGATACTAGTTCTGATGCTGGTTCTGATACTTTTTCTGATACTGGTTTTGATATTAGTTCTGATACTGGTTTTGATACTAGTTCTGATGCTTATTTTGATATTTGTTTTGATACTTGTTCTGATATTGATTCTGATACTGGTTTTGATACTAGTTCTGATACTAGTTCTGATATTGGAAGCTCTTTTTCCATTGCAAACTCCCAACCAAGATCATATCATGCAGTCCCAATGTCTAGCAAGGTGGAGAACAAGAGGGATTGGCAAGTTGGTGGAAGAGATGGAAGACAAGAGATTGAATGAGAATGAAGGGGAGAAATCCTCAAGGTAAAACTCCTCAAGAATACTCAAGCAAGGGAAAAATTGTCATGTAAAGCACATTTGGACAAGAAATAAAAGGTCAGCATACGATAAGTCACAAAAGTGTAATGCTAGAGCAGGAAAGGATGTAGTCCAAAAGAATAGACATGTCAAGAGGCTTCATAGCACTGTGTTTTACTCTTTCTTTCTTTTTTTTATTAGATCAAGATCAAAGGGGAAAAGGATAGCGATAGGTGAAAATGAATGGAGGAAGATGGATATGAAGGCTAAACATGGAAGGAATGAAAGCAAGATCATCGTAAGATAGCTCACAAAATAGCCAAATATTCGTGTATAGATCAACATTGTCAAAATCAAAGAGAGAAGATGGAATGGATGAAATATGTAGAAGAACTACGCATGATGCCTGATTGCCAGGTTTTCATCATGGTATTTATCCAAGGTGCCACAAGGAAGTGGTTTTCACCATAGGATGAATTTATTTCTCTTTACTTTTGCTACCAAGGTGCCTGCTTCCAAGTTTTCACCAAGGCACATTTTCAATTTTATTTTTTTTCTTTTCATTTTTGGAAGAAGGCAAGCTTGCTAGATAATGCTCCTTGAAAGGATAAACCATGATATTCTAAGGATTCAAAATGATATGCTCAAAGATGCTGATAGGGAAAGGAACATGGAAGAGAAAAATGGAGGATAGGGTTTTATGTAAAGCGAGTGAGGTTGGAAGATAGGAGGAATAGGCAAATGAGGAAAAAGGATAGAAGGTAGAAGGTTAATGAATGGAAGAATTGTGAAAGGGTAGATGGAAAGGAAGGCAAGATCAACGTAAACACACACCTTGAAGGGTGGCGAGAGGGTGGAAGAAACGTGAATGAAGGAATACGTGAAGGAATATGGTGAATGGATAGCAGAGGTTGAGGTTTGGGCGCATGAAATGGAAGAATATTTTTGGAAGGAGATGTAGTGGAAGCCTTTGGAAGCTTGAATGTCAATTTCACTTTTTTCTCAACACCAGACTCTTTCAAAAGAGACTTTGGAATCCATATAGCCGTAGGCTTTTTATTTCCTTTTGATGATCTAGAGAGAATATCTTCAATGATGGATTTTGGAACCCATACTTGTCTTGTAGTTTTTTTCTTAGATATCTCTTTTGACTTTATGCCTCCGTGTCGATTAGAGGAGACATGGTGATCTTTTTTTTTTATGGATTCTTGCATTGCTTCTTTTTCTTGTATTGAACATTCAAGTTACTTTCAAAAGACTTGGGACTTGTGGAAGAAGGAGGATATGATTGGTTTAGATGGGTGGGTGGATGAAAAGGATTCAAGGGTATGCATCTATGTTGATCTTGAGGAAAGATAGGAGATGGAGGGATGTAAGGACCCAAGATGGATGGCGAATTAGGAGAGTTAGGAGGGGAAAGTGAAGGGACATAAGGACCCAAGATGGAAGGCAGACGTGAAGCCCTTTGTAGTGGTGGAAGAGGTCCAAGGATGGAAGTGGAAGACACAAAAGGATAATCAATAAGTTCATCAGCATCTATATGACAACCAAGGATATCAGCATCTTCAGAGTGAGCATTAGAATTTTCAATAGGATCCTGGACATCTTGAATAAGAGAATTTTCTTTGATAGGATCATTCAAAGCTTGCGAAGACTTAGGAAGAGTAGAAAGTGGAAGTGAACATGGAATGGTAGAACAAGAAGATAGAAGACTTTGATCTTGACAAGGATCTTTGGATAGCATAAGCGCATAATTTTTCTCTTGATTGTCAATGGGCTTAACATTGAAAGTAACAACACCATTTTTACCAACCTTAATGGAAGTATCATCTTTGGAAAGCGCAAGCGTAGTAAGGTTATTTTGATTGTCAATAAGCTCAACAATGTAAGTAGTAGCTTGATCTTGCTTAGGAGAAGACTTAAGACATGGTGGAATGCATGAAAAAGGGGGTACAGGATCAAAAGAACCATGAAGCAGATAAGAGACATCGGGAAAAGGAGTGGATGACATGGAGGGTTCTTGATCTTGATCTTTCTTTATGTTCTTTTCTTTATCATTTTTAGAGTCCTCTTGACATGGAGCCACTTCTAAGGACAAGGAAGCATGTTGGGATTGTATGGATGACTTTGGAAGAGATGGTGGAGGACTAGCTGAAGTAGGGATTATAGCATATGAAGGCTTAGGCTCTTTAGGTTTATCATCATTGAAAGTATTTGCAGCCAAGTGAAGGATAGCTTGAGTTTCTTTAAGAGGTAGCCCTGGAGGATAACTATAGGGAACCGCATGAAAAGTATCAAGGCTTGTGTTGGATGAAGGTTCTGTGAAAGATTTGAAAGACTCAGAAGCTTTAGGAAATGTACGAGTATTGGAGGAAGTAGGGGATGGAAGGGAACCATCACAAGACAAAGGTTCAACATTAACATGATCTTGCTTGAGAGTGTAATCTTTATTTTTAGTTGGAGAGTTCTTAGAGGAGAGATCCTTATAGTATTGACGTTTCAAGCTAGCACGATGTATTTTATAGTCCTCAGCAGTAGTAGATGGATCATCATCAAGGTATTGTCCACAAAAGCCATCAAAATCTTTTTCAAAATCAGAATCATATGGATCACCATCACGATCTATCCAATGTGATGGCCCATTTGTAGTAAGTAGGAATGAACGATGAGGAGGACTCTTAGGAACGGAGGTGTCATAGGTATCATTACATCGTCTATCATCATAGTCATCATAGTCTCCAAAGTTGGATGTGTCACTCTCTGTGGAAGAGGTATCATAAGGATTGTCACGTTGCTCATATTTTGTCTGGGGGCATGGTGACGTGTACAAGTCTTTATCAAATGGAAAAGAGTATAGAGATTCCATGGAGAACTCTTTAGATTCCTTCTCTTTCTTAAGATTGTTAAGTTTAACTTGCATAGCTTGTAGCTGCTTCATCATAGCGGCGATCAGAATTTCTTCCTCATGTGTACTGATTTTTTTGAGACATGTGTACTGATTTTCAATAGCTACTGATTTGTTCTTGACACAATGATATGTTCGATAGATTCTGGAACTAGGCTGGAAACATTGGATATCTTGCAATGTGACAATTTCTGACAACTCTCTCAAATTTTCCCAAACGACACTCTGCAGACTCGTACGACACTGGGTAGTCTATGAAATGACAATTGACAAAACTCATACGACAGTTGCTAATAGGGTTTTGACTTTCTTGAATTTGCTGGTTTGAAAACTCATATGACACTGGGTTCTCAATCGTACGACAGATGGGCAATACTAAAATGACACTTGACAAAACTCGTACGACTTTTGACTTCCTGAAATGACTTTTGACTCCAGAAAAGATTTTACGTCAATTTTTGCAAAATTTAAGGTCTTCAGTTTTGGATTGTTTGCAAATTGTATTGTCCAAATTTTGAAGGTTATACCAGATTTGATCGTTTTTAATAGCCAAGTAGATAAACAAACACGCAGAACAGCAAGCAAGTGATTCCAAGCACATCTGAAAATAATGAACAAGGGCAAAAGCAACCTTGCGCATGAACAATCAAGTGACCAAATTGTGCTAATCCCTGAGAGTACTAATTGTGTATGTTCTGAAAAGTTTTGCAATAACACACATATACCTGAAAGTGAAAAATTGGCCTCTCTAGGGTTTTTAGTAATGGTTTGACTCTGCAACTTTTATGATTCAAAGGGGTGAACTCCAATCCCGACGCACCAGGGTTTTGACACAGTCCGAGAACTTAATCTTCAAGAGCTGCTAGGGAGATCTGACAACCCAACAATGAACCATACCTGTGGAGATTTCTTCCACAAGGACATTTATATAGCGGCCGCCACTACCATGGCGAAAATGGCTATTACCGCTTGAGGTTCACGCAGTTTTCCCTGTGAAGGGATTGTTCGCTACGATTAACCCTCTCTAAAGGTGACTCACAATAGTATACCACAAGGGGACTTGGCTCCAGATCCAAGGTTTTTGACACCTTTTCACTTTTAACCCAAACAAAGCAAGCAGATTAATCCGACACGCTAAGACAAAGTTTTGTTCCACCAAGGTCTATGATATCAACTCCACGTGATCTATCAACCTCTCTAGGGAGAGAATGTATCAATCAATAAGAGAAGACGCACTAACCAATTTTGATTCACCAAAGCTCGTGATATCAACCCCACGTGATCTATCAACCTCTTCGGAGAGAGAATGTGTCGATCAATAAGAGAAGACGCACTAACCAAGTTGAATGTGAAACGCACTAAGTATCCTCCCTACCTACAAGGATTTTGTCGTCAAGAAAGATTTCGCTAGGAATCCAATCTCTCAAGAATCACGAATAGTGTTCATAGGGCCTAATTACTATGTGAGCACAGATATATTCCCGAAAGCAAATCTACCAAAAGCATCCAAAAAGTAGAAAAAGGAACACTTAACGCTTAAAGCAAATATGAGATGAGTCCACAAGGTGGAACACTTAACACCTCACACAAGCTAAAAATGAGTCCCCAACTTAGAAAACAAGTGAGTTCCTAAAAGCACAAAAGGGTTGCCAAGTGGAACACTTAACGCTTCTGTCCTGTTGACCCCTCCCCTTTATGGCGCTGAGATTGCAACCACAGGGCGGAAATGAGGGGCCAGTGGATTAGCGAGTCCAATAACCCAAGATAGCAATCAAGATCAATCACAAGTATTCTAAGACTACTTAATGAATCCTTAAGGGATCACAACCTAGTATCAATTATGCAAGTGTGTAGAAATAGATAAAAGCATGAAAGGATGCACACAAGCCAGACACATAAGAGATTTATTTTAGGATCCAAATTGAAATATTTTCAGAAGAAGGAGAATACCTCGTGATCCTTGCAACGCGCTTAGTAGATTTTACCTGATTTTTAGCAATTCTTGCGCTTTTCCCAATCAAAATCAGCAGAAATCAATCAGAAATAGTAAATTTCAATTGTTAGGGTTAACTGTCAGTCAAAATCCGAAAATCAAATCTGACAAACTATCTGCAAAAATGAAATGATAATTGAAATCTGGTACCAAAACTCGTACGACAGTGGGTATGCTCCCAGACGATAGTCTAGAAACTCATACGACTCTGGGTATGCTACCATACGATAGTTGAGCTCCCAAACGACAATGGGTATGTAATGAAATGAGTCTCGATCCGATAGACTGTCGTACGACAGTGGGTATGCTCCCAAATGACACTGGGTGTCTGATGAAATGACAATCCAAAAAAGCTCGTACGACAGTGGGTCTCTTACCATACGACACTGGGTGTCTGATGAAACGACAATCTAGAAAAGCTCGTACGACAGTGGGTCTCTTACCATACGACACTGGGTGTCTGATGAAACGATAATCTAGAAAAGCTCGTACGACAGTGGGTCTCTTACCATACGATAGTCGAATCCTGATGCCAAAACTCGTACGACAGTGGGTCTCTTACCATACGACAGTCGAATCCTGATGCCAAAACTCGTACGACAGTGGGTCTCTTACCATACGACAGTCGAATCCTGATGCCAAAACTCGTACGATAGATGTACGGACCGAAATTAAAAATCGCACTGTACGGACAACTTTGATAGAAAAAGTGCCAAAAAAAATTTTTTGTTTATAACGTCCTACTGAGAATACCACCAAAATAGGCAGCAACAGGGGAGTTTTGATAGAGAAATGATAGAAGATTGATAGAAATGAAGGGAAGCCCGTTTCAGGGCCCCACGGTGGGCGCCAGAAATGTGTGTGTGAAAATTGTACCTGATCTGTAGACACAACACTCAGTAAAACATTAGAGGTTAGTGATAATCAAAATCGTGCAAAATTGAAAGCTAAACTAACCAAGCGATTTACTGACTTCTAGTAAGTGCGAGATTAATGTTCTCAGATTGTAATCGAGATCAGTGACCTAGACGACACCTAAATGAAGGATTTGAATGCAAAAGATGGATATGAAATTGAATGCAATTAAGCTATTTTTTTTGGATTTTTCTATGCAATAAGAATGAATGAAAAATTGATATGAAATTAATCTATATGAAAACTGATATGCTATGCTAATCTAACAATGATATGAAATATGAATGCAAAAATAAGATTGATCTCACAAAGATGCCGATTCGCAAGAGCTTTGATTCTTCAATTCCAATTCTCCAGCGTGATTGTGCAAAATATGAGATGATTTGTGAAGAGCTGAAGCCTTTAATTTATAGAAATCCAGGGCTTTGGAGGTGCATGGGAAAAGCCATAAATCACTCAAATTAACTCATCTTGATTTTTGAGTTATCTGATCATGAAAGATAGTTAATTCTCAAAATCATGCAAAAACATGCAAAAACAACTTTTTAACTCAAATTAGAGTTTAGATCAGCTTTTTGAACTCCAAAAGGATGTTGAGTTCCAAAAAGTTAATAACTTGCATTGATTTTCCAATTTTGAGTTTAACTGGTCCTTTTGAATATGCATAATAATTAAGAATTAAATAAATAAATAAAGTGATTTATCCTCAACTCAACTGATTTTTGAAATAAAATAATTAATTTATGGGTTAATTAACTATTTTACCAAACTTTTATTAAAAATTATATTATTAAATAATGATAACATGCTTTAATTAATTAAATAAGAATTTAATCAATTATTCATAGAAATTTTGATTTATTGTCAAAATTAAATAATACAATTAATAATAGATAGAATTAAATTTAATTAAACAATTAAGTGGCAAATATTAAATCTAATTAATTAAATATGAAAATATTCAATTAATCAAACTTAGGATAAATGTGATTTATTGCCAAATAATTATAAAATTAAATATAATTATGATAATTAAGAATATTGCTAGGAATATTCCCCGATGCAGAATTTAAGATAATCAATTATGATTCGATGATGTTTAGATGTGCCTTAGATTAGGACTTTGATGTCGATTCTGTTTGATTTGTCGATGTAGGAGGTTAATGAACTTATAGCCCATTTTTGGGGTATTACAGATGGTCTTTCCAAGTCCATGTGTGGCTTGTGAATTTTGCTTTGATATTATGGCTTCTCCTCTTGTTAGTCTACCACTACCCCTTTTTTCAGGAAGGCTTCTTGGAAACCTTCCTCCTGTATTGACCGTGTTTGGGAGTTTCGAGTGTTTCTATGTTGAATGTGTTTCTACATGTTTGTGAATACCTGTTTGTATCCCGTTCCGTTCTGGATCCCCTAGCTCGGGGGTGGCCTTAAAAAGGCCTAGGTTGGGAGGTGAGCCTTCATGGTCAACCTCAATCTCATAGGTACCCAGTTGGATATAGAAGTTGACATATTTGTTTAAGATTGAATTTCAAAATTTAGGGATTTCTTTGTAACCTTGTAATGCCATGTAATCTTGTTGTTATTAATGTAATAATGGAAATTAAGGATTTTGCGATATTTGACTCTGTAATGGAAATAAGGCTTATGGAATAAAATTTATGATTAATTGGATTTTATTGCAATTTAAAGCTCTTTGTTTCTATAAAATTTAAATGTATGAGATTTTGGAAATTAGAAGATTATGAGTAAATTTATGATATAGGGTTATTTTTTGCGTGCAACTAAAATAAATATATATGGCATTAAATTTGCAAAGATGGAACTTATAGATTTTCAAGTTTATTTAAAAATTCCAAGTTATATGTAATAAGTATGATTTATTAAATAAAATTTTAGCACTTTCTTTTTGTGCTCTTTAAGAATTTTAAATAAATTTTAGTGTTATTCTCAAAATTAATTTTTATTTCACACTTAAATTTTTTTTCAAAAAACAATTGAAAAAATAAAATGCCTAAATCAAATTTTTAATTCCTACAATGTGTTAGGCTATCAAATTAGATTGCAAGAATGTATTTATTTATTTTTTAAATTAGCATATATACTTATTGTTTGAGTTTTCAGAATTTAATATTTCACCAGTTATATAAAAATAAAATACCCTTTTGATCTAAGATATATATATATATATATATATATATATATATCAAAATAAAAAAAAATAAAACTAGTTTTTCCATTTTGCGCAGAATGCATTATAATAATTAAAAATATTTTGGTGGGGTGGGGGTTTGGGAAGTGGTCAAAGTCACCCCCGTTTCCCCCCCATTCCTTTGTTTTAGTAGTGGCGGGCGGCTCAGGATAGGGCGACGTCGACTCCACGCGCCACTACTACAAAAGCAGTGGTGGTGCGGGGAGTAGCGGCTGCACTATGCCCCTCCCCATCACCATCGCCTCTCTTACATTCACGTGCATCTCCCATTCGGCCATGCGCGTCTAGGGTTGAATAAAAAGTTTTAAAGATGACTTTTGATATTTAAATTTTGTTTTTTAATTTTAATTTATGGTTTGGTATAATATTAAACTTAGATTTGTTTAAATAAATTTATTTTATAGTATGGAGATATCTTTAATATATTTAAGCATAAGGGTTTTAAGATTTGTTTAAATAAATTTATTTTATAGTATGGAGATATCTTTAATATATTTAAGCATAAGGGTTTTAAGATATGTTTAATATTTTTGCATGAGGATTAATTTGTATAAAGTAAAGGATAATTCTTTTAATGTATTATTAGAAATTTAAATTTATTTTTAGTTAGATTTAGTTTTAATTTTAATTAATTATAAATTCAAATAAGATTAATCTAATGTGTATATTTTAGTATTTTGAATTTGGATAGGGGTAATTCTTTTGAATTGAAACAATTGGGAGATTAATAATCAATCTTCATAAGGGACTAAGATGTTCTATCAATTTAAAAATGATATGCTTGGGCTATTGATTTAATTCAAGTTATCATTTTATTGACTTAGTAATAAAATTTAGATTTATTATTTCTTCTAGATAAACGTGTTTTATCGATAGAAGTGGTTTTATCACGTCTTATCGTACCTTTAGGAATTTTAAACCTTAGTAGATTATCGTTGGTTGTTTTCGTGCACGATTGACTTTTTGGTCAACCCTTGGTCAAACCTAGGTCAATTACCTCAGTTTGTGTACACCAATATTATGTGTTATATTTTGCACCTTTTAACCTAGTTGTACATGTATCAATGCATGGTTGACTTTTGGTCAACTCTAGTTGACTTTAGTCAATTGCCTTGATTTGTGTGTCAATCAAAGCTACAGTTTAGGGATCTCTATAGGATAGTCTAAGAGTTAATTAGCATAGTTTGACTTTTAGTCAAACTTGGTCAACCTTCTCTAGTTTGACCCTTGTGGTGATTTTGGACACTTAGACTTATTTAGTTAATAGTTTCCCTCTACATCATTTTGCGTGCACATAGAACTTGTGAAAGTTGTATTAAACTCCAGCTAACATAGTTGTGTATGTATATGTGTTTTTAGTTAAACATTAGGTTTTAGAAAAAAAATTGTAGTTGTGTATTACTCTACTTTTTGGGTATCACATTTTGGTATTAGAGCCAGGTAAAGTAAACTTTGGGAACCTAACCCATTGCGTAGATGCTAAAATTTTGTGTTTGTGTGTAGGATACCTCCACTCACTCGACTCGCTTGTGGACGTGGACATGGACGTAGGTGTATCTCCTTATCTCGAGAAGAGGTACAACCAGAGGTAGAAGTTTGAGAAGGGGACTAGGGTCCACCTCCCAAACCACCTCTTAATTCAAATGTAGAATTGTTGCAAGCCTTTCAAAACTTAGGTGGACTTATCCTTGACCGTATGCCTCCATTCGTACCATAGAATGTAGAGCAGGGTACGAAAGGATGTGGGTCCTCAGCTAGGGAGCGAAGTACGAGTCCCCCTCCTAGATTCGCAAAGGGACAAGCTGAGAAGGAAGTTGGGTCCATCAGGGGACCAAAACCTCCACCCAAGATTGAAGTTCACAAATATGAGAGACCACCTCTTGATGTAGGTGATCATATTAGAGAGTTGATGCGACTTCAGCCGCCACTATTTATGGGATCTACTGATGGGACAAAGGTTGAATTTTGGCTTTTGAGTCGTGAGCATTGTTTTGGGTTGCACCCTTATGAGAGCAACCTTAAAGCATGATTTACCATACATCTTCTCAGAGGCAGAGCCTCCACTTGGTGGAAACACGAGGAGTTCAAGGGACATCTGGTTATAGAACCTTAACATGGAAAATGTTCCTTCAAATCTTTAGGGCCAAGTATCTCTCTGAGCAGTTTAGACAGCATTGCATAAATGAATTCCATGATCTACAACAGAGGGGACTTTTAGTGGCCCATTATGAGGGCAAGTTCATAGATATCCTTCCTTATGTTGAGTACATGAGGGATGAGAAGTTACAGGTTAATCGTTTCATCAAGGGATTGAACCCCTCTATAGCTAGCATGGTACGTATGGTACCACCAGGAGACTTACGATTCACTAGTGATAGGGCCTTGGTTGCGAAGGAGATCATTAAGGGAGCTCAGTATCACAATCTCGCACCACAGAACTCAGGTATCAGAAGCCCCCTTGGAAAGAGAATTAGAGGAACAATTCAAGGACTTTCATAGCCCCATAACCTTAGCAGTCTCAACAAAGCCAGGCGCCGAAACCACCTCAAGGACAACAGGGCTCAAAACCCAAGCAGTGGCATTCTCAAGGTCCTAAGAAGGGATAGAAATCTCAGGCTCCTTATACACCCCCATCACATACACAAAAACCCTATAAGGGGGTATATAGCGGGTCTACTCAAACAAGAGGATCTCATCATTGCAGACCTCAGAGCTTACAGGTTCAGGCACGAGGACCATGCTATACTTGTGGTGCCATGGGGTACATAGCTAGGGAATGTCCTCATGGAGGCAATTAGTGAGTAGCGATGTCCGAACCTACTTTTGGGGACATGGGCAAGTCCCACAGAGTATTTGTAGTGGTTGACAATTGCTAGGTAGAGCATCAGGCCATAGTCATTGAGGCTTCAGGTACGATCAAAGGTAGTGAAATTTCTATCCTATTTGATACTGGACTTATTGACTCCTTTGTTTCTCCATTGGTCGTGGAGCATTGCGGGCTAGTGGCAACTAGGAAAGATATTAGGTGGGAAGTTGAGTTAGCTTTGGGAGCTAAAGTATATGTTACCTCGATGGTTAGGGAGTGCCCAATTCAAATTGTTGGCTTAACCACCATAGAAGACCTTAGAGTAACACCTCTTGGATCTTACAATCTAGTTCTTGGTATGGATTGGCTATATGCTCACAAGGCCAAGCTAGATTTTCGTAAGAAGTTGATCAAATGCTTGGATGATGATGGCAATGCTACTATGATTTCTAGAATCCAGAGGGTTGTATCCCTCTGTGTGATCTCTGTTATGCAACTTAAGTGAAGCATGCAGAAGGGATGTTAGTTATTTTCTATTACCATCAGCAATAGGGAAGATGAGGTAGATCAAAAGGCCTCACTGGATTACCATCCCATTCTGTATAAATATGTAGATGTGTTTCCTTTAGAGCTACATGGTATGCCTCCTTGAAGGGTAGCATACTTTCACATAGATCTTGTACCAAGAGCATAACCTATTTCTAGAGCACCTTACAGGATGACCACTAATGAGCTTAATGAGATCAAGTTGTAGCTTGAGGAACTATTAGAGAAAGGACATATTCATCCTAGTGTTTCTCCTTGGGGTGCACCTGTGATCTTCATAAAGAAGAAAGATGGATCTCTTAGGTTGTGTATGGATTTTTGCCAATTGAACAAAGTAACCATCAAGAATCGGTATCCACTTCCTAGGATTGATTACTTATTTGATCAGCTACAGGGTGCCAAAGTGTTCTCCAAGATAGACCTTAAGTCAGGATATCACCAGTTGAGGATAGTGGATAGTGATATCCACAAGACCTTATTCCGCACCAGATATGGCCATTATGAGTTTATTGTGGTTCCATTCAGTCTTACAAATACTCCAGCTATATTTACGAGTCTTATGAATGGAGTATTTCATACCTTCCTTGACAAGTTTATGGTGGTGTTCCTTGATGATATCTTAATCTATTCAAAGGATGAGAGAGCACGAAGAGCACCTGAGACAAGTCTTGCAATGCCTTAGAGATAATCAAGTTTATGGAAGCTTGTAAAAGTGTGCATTCTTCAGATCAAAGGTCAAGTATTTGGGTCATGTGATATCTGGCGATGGGATCTTAGTAGATCCATTGAAGATTGACATCATTATGAATTGGTCAACACCTACCACAGTGACTGAGGTGAGAAGTTTTATGGGTCTAGTTGGTTATTACAAACGGTCTGTTGAAGGGTTTTCTTGAGTAGCACACCCTATTACTTCTCTTTAGCAAAAGGGAAAGAAGTTTGGGTGGACTGAGAAGTGTGATAGAGCTTTTCAGGAGCTCAAGAGAGCATTGACAAGTGCACCCATTCTTGTTGTGCCAAAGCCTTTAGTGGAGTTTATAGTTTTCATAGATGCTTCCTTAGATGGTTTAGCGGTAGTACTTATGCAGGGTGGGTGAGATATAGCCTACAAGTCCAAGAAAATGAAGACTCGCAAGCTCAACTACCCTACCCATGATCTCAAACTTGTAGTAGTGGTGCATGCTTTAGTGAGATGGCGACACTTCCTCTTAGGAGATCGATTTAAACTTCATTCAAACTATTAGAGTCTATAATACATCTTCACTGATGAGCCTATAATTTGTCATGTTTATTTAATTTGTTATAATACTTTAAACCATCTTTATAATACCTTTCCAAGTCATTTCCATACATTGCCTTGATTTATGAAGCATTAACTATGATCAATGATTTATTGATTAACATTTGTATGTGTAGCTAGTTAATCCTAAATTATGATGATTTATTATGATAAATGGTTATTATTAAATAATAAATGTTTTGAGATGATTAAAATGTTATTTGTGAGATATTTGAGTCGTTCATGCATCTAGAAAGGAGAAGCAAGTTGACACTTTCAATATTCAACAATTATAGGAAATGCAGAAAAAGTCAAAAAATAGTTTCAGTAAAATAGGCATATCTCACTCAATTCTTAATGAAATTTGGATTTTATTAATGATTTGGAAAGCTGAAAAAGAGGAGAAAAATGTGTTAAAAGGGTTTGATCCAATTTGTAATATTTAATGAGCAACACTTATCTAAAGTTGACTGAGTAAAAATAGCTGAGTTTGAAGGCAGTCAAAACTCAGTCTTGGTAAAATGAGCATATCTCACTAAATTCTTAATAAAATCTAGATTTTCAAAATGATCTGGAAAGATAAAAAGGAGGATCATAATCTAGTATAACCATTTGAGATAACTCACAATAATAAGTGAGAACCATCCATTTGAATCTGGTTGCAGGAAAAGTGGAACTGAAAATCTTGTTAGATGGTTGTTAGGGACTCAACAAGCTTATATATTTGAAATTGTAATCAAGCAAAGAAGGGAGCAAGTGGTATTTGTTCATTAGCTTTAGAGAGTCATCATTTTGTAGAAGGAAATTTTTAATAGCATCAATAATTTTAATAGAAGTTGTAGATTGCATTTTCATGGAAGCATGTTACTTGTGTATGATGATTTAAGAACATATATTAGAGTTTAAATTATCTAAGCAAGGTCCACTTATGATAGTTTTTACCTTTGATAGTTATAGAAGTAGAACACATAGAAAAATGTTGTGTATTACACAGTTTCCTGCAGCCATTACTATGTAATTAGATTTATTTCTAGCATTGTTATACTTTTAGTTTTGCAACGATATAATAACTTAAAGAATCTCATAGTGCATATACTTTGCAGACCTATTTCAAGTATACGTCCTTAGGTTGATAATTTAAATGTGTCTTCATAATGATGAGATAAATAATTAGTATGGATGTCCAATCCCTAAGTTATGGTTCTAAAACCTAGTTATTAAAACCATTATAGGAGCCCAACATTTTTTGGCATCATTTCCAGGGATGGGTCAAGCTATGAGAGTCTCTGAGTTTTTAGTAGCCCTTTGTCATTTTTCTAGTATCATAGTTTCCATTCAAAGCACTTAGGATTAGAAAAATTTGCAAAAGTACCACAAGCAACATATAAAAAATATGGATGTTGGATCCATGAAGAATAACAACCAAGAGGCAATCTTATTTGCAGCAAGTTTGGAAATCAATGAAGACATGTTCTCTAGCATCATAGAGAAATTTTGTTCACATATTGATGACAAGGTGATAATTTATGAGGAGGCAAATGAAGATAACCTTGTTTTAGAAAATGAAGAAATCACAATACACAAGGTTGCTTCTTAAGATGAATGTGATGTCAAATCAGAACTCCTACTTCAAGAAGAGAGCTTCAATAAGGTAAAAATTAGTCCCCTCATGCAGAAAAGTAAAGAAGATATTGGAGAAGACCAGTTTTGGGATGATTTAGAGGAGTTTTTCTTAAGCTTAGATGCTGAACCAACATCTTTTGTAGTGCAAAACTATGAGCATCATGAAGATGGTGCAGAAATTTCTATACTTCTATCAAATCATTCACACAAAGTGGTCTTTAAAAATCAAGAGGAGGATAAAGAAGCAACCCATCTACACAAAGCTAACAAAGAGAGTTCAAAATTTATTCCTTCACGAGGGTGTCCTATCAGACATCTCATTCATATGGAGGAAAATAAATCATCACAAGTTATGTTTGTAGCAAAGAAAGAAGGTACAATTAAAGATAAAGCTAAATATGCAGTTGCACCTAAAGGAGAAATATTTTAGATTACTTATGTACTTCAATACAACAATATGTATTGTCAGCATGAAGTGATAAGTAAGTTTGTTAATGTCTTTCCAAAAGTGTTGTTATTTATTAAGTTTCTATTGATGTTGCAACTATTCCTAATTGCTCATAAACATGTGAAGCATTGGAAGTTGTTAAGAAGAGGAAGATACTTCAAAGAGCCAGTTAATGTTTTTGTTTGATAATGAATTTTTTGCTAGTTAGGCTAGGATAGGATAGGTTTTTCATTCAATAAGTGTTGTTATACAATGTCTTGTCTAGTTTGTTTCCTAGTTCTTCTTGTCTAAATGAGTATTTTGGAGGAGTTTACAACTGGTTGGTTTCTCATTTTTCAAGAGTGTGAGTGAGTCAAGTGTCTAATTCTAAAAGAGAGTCTTTGCATATATTGTCAAAAAGTTCCATTAAGTCGTCTTGTCTTCATGATGTCAAGAATGTCTATTCAATAGTGGTGTCTAGTTGGTCTAATCAGAATTTGTTTAATGGAAAATGGACATTCAAAGTTATATTTTAAGTCATTTGATGGATAGAGTCTTTCTATAGGTTTCTTGCAATAACTATGTGACTAGACAGTCAGTCTTGCAGCCACTATTGTGTGACTGAGAAGTCAATCCTGTAGCCACTACTGTATGACTGAATAGTCATCCTGTAGCAACTACTGTGTGATTCAAAAGGTAACTTGCACCAAGTATATGGACATCTAGAGCTACTGATATTAAATATGCAACCGACTCAAAGGGACCTGAATATTCAATAATGAAGGGACCTGTACTTTCAACTATTTGCCAAGTTTGAAGCTTCTCACAACAACACAAATGGAACTACATTTACGATTTCTATTTATCCATAATATTTATCATTTTTAGTAATTTATTATCTATGCATTACACTATGTTTTTCAATTATCATTATTGTAATTATATGTTTCATAACTTATTTATTTTTCTACCCTCATACATACATTTTCATTTGAGGACAAATGACCTTTATGCTGGGGGAACACGTGTATATCTTGTGTTGTTGTCATAGACCATAGGGGGATGAAATTTCTTATACATTTTTATACTACCTCTTATATTTATGGTTATTGATGTAAAAAAGAAAAGAAAAGTATGATAAACTGAAGAAAATGGAATGTCTTGTGAAGAGATAACAAAGAGAAGAAAGTATGTGAGTGTTGGAGATGATATAAAGAAATGATAGGAAGACTTAAGGATACAATAAATAGAGAAGAAGAAAATGAACCATATTCATGTCAAATGAAATTCTTCTTAATGATCAAATAAACATGCATGACATGTGCTATGAAAGATTGAAGTTGTCACAAGATTTCATGCTAATAGCCTTCATGTCTATCTAATGCCTATCCCTTGCTTGAGGACAAGCAAGATTTTAGCTGGGGGGAATGATGAGCCTATAATTTGTCATGTTTATTTCATTTGTTATAATACTTTACATCATCTTTATAATACCTTTCCAAGTCATTTCCATACATTGCCTTGATTTATGAAGCATTAACTATGATTAATGATTTATTGATTAGCATTTGTATGTGTAGCTAGTTAATCCTAAATTCTGATGATTTATTATGATAAATGGTTATTATTAAATAATAAATGTTTTGAGGTGATTAACATATTGTTTGTGAGATGTTTGGGTTGTTCATGCAGTTGGAAAGAAGGAGAAGCAAGTTGACACTTGTCAATATTCAACAATTGCAAAAAAAGTCAAAAAATAGTTTCAGTAAAATAGACATATCTCACTCAATTCTTAATGAAATTCAGATTTTCTTAATGATTTGGAAAGATAAAAAAGAGGTGAAAAATGTGTTAAAAGGGTTTGATCCAATTCATAATAGCTAATGAGAAGCACTTATCTTAAGTTGACTGAGTAAAAATAGTCGAGTTTGAAGGCATCTAAAACTCTGTCTTGGTAAAACGAGCATATCTCACTCAATTCTTAATGAAATCTATATTTTCAAAATGATCTAGAAATATAAAAAGGAGGAGCATAATCGGGTAAAACCGTTTGAGATAAATCACAATAATAGGTGAGAACCATCCATTTGAATTTGGTTATAGGAAAAGTGGAACTGAAAATCAATAGACTTAGTCAAACTTCTTCTATTTATTGCAATTTGAGTTATGACTTCAAAGGAGGTTGGATATGATTTGTATTGTATTTATGAACACAAAAAAATATCCAACAAATCAAATTTTTCATAAAAGAGTCCAAACAAACTCTTTTCCCAATCAGTCAAGAGGACAAGTTGTAATATGACTCTTCTTCTTAGTCATAGTTTTAGAAAAAGTCTCTTCCTTGTTTAAAGGAATTATGAGACACTTGTTAGATGGTTTTTAGGGACTCAATAAGCTTATATATTCAAAATTGTAATCAAGAAAAGAAGGGAGCAAGTGGTATTTGTTCATTAGCTTTAGAGAGTCATCATTTTGTAGAAGGAAATTTGTAATAGCAGCAATAATTTTAATAGAAGTTGTAGATTGCATTTTCATGGAAGCATGTTACTTGTGTATAATGTTTTAAGGACATATATCAGAGTTTAAATTATCTAAGCAAGGTCCACTTATGATATTTTTTCCCTTTGATAGTTATAGAAGTAGAACACATAGCAAAATGTTGTGTATTACACAGTTTCCTGCAGCCATTACTGTGCAATTAGATTTATTTCCAGCATTGTTATACTTTTAGTTTTGCAACAATAAAATAACTTAGAGAATCCCATAGTGCATATACTTTGCAGACTTGTTTCAAGTATATGTCCTCGGGTTGATAATTTAAATGTGCCTTCATAATGATGAGATAATTACTTAGTATGGATGTCCAATCCCTAAGTTATGGTTCTAAAACCTAGTTATTAAAACCATTATAGGAGCCCAACATTCACGCAACTGAACGTTAATGCTAGGCAATGAAGATGGATGGAGTTCTTGGGTGAATATGATTTTGATGTTCACTACATCAAGGGAAAATAAAATGTTGTTGCAGATGCCTTGAGTAGGAGATGGCATGAGCTTTCTTCTATGTCTATAGGCACATATTTGAGGGATCACATTCTTCATCACTTACATGAAGATGAGTTATATGCAGAAGTGAGTGAGTTGATTCGATCTCAGACCCCTTGAGGGGAAGTATGTAGATTACACCATAGAGTTAGATGGACTCTTACGTCATAGAGAACATGTCTACATACCTTCTTCTGGAGGATTGCAAGAGTTTGTCATGCTAGAGGCCCATAAAGCCCCTTATGCAGCGCATCCCAAAGTGAAGAAGATGTATGCCGATTTGAGATAGTTATATCATTGGCTAGGCATGAGGATGCAAATTGTTGAGTTGGTAGCTAGGTGCCTAGAATGCCAGAGCATGAAGGTGGAACACTAACATCTAGGTGGTCTACTTTAGCCTCATGAGATACTAGTGTGGAAGTGGGACACCATATCTATGGGCTTCATTGTTGGTCTTCCTATGTCATCTTGTCATCATGATGCCATCATGGTGATAGCTGACAAGTTGACCAAGGTGGCACACTTTTCACCAGTGTGTGCTACTTTTACCAGATCATCAGTAGCACAGGTGTTCTTGCAAGATATTGTCAGACTACATGGCGTATCTCGTAAGATCATCTCAGATAGAGATTCTCTCTTCACATCATCCTTTTGGAGAGAATTGTAGGAAGAAATGGGTACTAGGCTCAACTTCAGTACGACCTATCATCCTGAGATAGGTGGACAAATCGAAAGGGTCAATCAGGTGTTAGAAGACATGCTTCGTATGTATGTGATGGACCATCAGACCTGGTGGGAGGAATACCTACATTTAGTGGAGTTTTCCTATAACAATGAGAATCATACATCCTTGGGTATGCCTTTGTACCAAGATTTCTATGGTAGACTTTGTAGGACACCACTCAGTTGGGATAGGATCGAAGATAGAGTTTCTATTGGTCATGAGCTAGTCAGAGATATGGAGCAGTTGGTGACCTTGACTAGGCAAAAGATATGTTGATGTGAAGAGGATAGATTGAGCCTACTTAGTAGGAGATAGGGTCTTTTTGAGAGTGTGACGCATAAGAGTCCAATTCATTTTGGAAAGGGCTCTAAGCTAGCACCTCATTCTGTTGGAATTTTTTAGATCCTTGAGAGGATAGGACCAGTTGCTTACCATTTAGCTTTGCTACCTAGCCTGTCACACATCCATGATGTGTTTCATGTTTCAGTTTCGAAGAAGTATGTTTATGATGAGACTCATGTGATAGATTGGGATGCCTTGTAGGTAGAGTCAGACAGACATTTGTCTTTGGAGCCTATTTGTATATTGGCTCGACGAACCCTGGCACTTCGAGGTAGGGTGCTAGACCAGGTTAGGGTCTAGTGGGATTGTTATGACGAGGTTAAAAATTCTTGGGAGGATGCAACACATATGAGATCACAGTACCCTCACCTCTTCGATGAACTCCAAGAGGATATTTATGCCTACAGGGGGTAGATGTGAGACCTACCTCAAACAGACATAGTTTTACTATTTTTCTTTCTATGCTTTTAGTGATTATTACTTAGACATACTCTAATTTTTTAGACTCTTATGTATTTGAGGATCTGTTGAATCCTATGTTATATGTTTGGTATCTGGTTATCTAATCAGGGTACACTAGAGATACTTTATGTTTTGATTTAGTTTCAGTTTATGATGAGGTAATATATGAGAATAATTGTGTTGGATGCAATTGTGATGGAAAATTGGTTTAGGAAATCGATGATATGTTTATTTTATTCAAATACAGAGATAGTTTATATACCATGCAGTATTAATGATGTATTATGTTTCTATATCATGTTATTTTGGACCTACTAATGTGTGCAATGAGTGTGCAGGGATAGTTGACCATAGATCTAAATCAGGGACCAAAATTGGAACCTATGTTATTCCATGAAATCTAAGGTCATGTTTGTATGAAGAAACATGGACCTAATTGTATAGTTGTTTATTCATGAATGTGGTTTGCATGAGTGTATTTAATTTAGTTTAAGTAATTGTGAATAAGCCATGTCATTTATTATTTAAATTGTGCCAATTTTTTCAAATTGTGGTAATTAAGTGTTGGCATGGCTAGTTATTGTATCATGATTAAGTGTAGGGTTACTAAGGGTTTACCTTAGTGCAGTACCCAAACCTACCATGGGTTAAGAATTTGCTAGTTGGTCAAGTTGACTTAGAAATCCGTGGGTTAACTTTAGGTGGGGTTTAGGAGGGTCTTTTGGGCTCCCATAAGGTAACCAAGGTCATTTTTAGCTACCTAGGTTGGTACTCTAGGGGTTAGGGATTATTTTCAACCCACTAAGAGCCTTAAATCACATTTATTACACCCTTAAAGTCTCCCTTTTGAAGTTGTGTGAATTTGAGAGTTGTGTGGTTTTGGTTAACCTCCCTTTTCTTCCCAAATTTGTATTTAACTCCATTTATGAAGGAGGAAGGCAAGTGGGAAGAAAGAGATGGAAGGTTCTTCCTCACCTTTGATTGGTTCTTAGATTCTTGGAGGTTTTCCTTTATATGGAAGGTTTTAGGAAGAACTTGAGTGTTCACCCACTCTCTACCTTTAGAGACCATTTTCAGAATTTGAAGGAGCTTAGGAGGGAATTGCTTGGAAGGATAGCTCATTCAAAAATTCAAATCCAACCTTGGGCTTGGAGTAAGGTTGGTTTCCCTTTAGTTTAGAATGTTTTTCTTGGCATGTATGGAAGCTTGGAGCTCCATTAATGGAGTCCTTGCTAATTTTATTGTTTTTGATTAAATTTTTTGATGTGTTTATTTGTTGTTTTTCATTTGCAAATTCATTTATGAATGGAATTATTCAAGGCACATTCACCCTTTAGAGGGTAGAGTAACCTTTAAGGGGGTGGTAGGAAGTGACACCAAGATTGTGCAGAGTCTCCCATGTGTGGAGGGATAAACATGGGGTTCTTGATACCCATGATGCCAACTATGGCCTATGGGCACCTAGGGGACATAAGGAGGATTTTAGACTGCATCTTGTGTAGATGGTCTTTCCATGTCCATGTGTGGCTTGTGAATTTTACTTCGATACTATGCTTCTTCTCCTATTAGTCTACCACTACCCTTGTTTTTAGGAAGGCCTCTTGGAGACCTTTATCTTGTTTTAACCATGTTTGGGAGTTTCAAGTGTTTCTATGTTGAATGTGTTTCTACATGTTTTGTGAATACCTATTTGTATCTTGTTCCGTTCTGGATCTCCTAGCTCGGGGGTGGCCTTGAAAAGGCCTAGGTTGGGAGGTCAGCCTTCGTGGTCAACCTCAATCTCACAGGTACCTAGTTGGATATAGGAGCTGGAAGATTTGTTTAAGATTGAATTTTGAAATTTGGGGATTTCTTTGTAACCTTGTAATGCCATGTAATCTTATTGTTATTAATGTATGAGACTTTGGAAATTAGAAGATTATGAGTAAATTTATGATATAGGGTTATTTATTTGGTGCAACTAAAATAAATATATGGCATTAAATTTTCAAAGATGGAACTTATAGATTTTCAAGTTTATTTAAAAATTCTAAATTATATGTAATAAGTATGATTTATTGAATAAAATTCTAACACTCTCTTTTTGTGCTCTTTAGGAATTTTAAATAAATTTAAGTGTTATTCTGAAGATTAATTTTTATTTCACACTTAGAAAAAATTTCAAAAATAAAATACCCTTTTGAAAGCATTGGTGGCGCAGGGAGCGACGGTCGCGTCGTGCCCCTCCCCATCACCACTGCCTCTCCTCCATACACATGTATCTCCCATTCTGCTCTGCATGTGTGGGGTTGAATAAAAAGTTATAGAGATGGCTTTTGATTTTTAAATTTTGTTTTTAAATTTTAATTATGGTTTGGTATAATATTAAAATTAGATTTGTTTAAATAAATTTATTTTATAGTATGCATATTTCTTTAATATATTTAAGCATTTAAGGGTTTTAAGATATGTTTAATATTTTTGCATGAGGATTAATTTGTATAAAGTAAAGGATATTTCTTTTAATGTATTATTAGAAATTTAAATTTATTTTTAGTTAGATTTAGTTTTAATTTTAATTAATTATAAATTAAATTAAGATTAATCTAATGTGTATATTTTAGTATTTTGATTTTGGATAGGGGTAATTCTTTTGAATTGAAACAACTAGGAAATTAATAATCGACCTTCATAAGTGACTTAGATGCTCTATCAATTTAAAAATGATATGTTTGGGCTATTGATTTAATTCAAGTTATCATTTTATTGACTTAGTAATAAACTTTAGATTTATTATTTCTTCTAGATAAACACATTTTATCGATAGAAGTGGTTTTATAACGTCTTATCATACCTTTAGGAATTTTAAACCTTAGTAGATTATCGTTGGCCATTTTCATGCATGGTTGACTTTTTGGTCAACCCTTGGTCAAACCTAGGTCAATCACCTCAATTTGCGTGCACTGATATTTCATGTTATGTTTTGTACCCTTTTAACTTAGTTGCATGCATATTGGTGCATGGTTGACTTTTGGTAAACTCTAGTTGACTTTAGTCAACTACCTCAATTTGTGTGTTGGTCAAAGTATATAGTTTAGGGATCTCTATAGGATAGTCTGAGAGCTAATTAGCATAGTTTAACTTTTGGTCAAACTTGGTCAACCTTCTCTGGTTTGACCCTTGTGGTGATTTTGGACACTTAGACTTATTCAATTAACTATTTCCCTCTGCATTATTTTACATGCACATAGAACTTGTGTCAGTTGTATTAAACTCCAGCTAACATAGTTGTGTATGTATGTGTATGTTTAGTTAAACATTAGGTTTTAGAAAAAATATTGTAGTTGTGTTTTGCTCTACTTTTTAGGCATCACACTAATATTGAAAGAAATGTTATTACATAGCTTTAGGTTGTGATTTTGAGCACATAAGTTTACAAACAAGGTTGTTATTTTGAGCAAGAAACTTTACGAGCCTTCTTTTCCTTCAAGTTTTTGTAGTTGTGTGTACCTCATGCTAGATGTGTTATGCTTCTACCAAACCCCATTTTATAATCTAAATTAGGCATTTCCTCTACAAAGAAAGCTTCACTAAATTCCCCATTTAAAATTGTGCATTCTTTAATTAGCATGGCATATTTGACCTTTAATGGCCTCAACATTAGTATTCACTCTATAAACAAAGTCATTTTTGTATTTCACGTCAATGTTATATTTTTTCAAATCTTCTTTTACCATGCTAGCTAGACTTTCTAGCCTTTGTTATTTTGGCTTGATTTGATCCCTCTTTGAATTCTATGCCAATCTTAGAGTTTCATTTGGAAATAATTCATTGCAAAAAGAAGATAAGTAATATTAATAGTATTATCTTCAACTTACAAATTTGAGCTTGTTCCACACACTGCTCCATGTTACCTTACTTGAATCAAATTAATTTTATCTTCTATAGTTTCCCAAGCAAAATTTTTGGGCTTTTTGTTAAGTTTTCTTTGCTTCTAACACTTTTCATTTGTAAGTCATTTGCAAATAATTCATTTCCACACACAAAAATTTGAGGACATGAGCCTAGACATATTACCCATCCATTTACACTAGCAATCCATATACCTTTATCTTCCTTTGTACACTTGCATATTTCAAATGTATGTTTACAATTTTAGTAACATAGTTTCCTCTCACTAAATTGCATTGCATGATGGTATTATCTAGTGAACCATACTTGTCTTCTTAGGCTATTCCAAAGAAAACATATACCATGGAATGTCATCTCGGTGTCTTTGATGCATGTATTTCTCTTGCATGTTCCCAATGAATAACCATGACAATGCATACAGTGATGCCTCTTGTGAAAAAGTCAATAAGCTTAGACACAATACCCAGATAGGGGTGTCACAAAAATCTTAATAGGTTAAAAAATATCCCTCCAAAAGAAAATTATTCATTATAAAATTGAATTTCCCTCCAAGATCCTTGACAAACACAATGGGTAATGCAAACCTCCCTTCTTGATATGCAAGTGTGAGACTAGTGGCATTTTATTTTTGAGAATGCTAAGATGATTCATAATGTTCCCTATACTGAAAATCTACTTTTCAAAGCAATTTTATAATGGGAATCACATGTCCTAAGCAAATGCTGCATATCCCATCTTCAAGAGATTCTTTTATAGTGTTCTTCCTTTGGAATCATTTAATTTTTCTCTTCTTTTCTTGGTATGAGATTTTGCAATTTCTCAAAATTTTAGGCCATCAACTTGATGGAAGGGGATTTTTAATTTTATAAAGGTCACCCAATTTTACATCAAGTTTAAACCATTGAAAATTAACATCCATGATTTTTAGTGCATAATTCTCCATTTCAAATTTACTATGCATACTTCCTAGTATAAAAATTTTAAATAAAACAACGTCACAAAACAAGACGAAAGGAAGTCTATAGTAAAAAATTTATCATTCATAACAATCTTTTGATTTGGAGTTCCAAGGTACGTATAAAATGGGATTTGTTTCATCCTTTTATGGCTTCTCTTTGACATAATGTCACCACTTGTTCACTTGAGGACTTAACAATTCACCATCTTTCTCTACTCACTATGTTTCATATATCTATGATTTGTCATAACCTCTTTGGTCTTTTTATAGTGCATAGTTCTCTCATTGTTGTTATCTTTTTTTTTTAATCTATAACATTATGATTTTATTGATATAACAGGAATTTACATAGGGCAACCAGCCAAAATGGAATTCCTCACCACGGAATTCACCAAAATCTACAGTTCGATCGATAGCTACAAAAGACCGTCCATAATAAATTTTTGGACATTACAATCACAGAGAAAGACAGTTATGGATCCTTAGATGATATTACAAAAGGATGAAACCAAACATCCTCCAAGCAAGAGAAAAAGATAAACCAAAACTCTGGGCACCAAAATTTGGAGGGAACTACATTCAGAGTAAGTAGAGATTCCCAAAAACAAAAAAACACAGCACCCATAAGCCTCAAAGGGCATAATAAATTGTAAAGGCCCTCGGCCATCATGACATTTTAAACACAATTTAAACCAGTAAACCCAGATAGCACACCAAAAACTCCAGGTGGGAACAAAAACCGCCAAAACAACAAGCATTCATCATCAGGGTTTCTACCACATGACCAACAAAAAACCAAACTGAGCACCAAGAAAAACCTCCTGAAAGCCATCAAAGCTTCCCCTTGGAATTATGTCACCTCTGCCCTCATTTCTTTCTTGGCACGTTCACATAGATTGCAGAGACCATAGCTCCAGCTGCAACCTTAGCCTTTTGCAATTCCTACTTCAAAAGATGCCATTTCCTCTCAATGTATGCACAAAAGGCAACCTTATAAACCTTTCCCCACTAGCGCACAAAGGGAACCCTACCAAAGAGTCAGCCTTCTTCCTCGTCCTCAAAAAACTCTGTGTACTTAAAACCAACACCAGGGTAGGCCCATTCCAAGATAGAGTCCAACCCCACCAATAATTCTTTGTCAAACAAATATTCTATTACTGCCTTCACAATGTCTTCCTTCTCCCCAACCTAAAGAGCCCATGCTATCATCATTGCAATGACATCAACATTAGCCCTCCGCTTCAAATGACACTCCTGAAATTGATCACCAAGAACCGCAATAGCCACCATGGCCACTACATCCACCTTGAAGTTTAATAAAACCCTCATCCATTCCAAACTAACTGGGCCTTTAAAATCTTTTTGTTGCTTAGTGATGTCGATTGTGAAGGTGGCCTCCATATCTGCAACCTGCAAAATAAAACTAGCGACCAAACATAAAACACAACTGTAGCATAATGCCAAATAATCTTGAGAAAGGCACCAATAAATGAAGACATCCCATCAAAGCAGGTTTGTTCCATACACACATGCCACCTTACATCAACACTTACTCTTCCCTCATGAAAGCGTCACCACCTTCGGTCCTTTCAAAGAAAATTAAATCATTGCCAAGCAAGTCAAACATAGAGAGAAAAGAACACCCTGTGTTGACATCATGAAAAGAAAAGGCAATGAAACCCAACGGTCATCATGGAAGAAAGAAAAAAAGCCAAACCACCCATAAAGCTTTTAACTTAACAATTAAATAAAAACCTCAAGCATCTAACTCCCACTTGCAGGAATCATCAAAATATAACTCCTCCTCAGACTCCAAACCAATTGCCCGTTTAAATAAAACATCAACCTCCATATTACCTTCTCGCTTAATATGACTAATTTTAAAGTCATCAAAGGATAGAAGCATCCTATTGATATCCATAATAGTATTATTCAAATGCCATGCCTTGATCCCTTTATTTATGATAGCATTGACAATAACCATAGAATCACCTTCTAAATGGAGGTTCTTGAATTTAAGTTTTTGGCCTAACCTCATAGCAAGGTGAGCAGCACCAACTTTAGCTTCATTGTTAGTTCTTGGCTTCAATTTTTGGGTTGCAAAGGCAATAAAATCCCCTCTACAATTTCTAGCTATCACACCTACCCCCGATGGTCTCGGGTTGCCCCTAGAAGCACCATCAAAATTTATCTTCACCCAGTTCTCCTGTGGTTCCAACCATCTATCCTTAAGTCATCATTTAGAAAGAGGGCCTTGATTATCCAGATTACCTCTATTGAGCTTAAGGTGAGGCCATTTAGCATGCAATAACCTATCACTTGCAGTATATGTCAAAGTGCTTTGCTGCTGAAATAGAGCAGTTTTCATACCTCCTCAATGGATAAAAAAATTCTAGATTTAATTCTCTCAACAGGTTCCGCTTTGTCCTAAAAAATCCTTATGTTCCTCTCCTTCCACACCTCCCAAATAATTATAGAGGGGCACATAAGCCATAAAGGGGCCATGAATGAAAAATATTTTGGTGCAAGCCAGCTCTCAAAGGTCATTTTAATAGTTTTAGGTAAAGGACCTAACCAGTGCAACTTGGATCTAATAAAGCTCCAACACTCATAAGCATAAGGGCAATGCAACAATAGATGATCCATCTCCTCAACCTCCGAGTTGCACAAAACACATTTAGTTGGTCCATGGAAACCAAACCTTTTCCTTCTTTCACCTGTCAGGATCCTCCCATGCATTGCAAGCCAAGCAAAAACACCTGCCTTGGGAAGGCAATTTTTGTTCCAGCACAAGCTTACAGGCCATTCCCTCCTAAGCTCAGCCACCTCCAAGGCTTTAAAACCCACTTTAACAGAATCTAAACCTGAAGAAGCAGCACACCAAATAATGTTGTCTTCCCTAGAGGACAAAGAGACTTTCCTTAACAGAAAGAGATTATGCATAACATTCTTCTGAAGATCATTTAAGCCTGAGTTGTCTAGATTGCGCCACTTCCAAACTGGTCATAAAGGAGAGTCCTCTTGCATGATATAATCTGCCACCTTATCCCCTCACTGCACCAACAAAATGTCTTTGATCTCTCTATACATCTCCTCATGCTTCAAAGATTTGTAACCCTTCCAAGAGTCATCCCAAAAAAAAGCCTTGTGACCATCCCCTATGAGCCAAGTTAAGTGATTTTTAATAATATCCCTGCTATCTAAAATAAAATTCCACATGAATGAACCTCTAGGGGGTTTCTAATTCTCAAAATGCCCTCATCAGCCTCTGAATCAAGGTATTTTGCTTTAACAATTTTGACCCAAACTTTGTCATGGTCAGTGTAAATATTCCACACAAGTTTAGCCCCCAGGGCCTGATTCATCAAACTCCATTTTCTTATACCAGCCCCCCTTGCTCCTTCAAGCTACAAATTTTATCCCATGTAATGAGAGGCCACCTATCTTCAGCATTTCCACCACACCAGAAGAATTTTTTCATTCTCTTCTCGATAAGCTCAAGGACATTAGAGGGGATTTTTAAACAACTCATAGAGTAGATAGGAATGGCTGAGATGACAGATTTAAGTAGAACAATTCTTCTAGTAGAAGAAAGCCATTTCCCTTTCCAGCCTTCCATCGATTTTAAGCATTTATCTATGAGTTCTTGCTAAAGGTTAGATTTACAAACACCAACAAACAAAGGCACACCAAGATACTTCCTAGGGAGAGAGCCTTGTTTGATTTTCAAAATGCTGCATAATTGTTGTTGCATAGAAGAACTAGTGTTGAAGAAAAAATCTCTGATTTCTGCGAATTAACACACTGCCCTGTAGCCATTGAGTAGCTATCTAAAGCTGCCTTAATAACTCTAGCTTCCCTTACCGAGGAATCCCCCATAAGAAAATTATCATCTATAAATTGTAGGTGTGTGGTGGACTCCACACAAGCAGTAATAAAAATCCCCTTCCACACACCCAACTGCCTTTTATGTGAAATAAGTCTCCCAAGAGCCTCTACCATAATGATGCAGAGAAAGGGGGATAGGGGGTCCCCTTGCCAAAGACCTCTAGAGGTCTCAAAAAAACCTTGAGGGATGTCATTAACAAGGACTAAGATACGAGGAGTTTCAATGCAACTTCTAACCCATTTCAACCAATCATCCCTGAAACCAATTTTTTTAAGCATCTCGATAAGAAAGTCCCTATTAAAATGGTCATAAGCCTTCTTTATGTCTAGCTTGATCATCATTTTAGGCACCTTAGCCTGCTTAATAGTGTGGATAGCTTCATGAGCAACAATAATACCCTCAAAGATTGACCGATTTGGGGCAAAACCGCTTTGTTCTGGAGAGATGAGGCCTGTCAAAAAGGGTTTAAGTCTGTTAGCAATCACTTTTGAAATCACCTTGTAAATGGTGTTGCATAGAGCTATGGGTCTAAATTCATCAAAGGATTGGAAATCACCTTTTTTGGGGAATTAAAGATATGAATGTGTTATTAAAATCTTTAAGCACGAAACCCCCACAATGGGATTCCTCCACCACTCCCCAAACATCATTACCCACAATATCCCAAGCTCTTTAGAAGAAGAGGGAAGGGAAGCCATCAGGGCCTGGGGCTTTATCACTTCCTAACCTGAATAGAGTGACTCTAACTTCTTCCTTAGAAACTGGAGCCATCAGTCATGAATTCTGCACCTCAGTCAAGATCTTAGGGATGACATCAAAAATACAATCTGAACTCAAAAGGCTTGTGTCCTTTAAAGAGAAGATATCATGGAAATATTGCACAACTTCTTCATTAATTTGTTTCATATCTATTACAACAATACCCTGTGCATTTTTTATTGAGAAAATTCTATTTCTAGCTCGATTGGCTTTAATAGATCTATGAAAAAATATGGTATTACGATCACCATCCTTCAGTGAGGTCTCCCTAGGTTTCTGCCTCCAAAAAGTTTCCTCCCTACCTAGGATCTCTTTATATCTACTTAAGAGATCCTTTTCTTCTTCATGGGCCACCTCATCCATGCTGAACTCAATAATCATGTTATTAAGAG
This sequence comes from Chamaecyparis obtusa, assembly GCA_027943335.1. Taxonomy (NCBI): domain Eukaryota; kingdom Viridiplantae; phylum Streptophyta; class Pinopsida; order Cupressales; family Cupressaceae; genus Chamaecyparis; species Chamaecyparis obtusa. The sequence continues at coordinate 719,610 of BSBK01002670.1, forward strand.
TAGCCAGGCTTTCCTCCACAAAAATATTCTTAAAGGAAGCTCTATTCCAAATTTTCAACTAGTCTTTGATATATTGTAAGCACTTAAAAAAGATGAAAGAAAGATTACCTTCCCATAAAGGAGCATTCTTCTACCAGGAGGAGAGAAAAGGGAGAAAGTTTGGATCCCTAAACTACATTGCCTCAAATTTGAAAGGAGAATGTTCCAGAGTGAGATCATCCTGTATGTTGCAACATATCCGATAATGATCTGAGCCCGAGATAGGGATAATTTTAGCATTGCACACCCAATCCGCCTGATCCCATTTCCCTGCTAGTAAAAAAATGATCCAAATTCTCTGCAATATTAAGAAATTCATTCCTTCTGTTAGTCCAAGTGTAACCACCATATCTAAAAGCAACCTCAATCAAGCCATTATCCCACACAAAATTAGAGAAGTCAATTTGAATTCTACCCTGCCATCCTTTCCCCCCTCTCTTCTCTATTGGGCTTAAAATTGCAATGAAATCTTCGCCTAATAAGAATAATTCATCCTTATTAGAATTCAACAAATCTGAGATGGCACACCATAATAACCTTTTCTCCATGACATTATTAGGGCCATATACATTCAGCAAAAAAAGTTTGGTCAGAAGTTGCTTTGAGGTAACTTCCAACCATTGCATGTTACTGTCTTGGTAGATAAGTCTAATATCGACTGTACTTCTATCCCATAAAGCACAGAGACCGCCAGAGGCACCATTTGAAAAAGACAAGACATTGCCCCACCTGCTAAAAAGTTTCTAGAAAGTAGGTCCATTAGCCACCTTCAATTTAGTTTCTTGAAAGAGAATAATGTCTACCCATGGCTGATCAAGCCCACGTTTGATCATGAGAATCTTGTTAGGGGCATTGCAGCCCTTGACATTCTAGGATAGGATCCTCATTGCTTCCAGGAAAGGGTTATCCCTTTCCCGATCTCAACAATTTTGTTTGGTCGGTTACACAACCAGCCATTTCAAGCTTCTCCTTTGTGGACTGAGCTCCTTGCTTTTTCTTTTCCCCAACTCTTGGGCGTTTAAGAGTAGAGTCCAATTGCTCCACACCCCTAGGGCTTGGGATGTTGGAAGACTCAAATAGACCTACGTCATCCTCCTCTATATCCTCACTTTGAGAGATGTATAGAGTTTCAGAGTCAATAAGGTCTCGCCCACTATCCCTAACATCTATGAAGAGACCTTTCAGGTTCCTGATAGGGGAAATTCTACCATCAATAGCATCCCTGCGCTCCACTGGACCCCCAAGCAAATGATCCATCTCCTCAACAGGCTCTTCCCTATGCTATAAGGGTTCTACCCCTGGGTTGAAGCCTCTATTATCATCTGCAAAACTTAGCTCCTTAATACCTTGCATCTTACAGAGCTTAGATTCATCTAAACCTAAATCCCTATCACTAGCATAGGAGGGACTAATTTCCTTAGTAGCCCATTGCTGAAGATCATTACTTTCTTTGTCCACATTTTCCCTAACCAAAGGAGGGGAATCATGTAACCTAGGAGAATCAATCTGACAATACACGAAATCAGGGCCTGTCGGAAGAGGGGAAGCAAAAACCATCTCAGTGGGTGAGGCCCCACAACATTCTTATCCAATTTGAGAACACTCTCTCATGAAGATTCCATCCATTGCCTTTAACAGAAATCTATCGCTAGAAGAAAAAGGTTCTGCATCACGGACTGCCACATAAAAATCATCCTATTGAAATGGGGAGGCAACATTCTATTGATGTTCAATCATTTGGATCAGACTACTGATCAAAATAGAGTCATCCGTAAACTTCCCTTTACCTAGAGGATCATAGCTGAATGCATCATAAGATAACCCTGCATCCACTACATCCATAGCCTGTAAAGGTTGAATCCACTCACCATTGTCCATGTGAATAGAGATGTGAGAGGGCATCGTATAACATGTTTTCCTCCAAACTAACACTGTAGGAGTGATAGCAAAATTATCCGAGTTGATCCCTTCCTCAAATCTGACAAACTTCCCCATAGATTCACCCAAAATCTTTAGGGTTTCTACACCTCTATATTCCTGTGGGAGGTTCTCCATTTTGAACCAGATTGGGACTTCTTTAACACTCTTCTACTCATGGTTAAAGTTACTGGTCCATTTCTTCACAAATAAACCCTCACCATCCACAAAATACGACCCATGATTCAAAATTCAGTCCATGTCCTCCATAGAAGCACACATAATAAGGTAGAAACCATTGGTCATCATTTTTATGGAGATGAAGGAACTTTGCCAGTGTTACTCACACCAAGCCTTAATCTTAGAATACAAAGGCCATCTTCCCAACCACTTAAGGACTAAAGATTTTTCCCCCAAAATCAGAGGGTCCTCCATCCATTGTGGGTTGTTCAACACAACAGTAGCATAGGAGGTCGCAACAGTAATATTCTTAAAGCCTGGAGAGTTGGATCTCTCTAAAGGAGCTTTCTTTTATTCCAGAACTACGCTGCCCCCCGATTTAGGTCGCCAGAACTTTTTTTCAATCTGTTGAAACTTAAAGCCTTTGTTAATCAAGGGTTCCCTAGAATCTTGCCGAAAGGGAATGCGATCCTCCCATCTCCTACCATTCCTATGAAAACATCTCTGGTTCCACATATTTGACTCCTTCCTTTCCTTAATAACATTGTTATAAGAGTGTTGGCCTCTTCTACTGAAAGGCCACCGATTGTGTTGTCTATAGCTAGCAAAAAACCCTCCCCGATGGCTTTGGAAGGGATTTTGCATCCTTCACTATCTTCTAAATATTGCTCTCATGCTACCTCTCTTGCCAAAACCTTACTTCAAATGTCATTACAAATACATTTGGATTGTCCTTTGTCCAACTGAATTGACACTTTCCACTTTATATTTTCATTTAATTATTTATTTTTCAAATTGGTCATTGTGTTTTCACCTAGGCCATCTATTTGGGAATAATACAAAAGAGATTTAAAAGTTTAAAAAATGTAAGAAATTGTAATATTGACAATTATGAGGTTAAAAAGTGTCTATAATAATTATGTTATGATTCAAATGATGATGATATTCAACTATCATGATCATGTAATAGGTCTTCAAATGAGATGCTTAGCACCACTCTATATCTATCATTTGAAACAGAGCTATGATTGTTAATGACCAAACATTTTTAATTCTAAAATTTAAATTCCTTCTATCTTATGCTTTTGTATACACAAAGAATTATATTATTATGATATGAGGAAATCAAGTTATTTGGAAACCAATTTCTTGGCTTTCACTATGCTTCATTATTGGATAATGTTCCTCTTACATAAACAAAGCTATCAAACAAAGTGTTGTCTTCAACATCATTCTAAATGTTATAGTTCCCAATGTTGCAATAGATCTCTTCAAACATGTATGATAAACTTCATTTCAAACCCTCAATTTTCTAAATTTCTCAACATCATTGTTATGCCAGATATAATTTCTATTTACTATACTAATATATCCAATTCTACCTTAATCTTAAATAAAATTCTTAAAGAAAACACTCTTTATGACTGGTGCACGCATGGGACTTTGTCAAAACTACAATAACAACCTTTAAATAATTACAATATAACCATGAACAAGATTTTACAATTTCATGTTGGTTTTCAATAACCAAATTGAATCATATTTTCTGACCAATATTTGTCATGAACTCAACTCCAACTAGAAAGCCTCAATATAATCCCTTTGCATAACAAATCAATAACAACAATAATTTAAAGCTTATATGTCATCATCTCATTTCTGAAAAAAAACATAACAAAATGATTTGAAGGACATAGATAAATATCTAGCATCATCCCTATTGTACATACAAAATTCCATGACATTGGATTTAAATTCACAATCGCTTGAACACACTTAAATTTAAAGACACAAACACTTGAAATCCTCTTTGGGATTCCCTTTTCCAAATCCATATTTTCTCTTCCCCTCTTTGGCTTTATCGTGCATGAGATATTCATAAAGCTGGCTTTCATAGCTAATTCCACCAACAACTTTTATTTTACCTTGTTGCATATATGGTCCCATATTCTTCACAAATTCTTCCTCCCATCCAATTCAGAAACATTCTAGAAAGAAACCCTTGCATTTCCCCACATTTTTCTACTAAATTTATTAAGTTTCTCATTCCATGTCTTTAATCTCATTCGTAAAATACACAATGCATCAAATTTATTTATGGCATTACCACTCTCCATAAAAAATTTTAAACTTAAAAGATGACAAATTCATATGTATCCCAGTTGTCAAATCACCCACTTCAGACCTAACATAGGTAGAAACAACTACATCCAAGAATCAATCAATCCAAATTTTGTACAACACATTGTCTATATAACTTTTACTAACAAAAATGGTATACTCATATATTTTACATTGTAAAGCCAAAGCTTTTATGGTATCAAGTTTATATCTTCTCATCTAAAGTTGTGACTCTGACAATGTCTTTAATCTATGACATAAATTTAATAAAATATAAATTTTACAAAAGCTCTATAAACAATCCCATACCACAGGCTCTAACATGACAGCTTTTGTATACAAATCCCTAGATATATATATATGATGAAATAACATTGTAGAAAATGTAGTTTGACCCACTTTTACATCAACTTCAAACCATTAGAAAATTAATATGCATGCTTCTTGGTAGAGTTGTAGACTTTGCTAATAGTCTCAAGTTTCTCATGCATTGATATATATTTTTTATTATAATTATAGATGTTGTACTTATCATTCACAAATTTATTAAGAATAAATTTAATATAATTTTACATAAACATGTCTTTTATTATTTTCAAATATATGTAAAACCACAATTAACTTTTCTTTAATACATATAAGGAAACAATCATGGAGCGGGAGAGAGAGGGAGGGGGAGAAAGAGTGGGAGGAAGTTTTTTGAATTCGAGGCAGGATGGGAAGCTTGAGGTACCTGGAAATGCTACAAAAGCTGAGCTTTAACTTGGAAATGCTGTGGAATTTGAGCCAGGGACAGTCAAAAAATCTAAGAGATCAGTGTCAGATGAGGGGGAAAATGTCAGTGGGTCAAGCTTGGCCCAGCCCAGCAAGGACACCAGCCCTGTCTTGGGACCAAAGGTGGAAAAGGTTGAAAATTCTAAGAAAGTTGAAGGGTCAATGAAACAACAAGAAGATTCCTCACATGATGGGGATTTGAAAAAAGGTAAGTAGAAATGGTCAGGCCTTTTTGGTGTTAAATCAATTGGTAAATCTTCTTTCCGTAAGGTAGACATTGTTTCAGATCCGATTAAGGGAGATATAGGTATTAACATACCTAATCAAATCATGGACCATATTGTTTCTATTATGGCTTCTACCTTGATAGGAAAGTTTATGGGTCCTCGACTGAATATAGATTTGGTGAGATCTTTCACTCACCAAAAATGGAAACTCAAAGGACAGGTGGATGTAGTGGCGATGCCTAAAGGATTCTTTTCCTTTGAATTTTCCAATGTAAAAGACCTTGCTAACGTGTTGTGTGATGGCCCTTGGATGATGGGTAAATCCTCTTTATCTTTGTAGAAGTGGTCAACAAATATGGACTATAATGAAAGTTTCTTCATTTATGCACCTGTCTAGTTTCGTTTGCCAAAATTACCTTTAGAATACTGGCATGAGGACATGCTGGTGGCCATAGCAAGTTCCTTTGGTGAACTACTAACTATAGATCTGATGAAAGCAGCTCGAACCAGACAAGTGTTTGCTAGGATCTGTGTTAATATCTAGCAAGACACAAAGCTACCCCAAATAATAACACTTAACTTGAAGGTCAGTAAGTGGAGACAAGAAGTAGAATATGAAATAGTGCCATTTTCTTGTTTCACTTGTAAGAAATCTGGTCATTGGGCTAAGCATTGCCCTCTGAAGCTCCCAACAGATAAGAAAGAACATGAGACTAAAAGAGTTAAGAAATGGGAGTGAAAAAAAAGAGGATATAAAAAAACCTCCTAAAGATCCGAATCCCAGTTCTAACCTTGTGGAGAAACCAAATATCCCAAAACTTGAGAAGGAAGTAACAGGAGAACTAAAGGAGGTTACAAACCAAGAGGAGATGAACAAAACATAGGAGGCCCTTGATTCTTCAGCAGGAATAGACCCTAAGCTAATCTCTAGAGTTGAAGATAGCCTGGACACTACCCCAGAGATTGGTTCCCAGAAAGAGCAATAGGGGACTGATGATGACCTGATAGCTCACACTGCAGAAGATCAACTCAGTAGTGGAGCTTTGAATGCAAACCTCAATGACTCTAATGCGAGGCAAGAATAGCTAAAAGGTAACAATGATGATTCAAAGTCTGTTAAAGTTGAGAAAAATAATAATCCTTGGATTGCAGTGAAGGAACGTAAAAAATCTCCTCTCTGGAAAGGAACTGGTTCCCAACCTAGAATGGAACATCATAAAGACCAGACTCCTCTATCAGGAAAAAATATTTCAAAATTCTCTCTAGGATGTCATGCATCTGAATCAAGCAAAAAGAGTGGACAATTCAAACAAGGTAAGGTTCATACTAGAGGCCAACAACAAAAAGCGGACACTGGTACACCTAAGAGAGAAAGAGGAAGAATATCTAAAAAACACCAAAGGGAGCTGGAAGAAAAATAGAACATAACAGATGGAAGATAGCTTACCATTGATCAGGTCTATTCCCAAATCCTTAAATGAATATTTTATCATGGAACATAAGAGGTCTTAATGGACCTCATAAGCAAGATGTAGTTAGGAATTTAGTAAGAGATACTAAACCTAATATTCTTCTAATTCAAGAAACTAAGATGTTGAAATATAAGGTTGCTAAAATTAACCTGCTTAAAAAAGAGGGGAATCTTGGTAGTCATTCTGATGGTGCTTCAGGAGGTTTTCCCATTTTCTGGAACACTAAGTGTTATAATTGTTACTTTTTGAGAGAGGAGAAGAATTTAATGGTAGTTAAAGTTAGCAAAATTAAGGATAACTTCTCATGGACCCTGATCAATGTGTATGCTCCTAATACGAAGTCAGGAAAACTCAAACTTTGGAAAAGGCTTCATGACTTCAGGATATCTAATCCTGATGAAAACTGGATGATTATGGGAGACTTCAACACCCCCCTAAAAGAAATGGATAAAAGAGGTGGCAATATAACTCAAGTGGATAACATGGTTGATTTGATGGAATTCATAAGTAATGAAGGTTTGCTGGACGTAGATCTTGAAGGAATAAACTACACATGATCTAATAGGAGAGTGGGAGGAGATCTAATTCAGATAAAGCTTGACAGAGTTCTTTTATCTCCGGATTGGTATGCAAAATTCTCTTGCTCTCTCTCATCCCTCAACCGAATAGGATTGGATCACTATCCTATCTCATTTTTAGCTAATTCTTTTAGTGGTAAAATAAATTCCCCTTTCTGATTTGAAAAAATGTGGCTTGCCCACCCTGACCTTGAAAACAAAATAAGGGACTGGTGGAAAATTAAAGTGGAAGGAAAATATATGTTTGAAGTGGCAAAAAAATGGCAAATTTTAAAGCCAAAGTAAGACAATGGAACAAGGATGTCTATGGAGATATCTTCCAATCCAAAAGCAAGATTCAAATTAATCTAAAAGAAATGAAGGATAAGATCCAAAGTATAGGACTGACTGAGGACCTTAAAAAAGAGGAAAACCATATCCTGGCAAACCACAACATCATTTTGAAAGAAGAGACTTTCTGGAGGCAGAGATCTAGATCTTTATGGCTGAGTGTGGGAGACAAAAACACAATATTTTTTCATCTTAATGCTATGAAGCATAAAGCTATGAACAAAATTAATTCTTTAGCTACTACTAGGGGAACTATATCAAGAGAAGAGGAAATTAGGGAAGAAATGATGGGCTATTTTGCCTCTCTTCTTTCTAAAGAGCTGAATCTAAAGCAGGAGAATCAAAACACTTTACTGCATTCCATTCCCAAAATTTTGGAGTCTAAAGACAATGAATTGCTCAAAGCTATCCCTAAGGAAGAAGAAATCAAAAGGCCGGTTTTCTCTTTTGAAGGAGAAAAATCTCTAGGATCGGATGGGTTCCAAATGTTCTTTTTTAAATCTTTCTAGAACATCATTGGGAAAGATGTGTGTTGTGCTATGAAAGAGTTCTTTGGCTAAGTCTATCCTGAAGGAACTTAACTCTACTTTTATAGCTCTTATTTCAAAAAGACCAGGAGCCAAAACTGCTGATAGCTTCAGACCCATCAGTCTCTGTAACTCCTTGTACAAAATTATGTCTAAGGTCCTCACTTCCAGACTCTTAAAAATTCTTCCTAATCTTATATCTCCTCAACATAATGGCTTTGTCCCGGGGAGACAGATTCTGGACTCTATAATAGTCGTGCATGAGAATATCCATTCTTTGGAGAAATCTAGGAAACAAGGTTTCTTGATGAAGCTGGATTTGTCGAAAGCCTATGATAGAGTGGATTGGGAGCTGTTATCAAATATTCTTCAGGATTTTGGATTTGATCCGGGGGTGGTTAAACTTATTATGCAACTGGTTACTATTGTTTCCTCTTCTTTCATTGTGAACAGGGGCTCCTCTCCTTTCTTTAGACCTTCTAGAGGTTTGAGACAAGGAGATCCTATCTCTCCTATCCTCTTTTCTATTATGGCAGAATGTCTTGGGAGATTTATTAATAGTATGGTCACAAATGGGCAGATTTCTGGTCTCCAACCTTCTTCCTCAAGTCTTAAGTGTTCCCATGAACAATTTGTTAATGACATGATTCTAATGAGAGAATCCATTGTCAAAGAAGCGAGGAATTTGAAAAAGGTCCTCAATGTTTATTCTAATGCTATGGGTAAACTAATCAACTAGGAGAAATTTTTTATATACTTTAGTAATACTCCAGAAGAAAGAAAGAATAAAATCTCTTCTATTTTAGGTTGTAAGATAGGATTGCTTCCTGCTCCTTATTTGGGTTTGCCTCTATGTCTGAAACCTGAAGCCTATTTCTGGAATGAAATCCTTGACAAATTCCACAATAAAATTGTTGGGTGGAAAGAAGCTATTCTAAGCCAAGTTGGCAAAGTGCAATTGCTAAAGGAAACTCTTCAAAATCTTCCAGTTTATGCTCTCAGTTTGTTTAAAATACCTCAAAAGTATGCCGACATTATTGAAAAAATCCAAAAAATATTCCTCTGGACTGAGGTTGAGGAGAAAAAAAGATTCAATCTGGTTTCCTGGGAAAAGGTTTGTAAACCTAAGAAATTTGGAGGGTTGGGCATTAGAAACATAACTAATACTAATAAAGCTCTATTAGCAAAGCAATGCTAGAGGATCTTTGAAGAAGAAAAAGAATGGAATTCAATCATTAAAAGAAAATACCATCTCACTTCCCTTGAAGGCACTCTTCACTCTCAAGTTGACATCCATGGATCGTATGTCTAGAATAGTATCAACAAGGGTAAGAAACTGGTCAGAAAAGGTGTTATATGGAAGCTGGGAAATGGTAGGAAGATCTAGTTCTGGGATGATAAATGGCTGATGGAAAATACTCTTGTTGATAACCAGGAATGACAAACCGCGATCCAGGAATGTAAAGAGACAATCAGGGAAAAGGTGAGTGACTACTAGACTAATGAAGAATGGATAGATCTTGGATTGAAGGATCACATATTCAAAGAGGTGAATAAATAACTCAATAATTGGTTTATTAGAGAAAATGTGTCTGACGAACTGATTTGGGGCCCTGATAACATTGGCAAGCTCTTGGTTGCTTCTGCTTCAGCCCTCCTCATCCCTCATGATGACTAGCCCCTTTGCTCTCAGGTATGGAAAAAAGATTTAATCCCAAAAATTAACATGTTTTTTTGGTTTCTTGTTCAGAATAAAATCCTCACAGTGGACAACCTCACTAGAAGAGGATTCCAAATGCCAAATAGATGCATCTTGTTCTGTGAAGAGGCTGAATCCTGTAATCACTTAATGATCCATTTTTCCTTTGCTAGAGAGATGTGGGACTCTATCCTCATGTCCTTGAACCTGAAGTGGGTTAAGCCTCAAAACCTTCAGAGTTTTGTTCAACAATGGCAGTGCCCTTTTCATGACAAAAATGCCAAGAATCTGTGGAAGCTTGTCCTCCCTCACTTCGCCTAGAAAATATGGAAGGAGAGGAACAACAAAGTCTTTAGAGAAAAAATAACACCCTCTCTTATGGTTGCTAACTCTCTATGCAGAAGCCTCATGGAAAATTTTAGAAGCATAGGCAAGAAAGACTCTATCTCATGGAATCCTAACCATAATAATGATAATTCCATATCTTGGGACAACTTGAAGAGCAGGACAAACCTAAATCCTAGAGACAATGTTATGTGGACTGCTCCTCCTGTGGGATGGTTAAAAGGGAACTTTGATGGCTCTACTAGAGGAAACCCTGGAAGGGATAGAGGGGGAGGCCTAATAAGAGACTGGGCTGGTAATTGTTCGGGAGCTATAGCGGCTCCGTTGGGAATTCAAACTAACCATGTAGTGGAAGTGGAGGCGGTGCTCTATGTTGTAAAGTTGGCTAAAGAGATGGGATGCTCAAAGCTTTGGCTGGAAGGTGATTCTCTCAACATTATTAATAGTATTAAAGGTAAAAATGAGAGCTCATGGACCATAGCTCACATAATTGATAAAATCAAGATGATAATCCAAACTTTTGAGGAAAGCCACGTCACCCACATATACCATGAAGGTAACAAGCTAGCGGATAGGTTGGCAAATGAGGGGGCCCAGAATGATGTCACAAAAATATGGATAGGGGAAGCAAATCTAAAAATAGAGATCATAAGTCTAATCAGTTATAATAAAATTAATCACAAGGGGGGAAAAGCCACTCAATTTAATGATGATAAGGACGAAGCAATTATCGAGGAGAGAAGCATGTAAGGTGAAGTTTGTGTTCATTATTTTGGCTTTAACGACACACAGATTTTGGGTAATTTTAAGAGTTCTGAATAGCAAGAGAAAGCTGAGTCGCGAGTCTTGGAAAATTGGTAAGATTTTGAGCTAGAACAGTAACATAATTTAGAAAAAAGGAGGAGGTCTGAGAAGGGAGGAGCCTTTTGACTGTGAGAAATGGAGACAAGAGAAGAAGGTATGGAAGAAGTTGAAGAAAGGAGGAGTCACACCGTACATTGAAAATCTTCATGGTTATGATAAACAGGTAACTACTAAGTTTGCTGAAGGCTAGATTAATGGAAAAGTTAATTTATGGGGCAAATCTTTCCCACTTACACTTACCCTTATTTATGAAATTACTGGTTTATCCATGGAAGGAATGCACTTTTATAGGGACAATAAGCATATAGGCTCTGAAGCTTTTAAGCTTTTTCCTAAAACTATGGATGAAGAAGCTCTGATGACCAAAAGCAAAGGGGATTATGTAGATATCACAAAAATCAAGGAATTTTGGGCTAAAATGTTGAAGGTGTTGATTGAGTACTTCACACTAGATGGGTGTTACTCTAAAATTTATAACCTGCACTTTGTTTTAGCTAACCACTTTAGGCATGACAAAAAGGTCTCCTTCCTGTACTTTATGTTGAGTTCTTTGAACAATAGTATAACTGAGCATAGAAAGAAAGCAAGAAATCTAATTTTGCATGAGGGATTGATTCTCCTCATCACAGACTATGCTAGGGACATTATCTCAGATCCTATTCCTAAAAGGGTTACTAGAAAAAGAAAGGATAAAAGAGAGGAAGAGAGAAAGGAAGTAACTCACAAGAAGGGAAGGAAAAACAAGAAGGCCATTGATAGTGGTGATGATGCTGGAAACAAGAATGATGAGAAAAAAAGCAATGACAAGGATGATGAAGCTGGTGACAAAAGCCCTTTGTCTTAGGGAAAGGGTAGTACTCAAGAGGAGAATGCCAAAGAGGACTTTGGTAAAGAGGAGGACACTCGGGAAAAAGAGGACCTAAATCCTGAAGAAAATGAGCAGGAGGAGGCCATGAAGGAAAAAGAAAACATGGTAGAAGATGATGAGGAGGAAGAAGGGGGTAAAGAAGAAGAATTGAAGAGGAATATATTGAAGATGAATAATTTGAAAAGGAAGAGGAAGATGGCCAGGATGACCCTAGACCAGAAGAGAAAGAAGAAGAACTAAGTGAAAAAGAGGAAGGGAAAGGCCAGTTGAGCTATGAGGAAAGCACTAGTCAAAAGGAGGCTACCTTAGTTTTCAAGATGGATGCTACTATTCTGGAGGAGGTTAAGATGACCGAAGGCCACGGTATTCACTTGGATAAGTGGATTATGAAGGAAATGTAGGAAATGAAAAATCACCTTCAGGCCATGGAAGACACTACGAATACCCTTAGTACTAAGCTGGAAAGGTTGGAAAAGAATTTTTTGAATAAGGTAAAAAATAATAACCTGAATGAGAATATTTCTGCTAAAATTAATATGATGGTTGACAACAAGCTTAAAGAACTAACAAAAAAAATTAGTTACAATGGGTACATAATAAATGAGGTCCTGAAGCACAGTAATGAGGGCCTCAATGCCTCTGTTGTGAACCTAAAAATGTTGTACAACTATCTGGAAAAAAGTCTGCTGGAAAAAACTACTATTATGATTGATGATGATGCTGGGAATACTGGACCAAAAACAAGAACTAGGGGCTGCATCGAGAGGAAAGTCCCTGAAATTCCTAAGGAGATGAAAGATTTAAAAGAAGCCATTCAGAAGATGGAGGACCTGCAGAAGAAGGTGGAGAAGACTATAAATAATATGTAGTCTGTTTTGGTTGATAGTTGGTAGTTGTGCTAGTAACTGTTTCTTTTTGTTTTTGTTGTCTTGTCTCGGGTTGGTTTGGGTCCTACTTTTGTCTTTGTTGCAGGCGTCTCTTTTTGTAAAAGCTGATATGTAAAATCTTTTTGTTAATCTGTAAATGGTTTTGGGTTCCATTCAAAACCTATTTTTACCTTAATCATAAACTTTTCTTTAATACTTATTAGATTCGACTAGTCATATAATACAACATGTTTAGTGCACATCACATTATTCAAGTAAGAACAATTTATTTTGCCTTACTGTGGTTATTCAATTTTACAAAACAATATATTTCTTGTCTATACTACCACAAAAAAATTATGTTTCACTAAACAAAAATGGCCAATGTTATTGATGTTGATATTTATACAAAAACCCAAAAAGAAATCACATTTCATATTGATACACCAACAACAAATGAGAACTTGTTTAGACTACAACCACTTTATTACAATGTGGGAGATTTCTTGTTTGATAGTCTCAAAGTTTTGCTTCATTTCCATTATACATTGTCTAAATCACAAAATGGTTTAATTGATTACTTCATGTAGTTACTATATCAAAATGATATTAATGCTTTGCAATCATTTCAATATGAATTCCATCCAACTAATATGAAAGGAATGCACGTTTTAGACAATGTAACAAACTATCTACATAAAATGTGATTGTCTCCATCAACTTCTTTATGAGAACAAGAACAAGGACTTTGGGGCATGACACATTTTGTATACAATGGTTGTGTGAAAGGTTAAAAATATCAATTGCGCTATGGTTGACAACTAAGGAAAAAAAATATTTATATTCTAACAAACTAGGGAAACATACATATTCTATCTTATTTCATGATGAGAATCCTACGTGTAGTCACTATGAACCATTAATTTGTAATAAAAATACTATATGTTAGAATAGTATAAGACCACAATATCTCTCTAATTTTTGTATAACAATACAAGCCAATTAGCCACACATTGAACTGCAAGTGACAATTCATAGTCTGCAAAACAAAATAGTATCAACAACAAGTTGTGGTGAAATATTTTTTATTATTGTGCCATCCTAAAAAGTAAGCACCCTTAATTTGGTGTGCATTTTATCCCCATTACAGTATTTATGGGTTCCCACATTGATTTTATGAACTCCTAATGTTCATTGGACCTTCAAATTAATATAGTAAGTCTTGTATTGATTCAATTTCTTCAAAACTTGAGGTTATCCCTTGTTTATAAATGTGCTACTCTATTATTTTTCATAAATAATAAAATAATTCATTTCATCAACTAGGTCCTATAGCCTTATTTGCGATCTTTATGACCTATCCTGACGTCAAAATGGGTTGTACTTGAAAATCTTGCACCTACCCTATTTTTCTGACACCCTGCCCAGATTTTGGCCCATTCTATAAGGTACATGACACCAATGGCATTATGTCTTAGGGACATGCTGCCAATGGTGTCATGTCCCCAAGGATCGGGGCCTAAATTTGGCCTGGGGCCCTATGTCAAGGTATTAAGTAGGAGATTTGATTTTGTGGTCGGCCTAGATCATTGTTGGATCCCGAAATGATAAATTGAGTATAAAAACATCATATCTCTCCTTATTTTGGTATCTATTACTACTTGCAAGCATCCATGATCAAGAATCAATCAAGCAATCCAATTTCAAGAGTATTCTCAAGGTCTTCAAGCATCCAAGTCTTCAATCCTTCAAAGAATTATTCTCCTTCTTCATCAAGCATTATGGAAAAATACAACATCCATCATTTAAGGCTTATCTTTCATGATTTCCTTTTGGGTTTTTGTTGAGTGAAGACTATTGAATTAACATTTGTGGTCATACCCAAAGAAGCATTACATCATCAAGGCATGAGTTAATTCAAATCTAGCTTCTATTTCATCTTTCCTTATGCAATTTCTTCTTATTTTTGAGGTTGATATCTAAAAAGGGGTTTTACTAAGGAAAAACCCTTTATCCAACCTTCTTTCCCTTTTTTTTTTATGCACGAACAAGTTACAGAGTTGTCGAACAAGATCCAGAAAGGTCAAGAATTGTCGAGTGATCCTTGGAAAATTCAGTCAAAAATACCATATACAGGTCACCACTTTTGTCATGTCCCAGGTGCATGTTGTCATTGTCATCATGTCTCATCCATTATGATCCCAGATTTCAGCCATGGGGTCAAATTTTCATTCTAGTTTCCATTTCTATACATTTAAGCTCTTTGATAGTCTATATCATACGTTATTTTTAGTTTTTTCAATAACTTGCCTAATTTATCATCTACATTACATTTTTCTATCATTTTCATTTTCATCGTTACATATTTAGTGAAGGATCATTGTCCACCAAGTGCTTCAGTCTCCTCTGAGCCTAGTGGAGCATATTCCTTTTGAAAGTGCAATCTTGGAAACGAGAAGTGATCTACCTATTTACATTACTTCTCATTTCCTATTGTGCAATTTCAATATGCAATTTATGATTTGATGAATTTGACATTCAATCTTTAAGATTGTACATTGCACAAGCATCTTGCAACACAACAAAATACACTTATACAAATAAAAGCAACTACACAGACAAATACATAAGACACAAATTACATCCACCAAACTCCCTCGATTACTAATTGGAAGAGTGTGTGTTATTTTTTAGCAATTGCCTTATCAAAAAGGACAAATAAATGGAGGGATTTTTTTGTCTACAATGGATAGCAACGATATTCAATATTGAGATATCTTTATGGTTCTCATCTACTAGACAATTAAAGAAGTTTTGTATTGGGGGAGAAGGCCAACACACCATTCAATATTACATCATTTGAAACAAAAACTAAACATATATACTATGAGCCACTTGTTCTAACATATATTATGCAACCATTTCATAGAAAAGGGAAACCAGAAAAAAAAATCCTCAACAAAGTAATCAAATAGTAGGAGAACACAATATAAATGAAAACAAACAAAATCATTTCATGAAGTCAAAAAAATATTACAAAATAATGACAAAAATCACATACATGATATTGTCAATGTTGATAGTTACAACAAGTGTAAAAAAAAAATTATCACCAAACATTGATATTGCTTTGGCATATGCAAATTTATTTAGGCTACAATTTTTCTCTTACATTGTAAGAGATTGCTTGTTCAATATTTTAAAGTTTTACTTAATTTCTATTACGCCTTTGACTAACTTGAGAAAATGACTCATAGATCACTTCTACTTATTATTAGCAAAAACAATATAGTGATGCACTGCAAGCATTTGCATATGAGTTGCATCCATATATCTTGCATGACTTGCATACAAAATGTGATTGTCAACATCAACAGTTGTACTACATACAAAAAAAAGGACTCTAGGGGTGACACATTTTGCATACGATGTCTTTCCAAATAGTTAAGCATATTAATTGCACTTTGGTCAGATGGTGCTTGTAAGAGATATAAAGGAAAAAAATAAGAGTGAAGAGAAGAGTCTGGAAATAGAACAACACAAGGTAACTTTCCAATTATTTCTCCCTGGATTATTTTAATCAAATGCAACGTGAAAAAGCCATGTGGGAAATAGAAAGGAATGAACTAAAGAAGGAAATAAATAAGCAAAAATCT